>JAVJGG010000027.1:20961740-20992890 GCA_035590195.1 Aviceda cuculoides
TGGGGGGAATACCAGGAATGGAGGGACCTGTGCCAGCTCTTTCCATGCTAGAGCTGGATTGCTGCAGCTGGTGCTCTGTTGTGCTCTGTGCAGTGAAGATGGTTTGATTTTTTTTTTTTTTTCTGTTGGATTTTTGTCCCCCCTTTCAGAGCACGGAAGGCTAAAAATTCTGTAACACCTCTGCTATGCAAGAAAGAATAATAATTTAAAAAAAATCAGGATACTTTTTACTTGTCGGTTACTATTTCATTTCCCTACACGCAGCCCCACAAAGCTGCTGATCAACTGTATGTGTGTGTGGGCACGTATTCTTCATCTGTGAATGCTCCTTTTTCTTTCTCTCTCTCCTTCCCCCTGTTCAAATGAAAATACCTTGAGCTAACTTTACACAGACTATATGGTAGCTCACCTTGCATCATGTTTCCTTGAATATTTCATGAAGGCCTGTTTTTAAAATGTGCGCTGCTCTCGCAGACTGAGAGTATGGAAGTGGACATTCCCAGCCACAGAGATTTTTGGAGATAACAAAAGCCGGCCACGTCCAATCTTGCTTGAATCCCCAAAGCACAGCAACACTTTAACCTAAAGCAGGGCCAGATCCAAGGATCATTACTGTTAATTCAAAGGCTCCCGTTGGTTTTAATGGGCTCTGGCTCAGACTTTTTCGCTCCTGCTGTGGAACTATGCTGGCTCCCCCAGTGCAGAAAGGCGAAATGGCCATGAAAATTGAAGGCTGGTGTGGAAATGGATGTCATTTCGACTGTCGGACTAATTGAGCATACGAGGCGGGGAGGGTGATAGGTTTGGGGTTTCCTTGATGTTTCCAAGTAAGTCAAAGTTCCTATAATGAAAACATGTAGAGTGGTGTTTTGTAACTATTTTTATACCTACATCAGACTTGATGTTAGTGGCTTTGAATTATTTAACATTTTTCTTCCTCAGCTGTCCTCTCCAGTGAGTTTCCATTGCAGGAGTTGTTGTGTAAGGAACAATGCCGGCAGCCTGGCATTGTCTGCTGGGGGGGGGATGTTGCCTGGTTTTGTTTTGTTTTGTTTCATTTCTTTAATCCTATTTTATCCTTTCTTTTGCTGGTGAGAGGGACATCAGGCCGAGGTATTAAATCATACTGACCAGCGTGGGCTGAAAATGAAGTACGTGCCAGCTAAAGACAAAAATGGGGAGTTTTCTGCTTAAGCCACTGAGCGCTAATGTCTGTCACATAGGAGGAGCCAACTATTTAACATTCAGTCCATTCAAAAAACATTATGATGTCCCAACGGTAATTTAAAACCACATCTGTTAGAACCATATGTGGGGGAGGTATACCGTTCCCCCACCCCCCCCCTTTTTTTTTTTTTAAGTCCCAAGTTATTCTGTTTATAGGGTTATCTTCAATATGGGGCTCCTTCAAAATTTCAGACTGACAGCCATGAAATGCCTGGAACAAAAGAGCTAAATGAATTGAACTCTTATCTTTTTCCCTTTGTAATTAATGTGTGGGCTTTTAGTGGATATCCGTAAGTAGACATCCAGCTTTGAAAGGAAACCTATAGATTGGGATCATGCCTCATGCTTCTGTTGCCTATAACCTGACATTTGTTTTTCCATTTGAGATATTAGATATTTCACAGTTTTCTCCTTGCTGTTATTCCAGCTTTCCATTAACAACGTATGTGACCTTTGAAAATAGCTCTTTTGGGCAGTCAGAGCATCTAATTTTTACTTTGTAGAACTGCCATTCGATTATTCTGTCCTTAAAAATAGAAGATAAAGGTTTGTTTTCAAAGCATCCGATCATTATTATCTGACCAGTACTAACTGGCATAATCTTGAGATCCTTAAACCTAAGCAGTGCTATTAGCGTATCTGACACGGCTAGTGGAAGCCAGCTCCACAGAACCCTCAGGTCAAAATATCTGCTACAGGTCCCTCATTAGATGGCAGGGAAAGTGCTCCGCATGGGAGTGCAACATACTTCGCCATGTCTTTGCGTACTCAAGTCCCGATTCATGGCAGCTAACCGTAAAGCACCTGAGCGAATCGCTTCGAAAGAGGGTAATCGGTGGCAAAGAGTCGCACCTCCAGACTTGAAGCACAGAAGTTAAAGCAGCGCCTTATTCCTTCACCCATGTCACCCGCTCCCTCTATCTGAGAAGAGTCTTCGATAAAATCTGGACAAAGATGAAGTCCCGAGTGGCTGGCAAGCACTGGCTTTCTCTCCGTGCTTGCTGAGAGTATGTGCTGTGCAGTGGTAGGGGACATTTCCATGACACTACCCCTCTCCTCAGAAGTCCAGTTTGGGATGGTGAGAGCAGGGCGAGTTGTGCTTCAGTTCTGGCGGTCAGGCTGTAACACCAAATACTAGTGTTCAAGCTGTGACCCCCTGTTGTTAACTAAAATTGTGCATGTTACGTGATGAATTCTAAATTCAGACCTCAGGCTAACACTCCAAATATCCCCCCATAATAAACAGCAAATAACTGCTCTGCTGAGCCTTTTATACAAGTGCCAAATGCTTGTGTAGAGTCCCATAGAAATCTTGGCCCTTCCTTGAAGTAATGGATTTCCCCATTAAGTGCATCCACATCTGTTTGCAGCGTCAGGCTTTCTACTGTTTGTCCTTCACAAATAGGCTGAGTATCTCAAAGAGAAATAATCAGAAAGTAAATAGATAAGCGTGCAAGTTTTATTCATGAAACCACTGTTCCTGAGCTACACATCTTTCCAGTGGCATTTGCAGCGTGGCATATTGTGCATCTCCCTCCAGCTGTGCTTTAAGCACCGAGCAATGAATTTCTTAGCTAAACAGGATGATAGTGATCCCCACGTACAGAGCACCTGACGACCGAAGAGTTAAATATGCGCCTATAAATAGCATGCCTACTTTGATGGGATGCATTGTATTGTAATTTTAGCTCTAATTAAAGTTTTGTTGTAGGCATGAAATATCTCAGTCTTTCAGGAACATGTGTAAATCTCTGAAATTAATCTGGGTTTTGTTGTCTGAATGTTTTGGCACAGTTGTGCCATTGCATATGAAGTTTTATGAGTAGCAATATAATAGCGATGGTTTTGCATGTCAATGAGCAGCATTTTTTGATTCATTTTGGGTTAATCAAGTGCTGAAGTTAAAACGGAATGCATTAATTTGTTCTTGGTTTAAAACAAAACTCCACCGTGCTCTAAAAAACTTTTGCCTTCCTGTAGTGAGTTTGATGTTGAAAAGGTTTTGTGGGGTTGATTGCTTCCAGATAAGTGGGAAAGTAGCTATGCTGAAAAAAACTTTAGTTTGAATGATGTGCATGGAAAATGTGGGAAAAATGAAGAAAGCTACCACAGAAACAACACATTTTATGTTTTTGGCACAGTGTATTTCATATTCCTACTCCCTGTCCTTGTGTGATCCCTGAGCACTTGATGGATGAGAAAGATAATTGTTGATCATTTCATGAAGCTCTGCCAGTAACACATACCAAATATAATTAAACCTCCAATTTTATGCTTTTAAATACATTTTCCACCAAATATGGCAATTAACTACTTTTCTGGCAGAGCAGGAGGAGGCGAGGCGTTTTGGGTCCTATTTTCTAGCCACACTTAGTGTGTCATGTGGGGGGTTTTCATTTTCAAAACAGTTCCCCATTTCTGTTAGATCATTTCACCTTTGAGCTTTCATGGGAGTCATCCTGGAACTTCAGGAAAGTTGCCACAAATGGTACTTTTGCTTGTTAGACTTCTCTGCATGGTGGAGCTGGACCAGCTCCAATAATTCCTGCCTCACTAGGTAACTCACTGTAAGACTCTTGCAGCTGGGACAACGAACGAGGGAAGTTTAATGTCATTCGTCTCTGATTTTAACCCTTTGCCTCTGGTGTAGAATTCAGCTAATTTTTTGGAGGAAGGCTTTTTAAAATACCTGTTGTCAAGCTGATTCATTCCATCCAAGGTTACTGGTCTTCCATCAATAATATAGGCAAAAAATTTGATCGTGATCAGCTTTGATGAAGCTGTGATCTTACTTAAAAGGAGAGTAGACATTATCCTTTTCTCTAATAAGTGAGGATATCCAAGAAAGTATCATTTTGAAATGACAACCCTCAACCACCTTTAAGGGAAAACAAGGGGGAATGACAGATTGATACTGAAAGTCAACGCCTGATGGACACTCCCAGCAGAACCTGTCTGTGGCCATCGGTTTCCAACTGTCCAGAGCCTGATTCCACCGGGACACGCAGCACGATGCCCTTTGCTCTCTCCTTGAGCACGAGGGCACGCTCCATTAGCTAACACTTGTTTTTACAGCGTATGTGCCAGACAGCTTGGGCAGAAGCTGAACAACCCCCCAGCCTGCAGATCGTGTCCCACAGGGCAAGTAGCTGATCCCCTTTCTGCCACTGTTTCGTGGTCGTAGAGATGTCCCTGCTTCATTAGAGGACGTGCTCCCAAGCCCTCCTCTTCCAGTTCCTTCTGCTTTAGCGCTGGGTGGATCTTAAATTTGAAACATAAATATAAAGCAATTCTGAATGTCCTGATTTAACTCCGTACAGTTGTAGTTACACTAGCTAGTCATTAAGGAGACAGTTTGACCTTAATAAGTATGTTAAAGGAGGGGACATGGAGACTTTTGATCTGTTTGCAGCTCTATTTTGTGACCCAGAAGTCACTTGCACTTTTGTCTCTTAATTTATCTGTCCATAGAAAGTTTTCTAAGAAATTCCTAGTTATTTCCTCTGCCAAATCATTTTGGTGTCCTGGCAGCTCTGTCTCTCATTCTCCTTTCCTTTAATATATCACTGCAGTGTCCTGGCAGTACTCATTTTAGGCTACAGAAATTCAGTCCATCATTCTTTGTACAAAATTACTGAATGGGAATCACATTTACAGTCAAGCTGGGAGGTAGAAAACTAGTTGACCTGTCTTTTGGAGCATTTGGTTTTATTAGGTTCCTACATGTGTTTACTTTGATCCCTTCAGTGTTATCCTAGAAGACGATTCCAAGCCAGATTGTAAAAATGTCAGTTTCTTCAAACACATGCACAAAATCCTTTCTAAATTTGTTAGATCTTCTCAATTACAAATCCATTGTTCTGTACGAGACAGAGAATTGTTACTTCCACTTGGAAAGGATTAGCCATTTAGCTGTCAGGAGCTCGCAGGATCCAGCACTGTATAACGTGCTGTGTTCAGTATAGATGCATTCCCAAATTCACACTGTCCCAAATGTCAGATTTAGAAATGAGCTGAATTCTATGTTACACCAAAAGAACTGAATCCCGGGACATTCTGACAATACACGTATATTTCCTTTCTGCAGATCCCACGTTCAGCAGAGACTGATAATTTCAGAGCATGCACTTGGCCTATGCTCCAATATTTTGTGGGTAGGTCTTTTCTTGGCTGGAAAGTCTCTTGTCCTTACCCCACCTGGGGTCCTGCATCCAGCTCTGGGGTCCTCAGCACAGGAGAGACAGGGACCTGTTGGAGCGGGGCCAGAGGAGGGACACGAAAATGGTCGGAGGGCTGGAACACCTCTGCTGTGAGGACAGGCTGGGAGAGTTGGGGTTGTTCTGCGTGGAGAAGAGAAGGCTCCGGGGAGACCTTACAGCAGCCTGCCAGTACCTAAATGGGGGCTACAGGAAAGGTGGGGAGGGACTTTTTACAAGGACATGAAGTGATGGGACAAGGGGTAATGGCTTTAAACTGAAAGAGGGGAGATTCAGACTGATATAAGGAAGAAATTTTTCACAATGAGGGTGGTGAAACCCTGGCCCAGGTTGCCCAGAGAGGCTGTGGATGTGCCATCCCTGGGAACATTCCAGGTCAGGTTGGACGGGGCTCTGAGCAACCTGGTCTGGTTGAAGATGTCCCTGGTCATCGTAGGGGGGTTGGACTAGATGACCTTGAAAGGTCCCTTCCAACTTAAACTGTTCTATGATTCCATGATTCTCTCTTCTAGGAAAGGACATTAAGAGGGAAAAAAAGCAAAAGAGACCTGAGTACAATTCACCCCATGTTATTGCCCTTGGCTATTGAATTTTCTGCTTTCTCATCCTAAGCATAGTTTTAAAAGAGGAATGTTTCAAAACTATCTCAGATCCAACAATTTAGCAGAGTGTTAGGTATCTGCCCCATTAAATCAGATTAGATATAGTCTCCTCACATAGGATGTTGATAGGTGGTAACAATATAGTTAACTTTCCAGCTTTTTTTATCAGCAATGACTCAGTGTTTTCTAGGCTTGAAGACTGGGGTGGAGACAGAAAATGCCAATGAAGCAGACTAGTTGGTGTGCAAATAGGGAAAAGATCTGCATTTCTAGATGAAAGCAAGTCCCTTTGTTGTCTTAACGTATCCTCATTGGTTTTACAAAAGGACCATGTGAAGGACAAAAATCAAAACATACAGTTATCTTAACTGTTTGGTCAAGTACCACTCCTGCCCAGGCTGCTTTTTGTCTTTCTGAATGAAGGTGTTGGGAGAAGTATGCAACTGGGAGGTGGAGGAAGACTCCCCAAGTCTAAAAGTTTTCTTTAACTTCAGATTGGTTGGAGCAACAGATGTACTAAAGCCACACAAATCAGATAAGGTGTAAAAGGGCCATGCAGGATGACTCAGATTCATTCATATGAAAAGAAGATCAGCTCTTCTAACTGAAACAGAGGGAAGCATAGGCAAGGGAGGATCCCAAAATAAGCTGATAAAGCCTAAATATTTTCAACCTTTGCTCATAACAATTCCTGTTATTTTAGACATCCTTTTGGGGAGCCATCCAGAGAAGAGGAAGAGAGTAGGAAAATATTTTTAAAAGAGGTTAACACAAGAAACCTCCATCTTTTCTTACAAGCTGCACTGGGAGATATGATGAAGACAGATTACGAACCCCCCCTGAGGCAAACATGCCAAAATTTTTTTCAGTTTCTGTCCAGTTAAAACATCTATTTAGTGAGCCTATCCAAAGCAGATAGCGCTTTTCTCTTTGATAAAGGACAGTGCAGAGCCTTTTGATGGGGACTATTACCTTGTGGTCACCAGGGAGCTGCTTACTAATAAAAATTAAAGTAACAACCACGGCCCAACAGGTATCGAATCCCTTTTCTCCTCCTCCTATTCAACTTAGGGTGAAGGTGGTGGGGGAAGGTTCCTTGTCAAAACTCATCGTGCTAAGAATCAGAAAATCCTGTGGGTTAGGTTCCTTTCTTCTTCAGGTCTCCTTGGCAGGAAGCTTGTGTTGGCCAAGGCCCAGGGGTTTCTAGCTAATAAATTATTATGTTGGAGGGACTGCTCACCCTGTATCCATGCTAATTAGATTCTTACCAGCAATCCAGGTCAGTTTATGTTGTCGACATTAATGTAGGACAGGCTGGTAGGACCATGTGTAGTTTTTTCTTATTTGCAAAATAAGGCAGAGTCATAGTTTGTAAGGAAAGCCCTCTTTCCAAAGTCTCTTTGGGGCAAAACTGGAATACCAGTAGCTCCCTGTCATTTCTTATTATTGGCTTTGTATCTTGACGGTCCTAATTAGAAATACTTTATGACTGATAAGATAGCTAACATCTAGGCAGGAAGGTTTCAGAATGACATGGATGTCCTTGGTACATATTCTTCACACCCCAACTACTCCTTGAAAAAGTTCCATATGATTATTAATAACTTCAAGGCATATTATTTCCCACTTGAGAAACAGTGACTGAAAATCAGAGATAAAGACAGAGGCACTGCCAAATAATATTTTGCAGGAGGATACGGAGTATATTTCAACAAAAAAAAAAAAGAAAAAAAAGAAAAAAAGTCCACAGAAATGTTTTACAGTAAAGGGTGTAGGTTTTAGAGTTGCCACAGTATCCAGTATTGCCAAGGACTTATGACAGGAAAACTGCTTTAGTAATCAAACTGTGTAAGAAAACTAAGAGAGTAAAGACCCTTCTGTGAGACGAGTAAGTGTATAATGGTTTCTGTATTCCTGTTACTTGTCGTCAGTTACCTGCAGGTATCGGCTGACTCTTAATAACCCCAACACCATTAATTCAGAATGGTTTTTATCCTTCATAAAGTATATTGGATACAGCAACATAGATTAACTAATCCCAATCTGTATAAGAAGGGCTATTTCTGACTAAAGTTTTCTTCATAAAGGGAGTCGTTCTGGTACAGTGTGTAAGTCTCTCTCCATAAGTTATTACTGATATTTTTACTTTATTATGCATCTTTCGAACTAACTTTTTACAACATCACGAGACACTATTTCCTAGATTTACATTGCTGTCCATATTTATCAGTGACCTAGGATAAAAAATATGGCCATTGCCAATAGTTTGCAAGTGATCTAAAAGGTCTGGCTAGTGGTGCCTCTTACCTGTATAACTTCTGAATGCACTATATATATATATATATATTTATAGAGAGAGATATTCAGCACCTCATTCTTACAGTCTCCTATGTGGATAGCAATGGTCTTCTTTGCCCTGTGCATCTTTTAGAAATTGTGACAACTGCATTTCCTGAGCAGAGCTTTGATTTCCCAAACCATTCAAGGATATTTCGTTGGGTTTTTTTGCTCATCAAGAACTTGATCAGAGGTACTCACACATCCTAAATCTGAGTATAATGAAACTGAACATGTAAGAAACCATAATCATCTGGATTGTTTGCCATTCTTCATGTTTTGTACTAATCTGCATCTGTACAAAATTAATGTAAATGACTTATAATTGGATAGCAGTTTACATCCCTATATACCCCATACGTGACGAGAGAGAGAATGCAAAGCAGCAGAGAGTCAAGTGTCTGCTGCTGGATCTAGATTGAACTAGAATTTATGAATAGATACAAAAGTGAAATAAATCTTCTAAAATAGTCAACTCTGGAAATAAAAAAAATGGTTCTTTTCTGGTTTCGAGTGTTTTGGAGTGGAGAAAGCACAGATAGGAACACATAGCATTTATTTAATCTGAAATTTGTTATGTGTTGCTAATCCAGAGAAATCTCAGGTACAAGCAGTTGGGTCCCATAATGCACCAGATTTGGTTTTTGCAGCCTCAAGTCCCCTCTTAGTTTTCTGACTTGGCCCAGCCTGCAACGCTGCCTTTACATCATGAAGAGATGTGTTTTATTTTAAGAAGAACAAGACAACAAATCCATTGATCGTATTACCAAACGAAGGAAAAAGTAAGGAAAAAGGACAACTGGATTCTCTCCTTTCTTTAATGGCACTGAAATGGAAGCTGAGCCTCTGATCTGCTTGTAGTATCAGTCCATATCAGTCCGTATCTCCTATGTATCTCTTTATGATTACATCAAAGTTAAAACAAGGATCACTGAGACATGAGCACTTGGGAATGGCTGTGAGCAAACATGTGGACAGGTCTGGAGGCAGAGATGGGTGCTGGCTTCTTAAAACTACCGTGCCTTGATTGGAGTTGCTCATTTATTCATTCCCTCAAACTGCAACCAAAATAAGACAACATCAAACGGAAATTATTTGATCCGCCAAAGGGCTTCACTAACTCAGATTGTTTAAAACAAATGCAAACCTGATTAATGTGGCCTCTGGATGGAGGAGATCCTTGTTCTTCATTGGTCTTGCCTTTTGCAACCAGTTACACCAGTGCAAAATAAATCCAAAGAGAGAATACATGGCCAAAGTCACTTCATAAGGCTCTGGACTATATGGAGTCACCTTTTTGTACATAAGGTTTGATAACTTTCTGAAGAGCAAGCCAAATGAGAAGATGGTTTGTGGATTGTGGCATCCTTTTGTCCCTTGTTGATTTTGGCCCAAGGCTTTTCATACTTTAAGGTCAAACAAGACAAGGAGCGAACCCTAACAGGCTGGAACATAGAGAAAGAAATATTCCTGCCCAATTTGTATTTCCAGCTGTTCTCATTTCAGTCTTCCCAATTAGGGAAGAGATCAGCAACGTTTTGTCTTCTGTCAGAAGCAGGGAGAGAGTGGGAACAAGGGCGTTGGCTTTACGGGAATGGGTGGGCTTTTGGGAACTGAGGTGGCAGGGGGCAAACTCAGTGTTACGAGACACTGTTATTTCACTTCCAGAAAATGGTTGGGCTCTGCAAAGTTTAGCAGACCATTGGTTCACGAGCATGACTACAAGTAATGGTAACTTATAAATGCAGCAGTGTTCAAGGCCTTACTCCTTTTTCTTTTTTTAGTGTTTGGTTTGGCAAGCGATAACTTTCATTGCAGCTTGAAACCCCTAACAATTGATTATTGAACCAATAATCGTGGCGTCGTAAAATACCTACTCCTTGCACAAAGCTTTCCTTATCACACTCCAGGCTTTGCTGACATGGGGCCAACTTTATGTACTTACGTACATTCCTTTAGTTTTTCTTCACTGCATTCCTGCTTTAACAGATAATTCCCAAAGCACTTAAGGAAGTGGAGAATTAATGAAGAATGATACAAAAGTTTCCTCCCTTTCTAAGGGACTCTCACAAATTGGGACCCAAAATGCCTAATATATTGATTTTAGAAACACCCTATTTTTTTTAACAGAGTGCCACTGGCAATTTAAAAAGAGTATGGTTAATCTGAAAAGCAATTGTTTCTCTCTGATACCTTCAGCCATATTTGTCATTGCTTTTATCTTTGTCATTTTCCTTTGTCCCAAGAATTGATTCTTCCACATGAAATTTAGCCTCTCCTCCCTGTGTAAAATTTCCCATGAGTAAAACTAATAGTAAAGGCTATTACCCAACATATTACCCAAGGCTGAGGTAGTTATTCTGACTGTCTATTTTTATTTAATACTATATATCTTTTTATCTTTACCCATGGGATGGGTTTTCATTCCCATTAGTCCCGTTACAGGCTAGTGCAACTCCACTGACATCACTGGAATTATATGCTCACTATCAGTGGTATTAGCGAGTGGCAAATTCCTATAACCTGGAAATTTAGTTTTGATCCATACAGACTCATCCATGTTAAACAATGCAACATAGTCTCTCATGTAGTTATTTGCGAGTCTGCTGTAGCAAATGAGAAAGAGGCTTCAGATTCATAGGTGCTCTTTTCATTTCTCAAAGATGATTGAAAAGAGAGTTTCATCGAGCACGTTATCAAATCACTGAACATCATTGCTCTCTGCAGTCTCTTCCCCCTGTTTGTGGGCAGATTTGTGAGAAACAGAAACGTGCCACAATTTCTTTGCAGAGTGACTCTGCCTCATGAAGACAGAAGACCATGTGGTGGACCTGGTATTGATATTTGGTGAAAGGGAGTCCTTATATTAGCTCAGTGTTTGTACTGTAATGAGCGTAAGTGTTAAGGTTAAAAGGAAAGGCTTTGTAATGTGTGGTAGGTCTGTAGGACCTTCTTTCACAGGAAAAATAATTTTATCTATGAAGCTGTTGTGAGTTATCCCCAGCCAGCACCTAACCCCCACACAGCTGCTCACTCACTCCCCACTGGTGGGATGGGGGAGAGAATCAGAAGGGTAAAAGTAAGAAAACCCATGGGTTGAGATAAAGACAGTTTAATAAGTAAAGCAAAAGCCACACACACAAGCAAAGCAAACCCAGGAATCCATTCCCCATTTCCCACGGGCAGGCAGGAGTTCAGCCATCTCCAGGACAGCCGGGCTCCATCACGCCCAACGGGGACTTGGGGAGACAAACGCCATCGCTCCCAACGTCCCCCCTTCCTCCTTCTTCCCCAGCTGCCGAGCACGACAGTAGGAAAAAGTATGAGTCAGCAGATATTAATGTCCTTTAGTGGGAATGATCTTATGTTTGAAAACGCTACAGGTTACGACTGCTTACACAAGGTTAGCTAAAACAGGAAAAGGGAAAACGGAAAACAGGAGAAGGAGCTGTAAATACAGGTTTATTTACCTAATAAACAGGTATTATTAGGAGCGTACAGCAGCAGTTTTCCTGCAGCAGCTGGATAACCCTGGCCATATGTCTATGATGGCAGAGTCCTGGAAAACCAGGTTGACGGGCACAATGAAAGTATGTGGCTCTTGCTTTCTCCACCTTTCCCATCTTCCCATTCTTCTAATCTTTCATATGTAATTTGAGAAACTGTGTCCCTGTTTTCAGTAAGATCTGTAAGGCTGTAGGAGTAAGAAGTAAGGCTGTTCTTGAGATTGTTTTGCCTTGGGTTCATTGTGTCAGTGAGATCTGAGAATTAGCTGTACCATGAAAACCTCTGTCATTTGAGGTGCAGCTCCCAGTGTCTTCTCTCACAAGGGTTCTTTAATTAATATTGTCTTTAAAAACAAATTACTTTTAAGGATTTAATTAACACAGAGTACTGACATTTTCAGGTTTAAGCTGAACCTGTTTCATCAGTAAATACTTTCATCGTTCTTTCTTCTTTCTCTCTTTTTGCACTTTCTACTTGACAGTAGAAACGGTTTGCTTTTTCAGTTTAACAATTACAAAATGAAGCAGGTGATGGTTCAGATGCCTCTCTAAATATTTTTGTCTGAAGAATGTACATAAAAAACTGGGATCAGATATTCTATTTACTTTTAACTAATTTTTCAATCTTCTGTGCTAAACCAGAAGTACCTCCTCCTAGATACTCCTACCTTTTGAAACTCCTTCTTCCATTTTTTTCCTAGTTTTCTAAAAAAAAAAAAGTTTTCAGTCTAACATTGTTACTCCTAATTCAGCAACCCTTAATGGTCATTAAGATTTCAGAGTAGACCATATGAGCCTCTTTTTGTCAAAAGCAGCTGAACAGGCATATTTCAGTTGTTGCCCTGCAGACACTGTGAATCAGCCTTCGTTACTCCATTACTCTTTAAAAGAAAAAGAAAAAAACCAAAAAAACCCCTAATTTTACTAGCTTTTTCTGTTTTCAAAATTACTTGTTTTCTCAGAAAGCTTTTCAGTAGGTCATTAACTAGTCAGATTTCTCCTAAAAAATTTGCTGCATTCCTATCTACAATGCTGCTCTCATTTCTAGTCTCTTCTATGAGTCAAACTCGCCATCCATCTCATCACACAGTAGCAAGCACTCCATCATACACTGACACCGTCCTTCTCTTCCCCAGGAAAATTTTAGTTCTGAAGTGTGACATATTCTGCTTCTTTTGTCCAGGCTGCTGTGGTCCATTCCCTCCCGTGGCTGCCCTTTGTCTGGACACTTTCTTTCTGCCTTTGTGTCGCTTCAACATGAACTGGACATCTGTCCTCTTGGTCATTCTGCTTCTGCTTATTACTTTGTCTCCGACCTTTTATTTGACCGTATTTGTTCTGAACTGATGATTGGCATTGTTTGGACCTTTTCCCCAGACAGTTTTGCTGTCCTTACCACTAAGATGCATTTCTCCAGGGTGAAATCTTTCTCTCAGCAGTCTCTCTAGTCATGTAGGGTCAGACATCCCACAGCCCATCCTGTCAATTAGTGGAGAATCTCTAACGTTTCCAAATTTACACGTAGGTGCTGGAGTTTCAATTTCCTTCATTTGCTTTTAGTTCTAGAATAAAAAAGTCTCACACTATATCTCATGCTGTCATCCGTAAGAGCCGTCAGACACCCCTCATCACTGTTCTAGGAATTTTGCCATTTTTGCAAGCAGGACCACCCCGTTCACTCCCTTTGCTTTGTGTCCATTGCTACTGAAGATCAATTATTTTTAAATAAAACTTGGCTGCAATGCCTGGGTTCTGCCTATGCAAACAGTTTCTGTTTGCTGCTGCTTGTGTGCGTTTGCTCTCACTTACCTCCTGTGAGTCTCCCTAGGCTGGCTGGTGCCACTACATTTTATGAATTGTATAGCTGGGTGATAAGAAGGCACCATGTTTTTAAACACATGCTGGTTATCTATTAAAAAGATTATTTAAGACATTCAGTCTCTCCACTGTGCATACCAGCCATGCTTACATCAGCAAACTCTCCTTTTGCAGTCTCTGGTCCTGCCCAACTTGCATTCAGGTGATTGCAATGAGATAAATGACTGAAAAAATGAAGCATTTCACATGGAGGGTTAGTCCTGCATCCCAATAGCCTTGCTGTTATTAGGAAATCATTCAATTCAGAATTTCATTTTGGTCAGTGTCATCTCATTACAGTTAATCGCATCCCACATTGCTACTAAATTATTCTGTCACTCTTAATTTTAAGCACATCTCAGTGTTGTTATTTAGGATATGCGTGCAGCAATGTCAGTGCTGTGCGGTTTTCTCAAGCTAGCTCAGGTACCGGGGAGCAGTCCAAATCTCTTAATGTAACACCTTGACCCAAGTATCAACCCTAATATGTTCGTGATGCTCACATGCAGGCTAAGCACTAGGGAAATGGAAAAATGAATATTTAGTCTGTAAATCTAGCTAGCTTCACAGACTTGCAGCTCTGTGATTTATCTCCTTTCTGCATAATTTTTTCACATGATGATACTGATGCGGGTGAGACATTGGGGATAATATATAATGGGAGACTGCTCTGGGGCATTTGAGACCTTGGTTTCAACCTGAATTTGGGATGAGTGGAAGCTGCTGTGGTATGTAAAGCTGAACAGTCCTAAAGGCGGCAGGGAGAAGGGGTTATATGCTCTGTCATCCCATGGCCTTCTCCAAGTAGGTCTGCACCTGAGTTCTATTTCTGGCTCAACCACTAACCTTATACATCACTTTGAACAACACGTTTCACCTCTCTGTGATAGCTATTCTCCTATCCTTGGTCTGTCCTGTCCATTTAGATTGTTAACTATCCAGGATATTATGAATTTATACCATAACTAATGAAATTCAGTCTTCAGCCTGACTCTCATCTGCAGTCTTTTCATTTAAAGCTTTGAGAAGTGAAGTATACTGTCCCCTTGCCATGTATTAATGCAATAACATTAAAATCAACAATTGCAGGTGCACATAACAACACTAACTGTGATTAGAAATTCTATGGTCTGTCTGTACTAAAAGTCAAGAATGCTATGGTAAGTTATCTTCATGCAAATGTTTTTGAACACAGATACATTATTTTCTAAACATCTGCTACAACTATGGACACTTGTGAAGCGGATTTTGATAATATTTAAGCCTAACTCACCATGTCACATCTAAGTAGAAGGAGACCCTGTCTCATGGGAGTAGGAGGTAGCAATCCCCAATCTGCAGTGGTGCAGAGGTGAAATGCCTGTGGCTGTCTTAACTACTGGATGTTCAAAAAAAGCAAGCATTTCTGAGGTAAGTTGTTGACACCCATTTCGTGGATACCAATTCCAATAAAAATTGCCATCCTAGCAAAATGCCCAAGAAGATACTCTGTGATCCCTCTAGACCCAACAGTACTGTCCTCCAGAGCATGATTCAGAGCACCTAAAAAGGGAGTGCAACCTTCCCCGACGACTCTAGGAACCTAAAGTTGGACAGTGAGAATACTCCCTGTTGTGTCTGCTTTCTGCTTAGCGTTAAAGTTTTGAGTGAACTCTGCAGACTCAGGAGCATTCGTCCAAGCTACTGTTGCATTATGGCATAAATACGGTTTTCTTTGCTGCCATGGCATTTCTTACTATGTCCTGCCCAAGGGATGCTCTGAGGCTGTGTCCTTTGAGACTGGTGACCTCTGCGAGGACAGAACTTATTCCAGGACTGTTCCATGAGTTATGCTTTTGCTGGGCTGTCTAGTTTTCAGTCTTGTGGCTTTGTTTCAATTTAGCCAGAAAATTCAGGTTATTACAGACACTGCAAGTCAGTTAGAGCGTGCAGCATGAAAAATACATGTGCATGCCCCAGCATAGTACAACCGTAAATGTATGATGTGCTCAGCAGTGTTAGAGCAAAATATTTGTTGCTTAAAAGCAAATAATGCTGAGCACTCCACTTCTCCTCCTAGATAAACCTTGCAATTTCTGTGATGCTAAATCTTTTGCTCTTACTCTGTCATTGACACTGGCTGGCCTAATCAGCTCAGGGCACATTTTAACTCTCTTGCAGACAATTCAATCAGCCCAATGGCAGCTCTTTTCAAGCCCACATTTCTTGCATAACAAGGACACTAAAAAATGCACTGCAGAGCTACCTTGTCTAGGAGGAAAAGCCTGGACTTGATTTCTGTCAGAAAGACTCTGCGCAAGTGAATAAACAAACAAATGAAACACTGCAAAGTCATGAGATGTAACTGGTTAGGGAAGATTTCTTCTTGTGCTCTGTAGTTTCATTCTGATGACGAAAACAGAAAACAATGGCAGAAGCAGTGAAGGGAGCTAGAAATGAAAACAGCTTTGCTAACAGTAATTTGCATGTTTCTGCCACTTTCTATCTAATGCTTTCTATCTACTTTAAAAGTCTTTACCATGCCCCTGTGAAGAAAATGATTTAATGCTATTTTTATGGATAAAAACTGAGGTGAAATTGAGGAGAAACTGAGGGAGGCTGAAATTGCTGAAGGTCACACAAGAAACTGGACACATACTAGGAAATTAAATAAAGAGTCTTTTCTTCCTAGTTCCTTCTGTTACTAGAATTTTCTTTTCTTTTCTTTTCTTTTCTTTTCTTTTCTTTTCTTTTCTTTTCTTTTCTTTTCTTTTTGATATGCGCTAGATTGTACTTGAACTCATGCATGGAAAGAAGCAGAACAATCTTTTTCTTTTCCCTTCTCACTGCTTTACCAAGAGGCATTGGACATAATCTAGTCTTTTGCATTCCATGGAAGATGTGCTAAATCTCACAAAAGTCCATACACGACAGCGATATAGATATCTGTTTGACATTATGCATCTTGTATCATACCAATTTAGTTTAAGTAAGTCTCCTGGGTTAAGTCAAATGACCTTGCATTTGTTGTGGTCAAAGTTTTTATATAGGACATATATAGCATAGCGTAGCTCACAGGAAAGGTTGGGCTAATTTCCTCGGAGCTGCAAGCCAGTGCAAAATTGGTGGAGATGGATTAGGAGTGAACAGGGTTGTTGCTACCCTATGTGCTGTAGCTCTGGGTAGAGCTGGCCTAAAAAGAGAAATAGGAAGATAAGCTGGTTCACATTCAGCTGAGAGAGAAGAGGTTCATAGGTTAAGTGATATTAATCACTGAGCAATTGATTTAGGTTTGGATCACTCCCAGTCCTACGTCTCCACTGTATCTGAGCTGGTTGATTTGACAAGTGGTCTAAAAATAATGTGCTCTCCAGATCCGGTTTACGCTATCAAACTCACTTGTGAGCAACTGGTGCTGTACAATAAAATTGCAGTCTCCTTCCTTGATGGCTCGTTGGGGCTATCATATGTTATGATGGAGACAGTCTTTATACTTGGTGGGATGATACTATTTTTTCCACTGTGAATGGTTCTTTACGTTGGTGAGTTTTACATTTTATGCAGACTCCATGTGACAAATACAAATCACAGGCACTGTAACCTAAATCTAGAAACCAGACTTGATACATCCCTGTATTCCTGTATTTTTGAAAAATTTTTTTTCTTGCCATTCCATTAGGGGCTTTAACTTTTTTATTATTATTATTATTGCATATTATTATCTTATCTTGTAGAAGATTCTGCTAAATAAATAAATAAATAGTAAAAGTTTTGGACCTAAACTTTATTATAAATGCTGTTCTCAAATGACCATAAATATTATTCTTCATCTGAAGTCTCATCAGGGTGTGATATCTTGGTGCTTAAGAGGCATATGAAGAAAATCTGGTTATATCTATGATCTAAATCTGTCAAATTAGATCACCTTTCCTAAGTGTGCTCTAGTTAAAAGGCATTTTTATTGGCATGTTCCTGATAATATCACCGTTTTGGTTCAACTAGACAAGAAAATAAGCATTAATAACATACATGTATTGCATTAAAGAAAACTGGACCAGAGAAGTATGGCAAAACCAGTCGCACTCATGCTTTCACTGTTTCCTTTAGCACAGTGGATAAGTTCTTATTCAGATTAATCCATGCATCATATCTCTCATCCCCTTCCTGGTAAGAAATAATCCTACAGCCTGTCTCCAAGGATCATTTGGCATTTCTTTTGTAGAAATTCTCAACTTTATGAAAGCTTTCACCTCTATTTTATGCCCATTGACATGTAATTATTTTTTTCCTTGCCTACAAAGACAGTACAACTGAAAAGTTATTTCCAGCCTATGTGACTGCATTCCTCTTTGGAAGGAGGGGGGTTAGAATGGAGATGACTTAAATCCAACTTTGACTAATTTTTTTTTTTTTTTTGGATGGCACCTGCCAAGGCTTGCATAGGAGGTGAATAACCCATAGAGCTAGTGAGAATGTCTCTCAGGGTTTCAGCTCAGCCTTTACCAAACTGTTGCTCTGCTCTGAGAGTTCAAAATTAAGTAAGGGACTGATGTTTTTTAAGTCAAGCCAAAATATTCTGACATAGGGCAACACTGGAAGTACCAGTATTAATCATCCCCCTGTCCTGGAAAACATACTAAGCAATATAGATCTGCTTTAGAGGGCTTCTTACAGTACAGGTTTGGGTGACCAGGAGTTCTGTTGCTCCTTATACTAAAAGGGTTGATCCAGCTCCTAATTTTGTCAGTGGTGAATTCCCATGGATATCCTGGTAAAGAGTCTTGCCCTAATAGGGATTTTCTGCATTGTGTTATCTGAGTTTACCTCTTTATTTTCAGTTCTACATCAGTCTTCACCGGTTTGGTACATACTTTGGCAGTGCAGAGTCGACACACTCATGTTAGAAGGGGACTTCATGTTGTTATTTAAAAGCTTGCCCTAGAATGCGGAGATAAACTTCGATCTAAACCTTCCTAGTCGCCTTACGCAAAGACCACGCACAGATTCCCACCGGGTGATAGGAGAGTGCAACTTTGAAGCTTGAGGTCCTGTACACAAGATGTGTGACTCAGCACCTGAAGATGCCATTGAATCCCACTGAAGGAACAAGACATTTCTTCTGAACAGAAGACAGAACTTCATCTAGAAGGTTTTGCAGTAGTGAGAGGTATCCTTGTACTTGGAAATATAAACCTAAGTTTTCTTGGTGTCTTTTCTGACTTGCTGAGTTTAAGTTGCAGTGTTCTTCTTGTTCATTGATATTAACTGCAGCCAGCAACGGGGAATATGACAGAGTATATTACTGTATAAAGCTTCCGAGTAAAGTGCATGCAGAGGATAATATGGCCATACAAACTGAGTTCATCACAAGCAATGTTATTACTCTGAATGCCAAAGCAACAAATAGTGGCTGACATCTTCTGCAGCAATGCCAATATCTTTGACACAAGCTGAATGAAAATATGTACCAGCGTCCTAGTTCCTCCATGAATGACAAAGGTAAAAATGATTGCTTGCCTAGATGACTTGGGCATGTTATTTACTATATATTTCTAGGGTGAAATAACAAAAAAAACCCCATTTGTCCTGGAAAAGAAAGATTTCCAAACTATTTCCTTGCCAAAAAATGAGAGCTTTTGCAAGGCAAAGAGACTGTGAAGAAATGCTCTTATTAAGTGTGAAATATTCCCAAAGCAGGAAAAGAAACTGACTCAGATAAAGCAGACATCTCTGTCATATGATGCCCAAAGCTACTAACTGTGGTGGAAGCAGAATTTAGTCCTTTGACTTTGAAAATAAAGCACAGCTCTCTAATAGCTCCAAATATTATGACTGGTTAGTGGAATGCATTACAATTAGTACAGTAATGTGCCAGGGTCTTAGTCATCGATCAGGACCTCACTGCATAAGTCCAGTTAAAAAAAAGATCAAGCAACTCCTCTTCATCGCAACTGGCTCACAGTGTAGGGCAGGAGAAAGCACATGGGTGTACAGAGATGGAGCAGGATACGAAAGCAGTGCAACGGTTCATTATACCACGTAGAGTTAAAGGTCATTATCTGGAAGGAGTTGTGTAGAGGGGTTGCTTCTGGAAGGAAACAGGCTAAGGAAAAGAATCATTTTTTTAGCCTTCTTAAAGGCT
The DNA here is from genome assembly GCA_035590195.1 of Aviceda cuculoides. Classification (NCBI taxonomy): domain Eukaryota; kingdom Metazoa; phylum Chordata; class Aves; order Accipitriformes; family Accipitridae; genus Aviceda; species Aviceda cuculoides. Next base: position 20,981,608 of record JAVJGG010000027.1, read on the forward strand.
GAGGGCTTTCAAGGGCCAGAGAAAAGGAGGTTGCAATTATAAAAATGTGAGTTGATAACCTGCTGAATGTTTTATGTGTGTGATTAAGATGGGAAAGGTCAAAGCCTAAAGATGTTGCAGGAGGACACAACTCCAGCTGGATAGAGAAGTTGCAGACACCTGACCACTACCTGGCTGTGCCACTTGATGTGTCTGTGCTGTACTAGATATTGCTGGCTGATGGGGTGGGAGACACAAGATTGTTAGTGTACTCTTTTGCACTCCCAGGCCCAATGCCAAGCAGAAAGAATCTGCAAAACTTACATCTTATGTGGATCTAAGGAGCAAGATATACAAAGTAGGATAAAATGGCCCAATTTGTAAGCCAGAGTGACCTATAAGAGAGGAGTAAATCCACTGTAGCATTATTTGGTCTTCACGATTGAGGTAATAGGTTTTTATCTTGAATAATATTTATTCAAATACTAATTCAAATGTATTTGAAGCCTGCTACAAATTGATCATTTTTACTGACAATTCAATGTTTTTTTATTTAAAGCCTTTGAGACCTGACTGAAGAAGAGAAACTATATGGTTTTGCTGGATTACTGTATACAATATGAATATAAGTGCTGAACATTTTAAGCAAAGGATTGAGGGAGAAGCAAAGACAATTATTTCTTGAAACTTTGCTCATTGCTGAAGACTGGTTAACATACATACACAACATAGGACTTGTTCTTGAAATTCTTATCAGCTTGAAATAGGAACTAAGTCTCTGATCTTGCCTTTACACATTGTACGGTATTAGTCGTAAGAGTAGTCTCCATTTACTCCTGTGAGACTGCTCTTTAGCATAGTAATGTGAATCCATAAAATTGTTTAAGGTCATACCCTAAAATAATACATTCTAGATGGGGTTCTACCAGCATTATAATAGAACATTCTTTCCTCTGTAGTGGGTACTCTTTGTGTCAGTGGATTTGTTTACTGTAGTACTTTTTATGACACAAGTGGGAGAATTTAGTCCACCACCCATAGTGGATCTTATGGCTATCTCTACTAAGAAGAGACACACTAGCTTGTGTTTTCCTACTTGTAGGCCAGGATTTACTCTTGTTGCTACTTCTAATATGCAGAGTTGCTGCCTTTGACTACTTGAACATGACATTTTTGGATTTTTTAAACTGACAATTAAAAATTATTTTAATTGTAACTCAGGTTTGTTCTTTGTGATAAAATTCAAAAGGTTAAATCACATCTTTGATGTCAGGGCTAAGCAATGTCTTTGATCTGTAAATAGGGGCAGTAAAACTGAAAGAGCCTCACCTGTGTTTGTGAGTAATTACTGTACATTAATCTGAATTCCAGTCTGAAATTACATTGCTGTATTAGCATATCAAAGGCTTTCAGAGCAGGATATTATTTGACTAGGAGTTAACTATTTGAGATGAGCAGGATGCTAGCAAAGTCATATTGCAAACATAAGCAAAAAGAAATCCTAACCAGCAAATCTTCACAAAATGTACAATAAAACAAGAATGCTTTGGGATGGAAAGACAGATGCCAGAATTATTCTGAATCTGTTTTTTATGGCACTGAATTCATAAAAATTAATAGTTGTGATCTTGAAATACAGTCAATATAAAATCACATTTACAGGACATTGGATCAAATTCGGTATATATATATGTAAACTCAAAATGTATGTATACAAGATATATGAGTATTAAGGTTCTTACTAGGCTACATTACCTTTTTTTGCAGCATAAGTCAAATGAAAACAAGGAATGATGGAGTTACATTTCTGTATCTGATGTTTTACTGGAAGTTCAGATGGTCAATGTTTTGTTACCTATTTCTAATTTGGGTCCACCTTGTCAAATTTCTTGCTTGCTACAGTTGATTATTATGGCTTTAGAATGTCTCAAAGGATAGAAATTTCACTATCCCAGTATGCTCTAACTGAGTGTGATTAAAAAACTTGTAGGAAGAGAAGAATGTACGGTTCAAACCACCTCAGGCTGCAGAGGGAACTGAATCTGTGTTGCCAGTTCCAGAGTTAGAACTCAAGGGGACCGAGGTGGTGACGACCTGAGTCAGTCATCTGTGCAAAAAGAAATGTCACGTGTTTTTGTGGGGTAAAGGAATGATGGTCCTTGCCTGAGCCACCAGATTGGGAGTGGTGTTGACTGCCAGGCAAAGCTTTCCTTTCAGTGTTTACTGTTGGGTGTTATCAGTTCAGTGTACAGGGGGCTGTGGAACTAAGAACTCTACCTGACTCCTGTATATAAAGAACTGAGGTCTCCACTCGAGATGATGAATTCCATTTTTAGAGCTCTCTGTCTAAAATCCAGTGTGGCAATGCTGAGTGTCATGGTACCTGAGTGACTCTCTTGGAAAATCTGGACCTAAGCTGACACGGTGAGATATGAAAATGAATCTTATGGATTCATGAAAATAAATGTTGCTGGTGACTGAAAGCAGCATAATTGTTTTCTAAGTCAATGCCTTGAACAGAAGAGAAGAAATCTAAAGAAATGTTGAATAAAATCAGCTTGGCATAGAAGAGACTCTATTCCTTTCTGCAACATGGCTTGTCATCTTTTGAAAATAAATGACTCCCCACTATTGAACATTATGGAGGAGCAGTAATGGACATATATCATTCTGCTGGGGATCATGACAATATATTATACTAAATCACAATTTCTAAAAAGTAAAAGAAAATTAAATAAAAAGAACAAATCAATTGTGCAATGTTTCAAAACTCTGTAAACCTGCCAAATTTAAATAAAAGTTAAAATAAAAAAAGAGAAGAACCTGATTCATTTCTTGAAATGTAGACCATTTTCTTTGTCCTCAGTGAGTTACGACTTCTTGTGCAGGTTATTTGCAGTTCTTTATAAGTCTATAGATTAAACACTTCAAGTTCTTTTTATCAGCTGTCCTGAGAGATTTTACTATGAAGACTCAGAGAAAAAAAAAAAAAAAAGTGAAACTTTCTTCTGGAAGAATAATCAATTTTTCACTTAGACAAACTTTAACTCCTATATACATTTTCCAGATGCCTGTTGAATACAATTATGTGCCTCAGATAAAGGTTTGAGTAGTAATATATGGAAAGTGTATGTGAAAATCCTGTCCAAACATAATAATCAGAACCTGCTTATCTACTGTGTATAATAAAGTGTCTTCCAGGGAAGTGGACTGATTTTGCATTTTTTGGCTCACACAAATTTTAGCCTAGTAAAACGTGTATAATTGGTCTTCAGTTGATCTTCAGTGGGTTTTAATTCTCTATTCTGGTACCCCAGTTTTATGGTCACATTTCTTTATTGATGTCAACATATGAAGGAAGCATTAAGAGGAAAAGAGGTATTAACTAGAAGCACTTAAATTCAGAGAAACCGACTTTGCAAAAGGGACACACAAATTATGTATGGAGCCAACAAAAGGTCAGTGATCAACTACACATTAACATAAATGGTTCTGCCACTCCAGAGGTTCATTAGTTGAGATGCTAGGGTTTATTACACAAGATATCAAACTGTAATTCCTTCCCTAGAACTAGAAGAACATGGGTCTATGACGAATGGAATAACAGGTCTTTTACCTGTTTGTTTTTGCTTTTATTGCAGGAGTGCTCATTAAATAATAAAGTTGTCTAAACTGATACAGCTATGATGATGTGTCAGATTATGCCCCATTGGATGAATCATTGTAGTTATACTTACACTTAATAAAACTCAGTTGCAAGGTAAAATGCATGAGATTAAACCTCTTTACCTCAGCAGTGGAGTAGTCCATGAGAGCACACGCAGTGAGTAACAGCAGTTCAGATGTCAAGTGTAAACTTAATAAACCACCATTTCTCAATCATTTTCTCCGTATCTTTATGGCAATAAAATATGCAAGAGATTTTTCCTTTTTTTTTGTTAGACAACACTCCCCATCTCATACCAGAAAAATAACCTAACCTCATTAAATACAGAGAAGCCAATGTTTCAGCACCGGTTCATGGGACTATCTCATAAAATATTTCTGAAGTCCTGTAATTAAGGTGATTTTACTGCATTTTATATCTCGTAGTTACTGCCAATATTAATATTTAAAGCAGATAATATAACTGGAACATGTATGAAAGATGTGAAGGAGTACCTTGAATCTTTTAAGGCATTTCACATATATTCACTTCTATAACAGTTTACCAGAATGGGTAATGGACCTGGAGAGGGTGAGCAATTGCACCCTCCTTGGCTAGACCAGTCTATGTGAATGCATGATTTGGGCCAGGATTTTGACTGACTGAGCTTTGATACTCTGTTTCTTTAGCTGCAAGGATGCTATTAGCTCACAAACCACTTCACTTTGATCATAAGCAAAAATATTCTGGTTTTGAGACTGTTCCTTCACACCTTGAAGTACATTTCAGAGCCATGTTTCTGAAACTTTCTGTTAGCATTCTTCATAGAGTCACCAGGTTTTGAAAATGGAATAAAATCTCTTTCTTTATGTCTGTTTTTCACTTTTTAATATAAACATTTTTTATCTGACTGCTATTGCAGAATGATCTACTTTTGTATGAATGGATCATCTCCTTCAATTTGTCGCTTTCAACATTTGCTGCCTCAAGTCATCAGTAGAAGGTATGTTCTTGTCATCATCACCGTACTCTACTATGTCTTTTGTCTCTGCCTTTAATCATTTACATCAGCCCCACTTATTACTTTTTTATACCAGACCCAAATTTTGTATCTACAGCCTTTCCTTCTTGTATAATCTAGTAAGTCCTGGTAAAACCTCTGTTTTTCTTTCTGTTTAAAGGGGTACGGGGAAGAACTTTTAATTAGAATCAATAAAACCATCTCCTTGTCTTTCAGCTAATCATTTTTTCCTATTTATTTCTCTGCAGCCTCAATCAAATGTAATGGTTCCAAAAGCTACAGCAAGATTTCCAAAGTTTCTTCAGCTGAACACTACTTTAAAATTCTTTTTCTTCTCGAATGAGAATGAGATGAGGATCTAGATGTACAATTTGCCAAAGAATATATACTTGGTTTTGGTTCAGAGTCAGTCTGGATTGGAATATCTTTTAAATTTCTGGTGAATTAGAAACTTCCTGGATCCTGCAGCTCTTCAGGAAAATTGATTTTTTTTTTGTCACAAATTTCACAGCTTGAGCAATTGACAAGAATATCAATGTTAAAGAGTTTCAAGGTCTTCAAGTGCTGGAACAGAGACACCAGGAAGGCAGAAAGAACTCTCTCCACACCCTGTTCTGAACTCAGTGAAAGTCTGTCAAAACCTAGACATGTCGAATGAGATGAAATGTTTCAGGTTCAGCAAATGGCCTTTTTTTTTTTAGATTGTTTAATCGAAAAATGTCTGGAAAGCATTACTGCTTCATCTCAATGACACTTTCTAGTACTTGTATTTCTTGGTATTTTTTCTCATCATTTGACATGTGTCTTGATTCTGATATTCTGGAATGATCTTAGGTAATGGGTATCTACTGTGAATACTGAGGAAATAAAGGATTTAAATACATTGTTAGTGTTATGAGAGATCAATAAGGACATGTTGCAAACTTATTAAAATGGCAGCTCATACATGATTGACTAAATACTTTGAAACATTTATATACAAATTCATTGATAGCTGAGGGGGAAAAAAAAGCATTCTCCATGATTAAGATACTTGCAGTGAGAGAAAAAAAATGAATAGAAATGGCAGTGAATAACACATATGAGATAAGAGATCTTTCTGGGGCTTGGCACTAATACTTGGAAAATAAATTATCTGTAAAATGCAGTGCTAGTGGAAACATTCTATTTGTGTAGTTTTACTTGCAGCAAAATGCTATGTGTAGGAAAACAGCGTGAGGAGGGTTTTTTTAAACTTGAGTAAAGATTATTGTGTATTTTTTCACGTATGAGAGCTCTGATTTGCATATGTATGTATTACTTATCACATTAACTCCAAATTTGTTATGAAAAATAAGATGGTGCTGTTAGATTTAGGGCCATATATCATCCAGCTTTACATACAGAGCACCTTAAAAATATGTATGCAGACAGCAAAATTATATAAACTCCTTCAGTTATTTTCATCACTTGTGACCTATAGATTTTTATTTCTACCGACATAATTAATATTGAAGGTCTAGCATCAGTTTTAGTGCTTATGCAGACTTTATGCTAAAATTCTACTTAGTTACTTTCAGTTACACTGATTTTGTACTAACACATGGCAGGGATTTCAGTAGGTGTTTTGGGGTTAAGACTTGCAATTGTGTTAAGCCTGGGAGTGAACTCTATTAAATTTATAAAGATGTTTGTAATCTCAAAGGTTTAACCATGCCTACAAATATCAACAACTGAGCTAAATTTTGTTATAAATCCCAAGACATTTTTTTTTATGGAAAGATTACTGAACATCAGCTATCTCTTATAGCTGTGTATTTAAAGGGCCACATATTTAAAAGGGATCTTAATTTACTTAGTACACAAGCCCAGCAGACTGATACATTTACTGATCCATTCAAATATAGGTATTTTCATGGAATTAGCTTTTGGACAGTATTCTGTTTGCCATCTAGACAGTTTTTTAGTGCGGTCTTGATCCATGCTAATTTAATATTAAAAGTTGTGGAGGAACGAGAAGAGGCAGGATTCCAGAGAGTCTGAGAGGGCATTCTCCATGCCCAGAGAGAAACCTTCCAGAAGGTATCCACTTTCTCCTACTTTTGAGAAGATTCGGTATCAAAGGCTCATTAAAAGATGTCCAAACCCTATAAACAAGGAAATCTGACTAAATCTCCTCACAGCTGTTTTGTCCCTCACCTTTCCCTCTACTATCTTCTTGATCACCCCTGGCAGTGGAGAGGTTCTCCAAACCAGATTTTCATGGACCGTTTTTTCCACTGTCTTTCCACCCCAAATTTACCCTTTTTTACCCACTCTCTGCTGACAAAGGCAGTTTTACCTCAGCCCCTCACTCTAAGGTCAGTGAAAGTGCCTTTACTCGCCTCTCTAAGAAGCCTTGAGCTAATGGTGACCTTCAGAAACAGCTGGGAAAATTGCAGATGATCACATTGAATAAGTTGTATTCATGACAGCGGTGAAGTTTTTGCTTTTAAAAAAAATTTAACCACTAGGAAGTGCCTTCAGTTTTTACAGACTGCTGAAGCAGTTGACTGATGATTCAGAACTCAGCATCATTTGGGCTGGTTTCCTCATAATAAGAATTCTTTTATTTGCAGCTCTTTTAATAAGGCTACTGTGGTACTGACATATTATTTCTAAATAGAAGAGGCAATATTTGAAGGAATTAGCTAGAAAAGCAAGTTGGCACTATTTTGTGAAGGCAAAGATGTGCTTATCAAAATACCTGCAGGCCCCAAACCCTGTATCTTTGAGCTTATCAGGCTTTTTCATGTACAAATATATCCGCAACATCTTTAATTTCAGCCTGTAATCTATTTACTTGGAAAAAACTAATGCTAAAGTGTGGTCTGCTTTGAAAAATGTTACTCTGTAATAATGGCAATGAGAAAGTCCATTGTCAATAACTTACATATCAAACACACTCTGTTTTCAAGCAAAAAGATGCTTGTTAGTTTTCCAAATGGCAGCTCTACAGACATTGCGAGAGATCTTGAGAATTATGTCTCTATGCCACTAATCATCCCCAACAGTAGAGGTCTGCAGGTAGGATTTTTAAATTGTTTTAAGAGTAGGATTGTTACACCTAACTTCAGCTATAGGTTTACTACCTAGATAGGTCCATAGACTTGTCCTTAGTCAATGAAAGTAATTCCAGAGCTGCACACCTATTTTAGCAAGGGGTGAAGCATCCTTCAGCAGTGCCTCAGCCTTGCTACTGACTTTTGGAAGAGCTTAGCTCACTGTCTTAAACTTAGTACCGAACTCTTAAGTAGCTAAAGTTAGGTGACATTTCAGTCTTGGATGATTTATGTGCTCTGAACCCTTCATGTGAATATAAAGAACGTCTTCCTGATGAATCAGAAGGTATTGTTTTTGGAGAGGCAGCTTGCAGAGAAGAATCTCCTGAAGGAAAAAAGGTTGATTCATTATCTGGGTTTATTTGAACTGTGGCCTCACTGCAGTGATAGCCTCTTGCTGTTCTCTCTTATGCAGTTTCATCCATGAGAGTAAGGCTAGATCTACTAATAAAAAACTCCCAAGCTTTCTCTAGATTGCCAAATGCTGTTACATAAAATATTGGGTAACATTGGACAGAATATTGGTAAAAATACTTTAGATTTGTAAGAGCTAGAGAGGAGGTTCTATAAAACATAGAGTCATTATAGATTTAACTGCTATGCATGGATGTCTGGCCAAGTCCAATTACATCAGTTCCAGAAAAATGCATGTAATCTAAAACATCTGACAAAGCACACCAACTGATTTTGTTTGTCCAAAACCAGTATTAATGCCTCACAGTTTTTATGGGGCAATAGTTTTCTTTTTTCCAAAATAATATTTTTTCCTTCCTTTCTTATGGTTTTCAATAATCAGTAGTATTGTTGTTTCAGAATGAAATCTGCATTTATGACTGATGATCTTCCTCAGGTGATTTGTTCTAATTCATTAATTTAATTTCAGTATTTAATTAAACATTTGTGCATACTTTCAGTGAGGAATACTGAGTAAGGCAGTCAAAATTTTGATCACTCGCATCTGTTTGTTATGGGTTAGGTCAGGACAGACTAAGCACACGCATTAGTTACTGTGCAATAACAGCATCCAGGTGAAGAAGTTTTAGGGTATTTATTACCTCTGTGATAGAGTGATTATTAGTGTGTAGAACAATGCACAGATGCAGAAGCATGCTTACCTCTAATTCCCCTTTCCTGGTTTGCTAGAGTGGTGGTTGTTGGAGGTCAGGAGGAGCAGGATGCTGAGCTTGTCAGCTCTGGCCATGCAAAGTTGGTCCCAGGTGTCCCTGGAGGTCCTCCATGGTCAGGTGTTCCCAAAGGTAGGGTCGTACCACCACCACCTTGGGGAAAGGTGGATGGGGTATATGAGCTGGAGAGCATCTTTCAAACTGTTTTTGACTGGGAGGTGGGTGGCCCTGAGGTGTCACTTACTGATTGGTGTAATGAGTTGCTGAGCAAGTATTCTTGTACCATTTTACTTCTCCTGTTTCTGCCAGTTACGTGTTTGGGTTTGGGGTATTTTTATTCTTTTTTTTTAAGTTTTTTTTTTTTTACTTTTTTTTAGATTTGAAAGGTTTTGGGGGAGTTGTTTGGTTTTTTGTTTGTTTTTGTTTTTAAATAATGGCTGCCTAATTGTGGTTTATCTAACAATAGTTACATCCCTAACACAACATTCTAAAAGTCAAACCACAGGCCTCTAGCATCAGCCTAGTTACTGGAGCGGTGACAGCTCAGTACGCCAAGACACCTTTAAAAACTTAATTAGCTATTTTCACATAGATTAACCAATGGTACAGAAATTCAGCCAGACATGAGAGAAATAGAGATGAACTTGAGGATGAAAACATTTCCCAAGTTCAGGATCTTGATACAGGTCTCAGCTCTGGGATTCAGCTCCCAGCTCTACCCTAGATTCCCTGGGTAAACTTGGTCAAATCACTTACCCTCCTCATGGCTTTGTCGCTGAGTCCTAAACATGCTGCTAAGAAATAATTCTTTCTCCAAAGTTTTCTATTATCTGCGTATCTTCAGGTGAGTCCATCATGACACTGTGCACCATCTGGCACGACCACTTTTTGGGAGCAGAACGACCCCCCTGTAATTCATGAAGAAGGAATACTGGTAAGACTTATTGTGTATAAATTCTACACGCATAGACATGCATAGTTTGGGAAGAGAAGGATAAACAAATTTTACTCTTTCAATGATCTGTAGAAGTGCAGTGTCTCTCAACTAGTAAGTATTAGGAGGAAAAAGAAAAACAGAGAAGACAAAGGGAACAATATTATCCTACAGCTGTATATGTAAGCAAGTGTAGCTCCCTCTGTAGAAAGACTTGTCTGCTTTGTTCATCAGGAGAGTGAGACTATTTCGAATTCTCTGTGGTAATGCACCCAGGGAGGCTGAATAGCAGAACCACTTACTGCAAATGATCCCATCTCCATGTACTGTAAAGCTCATGAAACTCACACTGCTTGAAAGGAAATACAAACTATAAGATTTGATTTCAGATTCTTCCTTCTTTTTCTCATCACTTTTACTAATCACACACTTTTTACAATGAAATATGTTTTTTTTTCCTGAAGACGGGCCGGGAAATGAGGACTAGATTTCTTAAACCTGTATGTATCCCTGTGCTTACACCAGGACCAAGTAAAAACGATAACCTAGTTGTATATGCCCACAAGAATTAAGACACCTAGTAGCTTTGCTTGTTGTAATTATCTAGAAAGTTGTCTTTATGACCATGGTTTTGCATTGCTCTAGTGGTGAGCCATACACTTTAGGTTATACCTGTAGGAAGCACTGAAAGCAAACGCGTGAGTAAAGCAAGTTACATTTAGAAGCTTGGGGCTTTATTTAGTTAACTAACCTGGTAATTTACTCAGAAAGGGTATTACTTCTACTCCTTTCTGTTAGCCAGATAACTTTGGCCAGGTCCTTCATACTTAAGGCCTTCTTCAAATCACTCGTGCCCGGTTTCCAAGCTTCTGAAAAAAATTTTCATAGGTTCTTAACACTCTGGTCCAGCAACAAGTGTTTAAATATCTTCAAATATTTTCACACACAACTCAAGAGATCCTATTAGCAATCAGGGAATCATAAAATAGTCTTCTGACTACTCTTTCCAATCTTTGTCAGACTTTATCTAGTTATCTTTTTTTGCTTAGTGTAGGCTGTGGAAAGTGACCTTTTCTCCAGTCCTTAAGTCTCCAGGACGTCAGCTAAGGTTGCAGCTATTGTATTTCATAAAATCATAGAATCGTTTAGGTTGGAAAAGAGCTTCAAGATCATCAAGTTCAACCATTAACCTCACACTGCCAAGTCAACCACTAAACCATGTCCCTAAGCACCACATCTACATGTCTTTTCAATACCTCCAAGGATGGTGACTCCACCACTTCCCTGGGCAGCCTGTTCCGATGCTTGACAACCCTTTCCGTGAAGAATTTTTTACTAACATCCAAACTAAACCTCTCCTAGCACAACTTGAGGCCATTTACTCTTGCCCTAGCATTTGTTACTTGGGAGAAGAGACTAACCCCCACCTCACTACAACCTCCTTTCAGGTAGTTGTAGAGAGTGATAAGGTCTCCCCTCAGCCTCCTTTTCTCCAGGCT
>JAVJGG010000027.1:21001368-21087039 GCA_035590195.1 Aviceda cuculoides
TTATGCGTTTTTTTTTTTTTTTTTTTTTTTAAGCTCTAACAATTAAGATGTAACAATAACCAGAACAACAACGATCCATGACGTGATTAGCCTGGCACTGAGCCTGAGTGAGTCTACACTACTGAGAGGCAGCATTAACTGCCCTGAGCATGGTGCCATGCTGACAATATCCACATAAATGTAAGTCAACTCTTGAGTTCAGGCAGGACTACCAACACTAATTGGGAGCGGATTTTCCTGGAGATGCCAATCAGCTCAGAGGGAGGACAGGACTTCCATCCTTCATGCGACTTCATTCCCAGGTGTCCAAAATGCTCTACACCGTTCTTTCCTCACCCATGGAACTGTCCATTTCACTCTTTCCAACACTTACTTGCATCTCTAGAGTCTTTAGTAAATGCCAGTCTTTAGATAAGGACAACCCTATATAATGTCAGTATTTCCGATTTTCATAAGAGCTTACACTTTATAAGCAGTGATTTTGCTCCCAGGACTAGTACGATTGGGCTGCCCGTTTTTGTGCATTGCATGTTTGATTAAATGTTTGTGGGTCTGGAGCTTTCTTAGGTGCTTCCTTTACTGGAGTAAAAAAAACAACAAAAAAAGAAAAAAACCCCAACACTTCCCAGAATGTCCAGGTCTGATGCAAGCTAAGAGCTGAAGTGTTTGCTTGCAGCTAACTCTGATAGAGAATCAAATTAAATTAGCCATATTTAGCATCTCTGAAAACACTCCACAGAACTATTCCTGTTGGATTTCCAAAACTGCTTTTCAGGGACCAAATTCTTCCCCTTGATGGAAAATTCTCACTAATGTCAATGTAGACCTGAACTAAGATAATACTGGATGATTTTACTGAGATAATATAACAGTATTTAAGAACAATGCATTTATAAAAAAAGGGACGTAGGTGGTTTTAATGTATTTTTAAGTGTTGGGGTTTTTTTTCCCCAATGTTACTTTATTTTGCAAGCTTTGCTACAGTGTGTTGGTCTTGTATTGTTTGTTCATTAAGGCTGCAAACACAATGGACTCAGGCTGTTTGTTCTGTCCAGTAGTCTGTAAATAACAATAGCAAAAAAGAAACTCTTCCCTTAATTCAGAAAATATTCCCTGCAGACATGCTGCTAGTCTGGAGGAGTGTCTGAAGATTTTTCACATCCTACTGTTTATCTTTATGGCCTGCAGCCGCTCCACCTTCAGCTGTGATCTTATCACAACTCACGAATAAAGCAGGATACAGTCAGTCCTGGGATGAATGATCTCCAGGGCTGCTAGACCCTGGTCCTGATTGCTCATTATACGTTTTTTTTTTTCTGATCAGTCCATTCTGAAGTCAATGACCCACTGTGGGTTCTAGAAGAGAGTCTTTCAATATAGAGTAGAGTTTGAGCCGCCAAAGGGATTTTAATCCCACAGTTTTTGCTTAAAAAGGTGTGCAAGCTAATGTGACAGCTCACTTTTCCAGAAGGTTGGAGCACATTCCAGCAGCATTACCTGTCAAGTTTGAATAGTCAAATTCATGCGAAAACATTGCATTTAAAAAAGAAGACATGAAGATAGAAGATGGTCAGTTGCCACTGTGGTTCATACCCAAGACTGTTGTCAGTGGCAGCCTGGGCTGCTTCATGTTGTGGTGATTTGTGTCTAGGGAAGCACTCTGGTTTTATTTGCAAGAAATTGGAATAGTATGGTCAAGATCCGGGTTCAAATTCCATGTGTGACCTTGGGCATACTTCTTCCCTCTCTGAAGCTCATTTTCTCCCATGAAAAGCAAAGATGCTGATATTTCTCGCATTTGTTATATCCAATCTGCCTGTAAGTTCTGGGTTTTAGTATAAGTCAGTACACCACCTTGCTCTGTGGGGCCATCTTCACAGCTGGGATCGGTCGGTCCTCCTGTAACCCCTGGATTAATAACAGTTCTCATTAAGGACTGCTGTTAAAAATGTGCTTTATCATGGCTAAAGAATTCCTCTTTCAGATTATTAAAATGAAATCCAATTGCCTTTACCTATGGACCATGACATTTGCAGTGGGAACGTTAAGGGCAGAGAAATGTAAAACAGCTACCTTGAAAGTTTGCTGTTGGAAGGCTTGAAGCTGCGGTCGTCCCCTCCCCTTATGCACTATTTCAGATCCATTGCCTATTGACTGATCGACTTATCGATGAATTATACAGCAGCCATCCAGCCCAGGGAGGTCAGGAGGGTGCAATTACTAGCAGAAGAGGCTTGGGTGTGCTTCTGAACTACTCCTCCCTGCACAGCTCTTTCAGTATGCATATCACATCTCCCTGCTTGTAGCAGGCTGATGAGTGTGTGCAGTTAGTGCAGGCACACACATACTTCTGCGCTTTCCCTGAAAGTGGAGCATTAGCAACTGCAGTCAAAAAGCACCCTTGCTTCTTCAGCTCTGATCCTAGCAGCGGCTGCCTGATTCCGTCTGGACGAACCAGGAGACAGCGCTGGAGGCAAGTTTAAAAAGGACCTAGTGACACCCTGCTGTCGCAGCTGGTTGCATGAATCTACTTATTAGTAGTCCATTTACAATTACTTTCCTAGTCCCGTCAGTAGCGTACGTTCTTGAGAACTGGCTGGCTGGGAAGGAAGGAGCAGGCTGCTGAAGGTACGTTGCGGTCTTCTTTACCTTACATCTCGTGCTGAACGTTTCTGGCTGCCCAGCTCACTTGCAGACATTCCTGGTCTCTGCAGTTTTCCACTGAGAGCTGCTGGAGCAGGGCTTTAGCAAATCGTAGCAGTAGAAATAAATGGACAGGTACCTTTCCAACCCCCCCACCCCTGCCTCGGTTAGCCGTGCAGGTTGTGTGTTGAGGGGTAAAATTATATGGCTGGATTAAACTTTCAGGGAAGATGACAACTCTGACTGCATTTTGTATCACAAGTAAATAGACTGCTGTTGTTTCTATCAGGGCAAAATTTCCATTCTTTGGCTTTTTAACTGTGGACATGGAACATTGCTTTCAAATTGATGTGTTTATTAAATACGGTCTGTGCATGCACTGCCAGCTGAAATTTGCATACATGTTTTGAAATTTGAAAAAAAGCCTCTTTCATTAACTTTCAAAATGCTCTGGACTGCAGCACACTTCTTTAGAAAAGGGGAGTGCGCCAGGCTTTTCATTTCACTTAAGTTCTTTTACTGGCATGTATTCATCTGGTAAAAAGTCTTTGCCAAATCCAAGAAGTTTGCTGTTATTGCATTTCCATAAATGTAACAGCTGTGAAGAGAATGAATATTCATAGTGTTTGGATTTTTGCTCCAAAGATTTTTATGATAATTCTGACTTTTCAAGGGGATGCGATCTCAGATCAAAGAATTCTGCAGGTTGAGATATTGTGATAAACAACATATAAGTGTTTCCTCAAATAAAGATAATACAGATAAGCATGTACTGCAGTAAACAGCCGGCTGTACCTCTTATTTACTCGCAGCCAACTCGATCTGTTGCTTATACTTGTGGATTCTTTTGCTAACAGGTCATCAGCAATGAAAATGAAGTACAGTTCAGATACTGCTCTCTCATGGGACGCTATTTCCCTAATGCCATACAGTTTCATCTGAGCCTATCCAAGACATTGCTAACGTTATGGTGATTAAATTTTAACTTGGTACATCCTGTATTTGCACTGACTGAAAACTTATTTTGGGTTGTTGCTAAGGTCAGAGAAGCCCACCGCAAGCCCAGTGGACTTTAAGGATGGGAAGTGATTTGACTAATCTCCCCCTAGGAAAATTCCCCTGTTTGTAATTTATCAAAATTGTACAAGCAGCAGAGACGGTCCTCCCCTGCAGGTAGAAGTAGAATGGTCTTGAAAATACAGAGGCAGCATGTGTGCATGTACATGTGTGCCTGGAGATAATTCATCTAAATACTTAAATAATCCTAGCTGCCTGTAGATCTCAATGACTTCTGTATTACTAAAAAATATCCTACTAATGGGTCACACTGCAAATCTCTGTAACTACACAGCAGAATAAAACATCCAGACAGGAACCCTGTCCTATAAAACCACCTCAGAAAACCTCTTGAAGCTGATTGTGATTATTTCTTGAAAAGTCCTCCCAGTACCTGGGAAGCGCGGGGAGCTGCAGAGTACCTGCCTCTCAAAAGTGTGACAAGTGGAGCCATCCGTGCGTGCTCCAAGTGAATTTAAGCTTCCTACTGTCCAGGGCCACCTCTTTGGCAGTCTGTCCTGCCTGGACCACGCTGCTGGCCGCTGGCAAGGTCAAGCCTGTGCCTCCCGGCCACGCTAGCCCTCAGCCTGCTGTGGTCCTCAGGGGACGGGAAAAAAATCTTTGTGCCTTTCATCTGTCTTCATTTTGCATGACATCTGAGTAAGCCTGGTGCTTAGGTGCAAACTTTCTGTTGTGTGGTTTGTTGTTTTTTTTTTTTTCCCCCACTCCTGTAGTGATAGCATGCTGTGGCTTGTGATATGCAGGGATTGCAGCCATAAAATATGTTTAAATACATAAGAGAAAAAACAATTGGTGGGTCAGATTCTGTTTCCAGGGAGAGGAAATCAGACTACCCTCCTGAAATCAGTAGGAAGTTGTTTACATGAACAGAAGTTGTTTACACGGGTGCAGACTGGTGTAAAATCTCACTTTCCCTTGGTGCTGTTTGAATTTCTGTGACCCAAGGACCTGGCTCTGTTCCTTTAAAGCTTGGTTTGATTCCAGAAAAAGTAGCCAAAATGGAGAATTTGTCTTTTCACCCACCAGGAATGAAAACCTGCCTGTGTACAGTGACAACGGCAGGTATCTGAGAGCAAACACCTTTTGTCTTTCCCCTTACCAAAGCCTAGGAGGAAAAAAACCCACCCCCCCCCAAAAAAAACCCCACCCTCCCAAACCTCTCTTTTTAATTCCCTTTAAGACATATAAG
Source organism: Aviceda cuculoides (assembly GCA_035590195.1). Lineage (NCBI taxonomy): Eukaryota > Metazoa > Chordata > Aves > Accipitriformes > Accipitridae > Aviceda > Aviceda cuculoides. The sequence goes on from JAVJGG010000027.1 coordinate 21,006,278, forward strand.
TTCTCCTCTTCTGCTTTAATGTGTGTCAGCTCCTTCCTGACTTCCACCACCACGGCGGAGGAGGCAAGAGGTAACTCATGCTGCCCTCTCGGCCACCTCACCCGTGAGCCTCTTCAAAGCAGATTTGTCGATCACATAAAATGCAATCGCTGACGCGATTCCCCTCTGCCTTGCTAGTCAAAGCCGGCATCCGGAGCCTCAGATGCATTTTGTTAAATTCCAGTCTCTCAGCCCCAGCACTACGCTTCCCAAGCCAACCAGCCCTCGAGTGGTTTGAGGTTTTTTATGCAAAGACATCCCTTTAGCTGTCGCTCGCCTTTACCAGAGGTAAAGAGGGGGATTTGAAAGAGCTCACGAAAGCTTAGTGGGGTCACTCGAATCTGGGGTGATCGGCAAAGGCGAGCCAGCATCCACCCTTCTGCCTGGAAAAAGGGAGAGCCTGGGTCTGGGCACTTTTGGAGCACCAACACTTCCACAGTTATCCCAGTTGCTCCGTGGCTGTGAGTCCATCAGGGGCTACTGACATACAAACAGCTGCAGAGTTGTTGTAGGTAAGAGTTATCTGTTTACACACTTTAACCGGGATTTCTGAAAGCATCTTATAAGACACACACACCCGCTGCAACACTGGAATACTGCTCAGGTTTTTCAGCTCTCTCATGAATGATAGCTGAAAATGAAGATGAAGGGAAGGAAATGCCATGAAGCTTCAATATTGTAGCAAACTAGGATCCAGATGGCAAGCCTTTTTACAGCAATATGCTGGATTAACTTTAAGACTCCCTTGGCTACTACTCTCCTGTTTAATTTGTCTTTCCTTAATGCTATTTCAGTGTGATGCCTTTTTGCAAGGTAATGCCATAAAAATGTGTGGTTTCAGACATTGTCTGCTGTCAGGAGAAGTTTCCTCCATCTCTGTTAACCCCTTCAGAGCTAACTAACTGATTGCATGATCAGTAGCATCAGTTTAAACTCTAAGTGGAACAGGGAATATTCCACATGCATTCACAGTGCCATGCAAAGCAGGAAACCAAGGCGATTTACATACAAAGGAATAGAATTAACCTGTTGGAGGGAGAACAGGTTTTTACTGTTCTGGTCTATATCTCTCGTCAGAAATCATTTTTGGTAATGCAGCTGCAATAACAACTGAAATTCTCCGCAGGGAAGTTTCAAACCCAGGGCTGGTGTCGTCCACATGCCGACCTTTTCTGAGACTGGATGTCAGGGAGTTGTGTTTCTCCCCGTAACTTGCAGAGCCAGCCCTATCCTCTCGCAAGCTGCCATTGGTGCTTGAATTTGTTCTTCCATCCTTGTGCAGCCACAGCAAGGATCATCACTGTCCTCATCTTCCTCAAAAAGCTGGTCCTTGAGACACCCAGTGGTGACAGCGAGCACCCACCCGCCGGCCAGTGGGACCTCCTGGGTGCCTTCCTGCAAACTGGGGTGGGATAAACGAGTGCCATCCCATGAGCTTCATAATTTATCAGGAGCCTTCACCTCATGTCTACACTAGATCGCGAAAGCGCTGCCATCCATCTGCAGCGAGTGCCAAGCTGCGCCCCTGTGAGATGGAGACTTGTATTCATGGAGCAATATGTCTGCTGCATAGCCGCAGGAAACACTCCAGCAGCTGCTGGCAGTATTGAGTTCATATCGCATCCAGAGACTAACCACAACACTATCATTTAGCAAGTAAAGGTCTGCTTCTTTCTCAGCAGAAGTCTTGTCAGAAAGTCAACCTCAAACAACACGATGCTTGTGAGTCCCTCCTTTTACCCTCAGTTCTGTCACCACCTGACACAGATTGAATGCAAGTTATTAAAAAGAAATATTATTTAAGTGTCTTCAGAACATCTCTTGATCATTTTGGCCTAGATTATATCACTTTGCAAGTGGGTTTATAGCCTGTGCACATACGGGAATGAACAGCAGGTCCCACTCCTTTATCTCAATTGCTGGGTATATCCAAAACCTGCTGTACAGGGAACTGAAAAACCACATCCAAATCTCAGACTGTGATACTGTTCATCTACCATCTAGCACTGCTTAAGCTGACCACTAAACTCATCATGTCTCCTTGCTTAGCCTGCAAGTTCCTTTGGGCTACCTTTCTGACAGCGTAACTTATAACCAGAAGCTAAATGTGGGATTCAGCTCCAGATTAATCCTAAAAATAAACATCTATCTAGTCAGCTAAATAGTTCTGGAGGCTCTGTGGACTGCATTGACCAGATCATTTTGGCTAGAATGAGAGCTTAGTCTTCCAGTGCAAGGTAGACATGGGGACAATATAGTGCAGCACCCATGGGAGACGTGGTTCCTTCTGCAGTGGAAACTTGAGGGCACAGAGAGCATCCTGCAGCACCTTAGGTAACACTGGATTCTACGTCAAGCAACAGAAATGAGCCCTAATGGTCGATCACATAAAAATGGAGAGAGTAGCTGCTGCCACCAGCTGCTACTTGCAAAGATCCAATCCTTCTCTACTAGGCACGAAGGGCAGCTTAGGCTGAATACGTCTGCCCTTGGACCGTGTTAGAAAGGTTCTCTCTCTCACTGACATAGAAGTAATCATAGTGCTGACTTTAGATGGGATCAGTGCTTAACATTCAGGTGCATCTATATCTAAATGAAGTGTCCCTGTTAGGACTATCACAGGAAATGCTACAAAAGCCACCTGGGTTTTGAACCCAAATATTTATGAACGAATGCCTGAAGTGAGAGCGAGCGTAAAGAGCCTCTGCTTGGATACACTCCAAGGGCTTGTACAGGTGACAAAGGATTTAGGGCATCACAAGCTGTTTAATACAGGTCATTTTTAAATTATATCGTGTCAGAAAGGAAGAAACACCGAACTCTGTCCCAGGGTTCCCCTGAGGAAAAGTAGCTCTTACCTGACCAAAAGGTCTTTTTTCTGTCCTATTGGAACTACTCCTGTTTACCAACTCTCATTCCTAGGAAGGATGGCTGGGTGTCACCAGTTATTAAATATTTGTCATTAAAAAATCCAGCATAAAAAAACTTTATAAAACAATAAGCAACGCTATATGTCATAATAAAGTGAAATTCTGTCTCCCATCAGCTGATAATTTGACACTGGGATGGTGAGTACTTTCCTCTTTGTCTCCTATGCTCTGGTCAATCAACCTGTGCAAACCAATAATTAACTACAGTGGATGTTGCTGGAGGTGAGGAGGAATAATTCATTGCCGTGAAATATTGTTTTTTGCTGTAAAGTTACTAAGCAGAGCTATGGCAGTGTGAATAATGCATGAGGTGATTTCCTTTCAGGAAGGCTACTAGCAAACGTTCTCGCTAGTTGGAGATTTGGACTTGGCAAGAGAGTGGTATTTACATTGTTTTGGTGATACAGAAAGCAGTTAGGGAACAATTATGTGATTCCCTCATATTCTAAGACTCTGGAGAAATGTCAGTATCCAATTAAATAAAGGAATTAAATAAATAATGAGAAAATGTGAAATTAATCTAGTTTCAGATGCATGGGAAAGTTATTGCATAAATTTAAAAAACCTAATATAAAATGTCGTTCAATTTTATTTTGCAGGATGAATGTTGCTATGGTTTCTCTAAATCCAGGTGATAAAAAATAATTTCTAAATGCTTTTGATTAAATATTTTAACTGACTATTTATAAATAAGGCTGTAGTGCTGACTATTTTTCTCTTTAATAAAACTCAAGTCTCTAAAGTGATGGAAGACATAGCTGGGCATATCAAAGATGAATAAAGAAAGCTCTGTAATGATTTTTTCATTGTGCTAGATTTTTCTAAACAAAATCTCTTATCTCAGAAAGCCATCAAGTTCTCACAAGTTGAGGAACATAAATCATAGCAGAATAGGCAGCCTCCTGTTTCATTCACTGAGCTCCATATGCTTATCTACCCCATGCTCCCGCATCCCAAGCTCCTAAAATGCTTCAGTCAACATTCCTTCTGAATTGCGATACGTCACGTTAATCAGCCTCTACAGTGTCCCAAAAATGTATGTAAATTAGACTTTTGATGAACCGGAATATTTTGACAGGATCTTTGCATAAATCACATATGCAAACATGCACACACACACACACACACACATACACAGAGACAACCTGTTTAGAGGGGAGGATATTTTTGGACCTCATTTTTTTTTGAAGTAGGCTGTGGCCAGCATGCTGATGCTGCTCCTGAGCAGGAACTCATATGTGGCAGTATGCCAGGTCCCATAGCAAGAAGCAACTTGAGTTTAAGTCCGTTCTTGGCAAGAAAAACTGTACCAAGGAGAAAGAAATGTAACAGTTTTCTCTTTCTTTGTCCTTCTTTCCCCCCGTTCCCCTTTCTGGTACGCTGTTGGTTCTCTGGGTTGTTTGGTGTCAGGAGTAATGTGAGCGTTTTTAGTTATCGTAGGAGAACACTGTCATGTTATGGTAGATTAATGTTTTTACTTAATCTGTTCTTCCAGCAGAAACAAAAGGCAAAAATCAAAAGAATTTATTTGAATGTAAATCAATTTAAGTCAAATTTAGTTCAATTTGCTGACTTTCACATTGTTTATCAAGCAACCAACCAGTTACACTGATTATATAGAAAGCTGCTGTTGAGGCTTGTTAGGGTGAATCTTGTTATCACCAGCATTGCCTGGCTGCAAATCTTTCAATTTTTATTCTTTTCTGACCTGTTTTGCAATATTTTTGTGTTCCACCTTGTCCTTCAGGACTGCATTCAGGCTGCTTACAAGTCTGAATAAGTCTGTCTCATCTGTCCTTCTTGACGAAGTGTGTGAGGCTGGGGGAGCAAAACAAGAAGGATGTAGGTAGGACTTTCTGTCTCCTTAAGACATAAAAAAGTTTGTGCAGCTCTTGGTCGGTAGCTCTATAGGTGAGGGCCATCACTTGCTATGGATTTGTACAGCTGAGGCCCTAGTTGACACGCTCTGAGGTGCATTCCTGAATTCAGTCCATCTTCTACATCTTACACCAGGTGGGAGGAAAAACTGCTTCTGTGACTCGATTTTTGCATACTTAAAGTCCTTTCTGACATATCTCACCAGGAATTTGCACACCCCTGAAAGCATGTCAGACCTCACCAAGAAAGTATCGGACCATGTCTACTTACCTTTTCCAGTGATGTTGCAGCCTTGAGACCTTATTGCTTTAGCTTCTTCACAGGTCATCACCTTTCCCTTTTTTAAAAGTTACTGGGCTTTCATGAGGCTGATATGGGCTACCTATATGGCATCATTTGTGCAGCTGGGGCTTAAAAAACTCCTCTGGTGTTATACAGTATATTTTTTATGCATACTATATCTGGAATGTGAATCCACTGTTTATAATATATGCTATACACCAACCAAAAAAAGATACTATAACCCCATTGTCTATATATAGATATCACAAGAGTATATGTAGAATACTTACACTGTGCATGAGGGAATGCAACCACACAGACATATATGCAATCATATATACAATTCATGACTCACAAAACACACATAACCCACAGCGAAAAGTCAGAAAAAGGGAGTGATTTGTCCTCTAGGGCAAATCCCACAAAGGATTTTGAGTATCACGTTAAAACACCCCATGATTACAGAGACAGACAGGTTGGCTGCTGCCTTCTTAAAGAGGTATCAGAGCTTTTAAGTATGTGCAATTTAGTGGCTAAATATAAACAGAAGAATCCTTCAATAATTATAAATACAGCTGTAGAGCCAAATTCTCCTAATGATGCAATAGCAATATATATAGATACACATATATATTCTAATTCACAGTTTGAAGTTCTTAATTCTCAACACCCAAGTCTTAGTTTCCTGCCAATTTTATAATTTTTCCTGTTGTCAATTGCTTTCTAAAATAAGTTTGAATGAGGTGGAATTAAGTTTTAACTTTAAAAAATTAGAAACAGGTGCTGTGTCTATACCTGCTGCCATATCCCTGTCTTTGTGTCTTGTGTCACTACTTTCTGGAACAAGCTGTTGGATCCTGTCACTTGTAGTTAATTTTGCACTGTCTGCTAGCGGAAGCTGGGAGAGGGGAGAAAGTTGCTAAATAGTAGGACAGTGAGAGAGTTGAAGGCGTTCAAAAATAGGGAAGCTCTGCAAACTGAGTAGAAATAGAATAGTATTACTGGTGAGAGCTTTAATAGCAGCCGTGTTATCACTGGCTTGAATGTGTGTTGGCTTTGGGTGCTTTTAATGGCAATAATTAGGTAATCAATATTGTTTCAGAAAGGAAAAATAACCTGCTTAACAACAGAATACAATTGATTAGCTAAGCTAGTACCATTTTAAGGAACATTAAGTAATCAAGACTGTTTCCATGATGACATCCCAAAGAGAGAGAAAATCAGGCATATCTAGTATTGGATGAAGCTGGGGCTGCATTTACGCTGTTGCTGAGGAAATAACAGCTGCTGCGTTTGCCTGTGCAGTCATCATAATACAAATATCTGAGGGAGGCACTGGGTCCCTATCTGTTCATTTCAATGAACTTGGATCTTATCCCAGATAGAAACTAAAAGTTTCCTGAAGATACAGATCCCACTCCACTCTTTTCATGACCCTTACTTTATACACTTGTCAATTTAAACTCATATGTTTACTTTTGGATGTCTAAAATAATTAATGTATATATAGAACTTCCACTTTGATATTTACTGAAAGGTCTCAGGGCACTTTCCAGGAGATTCCACTCTTAGTAGCTTTACTTTACTGTCATTAGTGAATGGTGTGGTGGGAGATTTTGCAAAGAAACCCTCTCTCCTTGTGGCACAAGGCAGTGTCCACGAGTGCTGGGTGTTAATTTGCTGCTATATCTACTCAGGCACCTTGACCTTTTTTAATTAAGTCCCCAAATTGATCCAGAGGTACCTAAAGTTTAATATATTTGAGCAACTACAGTTGCAGCTGCAGCTTTTCAAACACTGGAAAGCAAGTGTATGTAGATGACCAGATTTAATCATTTTGATCTGGATTCTCAGCAAGAGCAACATTTCTTGGAGGTACGATGCCGAGTCCTTTTCTGTGTGTTATTGCAGGAAATGAAACTGCAGCGCTGCTTTTGCTAAACCTGGGGGTGGCATGAAGAGCAAAGCTTCATTTGACCTGTACATAATTTTGCACAAGTGGAGGATAGTGAACTTTCGGCAAAGAGTATAAAATCTGTAAGGACTGATCCTGGGGGCTAAAAGATAAGAATAGTGTTCAGAAACAGCTAAAAAGTGTGAGTGAAGAACTGGCGGTTGTTGAGAATGCTCTAAGCTACTTGAAACCAAGTGGGGATGCCATTAAGCTCATTTATAGGCATAAGAACAGTCAACATCCCTTCTCCCAGGAGTTAATTGATCAGACACTCCATGTTTCATCATGTATAAGCATGTACTTAAAGCATTTGCTCCTGAAGGCAAGTCTTTATATATGAATCACAAGTTTCATCTGGGAAAAATGCTTGCAGCCTTCAGAGCATTGAGGCGAAGCTTGAGAATATGTTCCTTCTATATGATGAAAATTCAAAATTGGAAACTAAAATACCAGTTTCAAAATCTTCTTCCTCAAAAGCAACAATCAAGCAAATACAAAATAGTTCCATTCAGGATTGGTCTTGTGTTAATCAGGGCAAAATACTGTGTACACTTTTAAATGTTCAAGTTTAACCTTACTGTAAAGAGAGCAGAATTTTTGGACAGGTGAAAATTCCTATTAATTTTGAGGTTATCACGAAAGGGAGAAGCTCTGTCTGCATGTGTAGAAAGTTGGAGAAGAAGCAAACTCTGTCTCAGTTTTCAAACTGATGCAGATTATTTTCATGATGGTTTTGTTTTCTATCATATGCCATACATACTGTAAAAATTAAGTAAGAGGCCATCTTTCTATCTGGTATCTTCTCAGCCAACTGGTGTTTTGTGTGGGCTGATGATATGTATAGTTTCAGATTCACAAAGGTGGTAAGAGTTGCAGTAGATGATTACAGGACATTGCTGGCTCAAGTGGATGAATCTGAATGGTAGCATAACATGTAAGGTGTTTTGGCATCTGCCTGTTCTCAGGCTTTTTTGGATAATATTTTATCCAAAAACATTTTCCTGGATTCAGTACCCTAAAGGATTTGACCTGATGTTGCCCTTCAGAGTCTTTCTTCTGTCAGGTGCTATATTCATCTTCCTTCTTTTGTAGATCAGGAAACTGGAATTAACTGGAAATGGCTTTCTAATCTGCAGTTCTGCACTGTTAGATCCATTTGCCAGAAGACTAAATGCAAAATAATGACAAGAATAGACTTTGCCTTTTACACAAGTTAAATAACCTACAAATTTAGTTTATCTTGAGCAAGCATCAGAAAACAGGCCTTATTATCCAGGTAGAAATGATCAATACTCACCTTCTGACATAGACTGTCTGGTAGACTTGATAGTGTTAAATATTCTGGTAAGTTACATAAAGTTGTATGAAGTCAAATAGAAGATCTCTATTTTTAAATATATATTTATTTTTTAAAAATATATTAAACATATTTATTTTAAATATATGTTTAATATATATTTGTATATTTTAATTATATATTTGTGCCCAAACACAAATACAAGCTGGGCAATGGGTGGATTGAGAACAACCCTGAGGAGAAGGACTTGGGGGTACTGGTGGATTAAAAACTAAATATGAGTCATCAATGTGTGCTCGCAGCCCAGAAAGCCAACCGTATCCCGGGCTGCATCAAAAGAAGCGTTGCCGGAAGGTCGAGGGAGGTGATTCTCCCCCTCTACAATACTGTGGTGAGACCCCACCTGCAGTTCTGTGTTCAGCTCTGGGGCCACCAACATAAGAAAGACAGGGACCTGCTGGAGTGAGTCCAGAGGAGGCCACAAAGATGATCAGAGGGCTGGAGCAGGTGAGACACTGGAAGAGTTTGCCCAGAGAAGTTGTGGATTCCCTATCCATGGAAGTGTCCAGGCCCAGGCTGGATGGGGCTTGGAGCAACCTGGTCTGGTGGAAGGTGTCCCTGCCCAGGGCAGGGGGGTTGGAACTAGATGGTCTTTAAGGTCCCTTCCAACCCAAACCATTCTGTGAGTCTATGCCAAATTGTCTCACTCTATATATTATAGCACCTTGTAAAATCCTCAGAGTCAGTGTGTTGTGGGAGTGACAATTTTCCTCAAATTACTTTATTTTGATCATTCTGGTAAGTTCTGCAAAAATCATAACAGCAATAGATAAGAAAAGATGTCCTTGTTCAGGACAGGTAAATGTGGCTGGATAGCTTTCTGTATTCATGACAAGACAAACTGTTTACACACAGAAGGGCATAAAAAGGATTAAATAGGGATCTATGTTAAAAATTTCTCTGGTAAAGAACTGGAAAAAGCAGTTCCAGGTGTCTCTGTGGGCCCTGAAGTCTACAAATTGCTGTCACGCAGTGCATTAATTAATACTCCTGGAAGTTATGTTGTTTTGAGACTTTCATTTTCCAGGTACAGGGTGCTGTTAACAGTAACGGCTTCCATCTTTCAAGATGCAATGCCAGAAATGTTTTGTATTGAAAAGTCACTGAATAAGCACTGCAATTGTAATTGGTTTTAATGACAATGAACATCCATCATCTATGGCAATATTGGCCTTGTTATTTTTTTTACTTTATTTCTCTTCTGAATGTATCTATTTTCCAAGTGGCCTTTTTAATATATTTACCTTCTAGACTGAAGATCTATCTATTGTTGAAGTTCTGTTTCTCTTATAGCTGTGTATGGCACATGATCGAGCCTCTCCCTTGTGGTCTGTATGATAAGCTAACTGGACTGATCTCACCCTTTTTTTCACCATTTTGCATATTTTCCAGTCCATCAGTCAGTCAGTGGTTCTTTTCTGAATCCTTTCCAAGGGTGTTAGTATCCTTCTTAACATATGGAGACCAGAACTGTGGCCAGAATTACAGCAGGAGTTATAACTTTGACAAACATAAGGTTTGGGGTTTTTTTATCCTGCAGTATATTTCCATGTTTATAATCCTAGGATCGTATTAACCCTTTGGGTTACAAAGTTGTACTGGGAAGATACTCTCGGTTTATTACCCTTTGTCATCCTAAGACCATTTCGGAATCACAGCTTTCAAGATAGAATCTGCCATTGCATTACCATGGCCTATATTCTTGCCATTGATTTGTGGGTTTAGATTTGAAACACATATGGTTTGCTTACAGGCTCCAGGGATGACCTGTCCTCCTCCTTTATTTACTGCTTCCTAGGCATTTGGTCACCAACAGGATCAGTGCCTTTTGTACCTGTGGTTTCATTGTGTATTTATCTATTCCTAAACCGTTGATAAGATTAAGATATACAGAGCCAAAAAGAACTACAAAAATCTCAGTGGGTTTCTACTTGAAATGCTGGTTGACAGTGATTCTGATTCAGGATTGTGTTCTGAATCTCATTATTTAAAAAGTTTTTAATCCATTTAATATGTGAATGTTAAATTGTTCAGGCTTTGTCACTCAAGATGTCGTGTGGTCTCAAGTCAAGTGTATTACAAAAATCTATTGCAGCAACAATATTATTTTCATCACACAAAGTTGTAAACATAGCAAAATGTTGCCAATATGCTTTAATTTTCTACAAATGTAGCATAGCATTAATAGTACTTCATTCTTTTAATTCTTATTGATTAAGTTATATATATTAGCCATCCTACGATTTTGTATGGGATGCTGCTGTATCTGCAGATCTCTAGCTTTCCATATGAAAAAAAAAAAGCAGTTTCTTATATATTTTCAAAGCTTTATTCTGGAACATCTCCAGATCTACAGAATATATTGGAAAGTTGACATCTGTGATCCAGAGAATTTTTTGGCCATGTGCTTTAAGTTCTTAGATGAGTGTTATTCAATTTGCTTAGCTTAAATTCCTCAGTTTTAGTAACTGTTACTAAATATTACTATTAGTTATTGTTGAAGTCAATAGTGTTTCACTCATTGTACATTTTATGGCTACATTAGTAACTCTTTTCCAATACAGAAATATTTACTGAAAAACGTCTGTCCCTCTTTATTGTCAGTAACTATTCTATTTTACCCACTTAGTAATTTACCGATACAGTTGGTTATATAGTGCAGTCTGGAAGGAACTTGCATTTTAAACTTTAAATGAAGTATGTCTGCATCTTGACAGCCAACATGGTAGCCCCTGTGGTAGCAGTAACTACAACAGAAGATTGTCTCTCTGACAGCATCACTTTTAACCTTCAAGCAACATGATTTTTCTTATTCAGTGGAGTATGGTGCTAATTCCTCCATAGTCTAGCCATAAATTCCAGAATAATAGGGAACTGGGACTACTCTGTCATTAACTGAATTACAAAAACAGAAAGGGATTTTTTCTTAATAATCAACTGTTGTTAGTTATTAAGTCGTTGTTACGAGTATTTTTACTGTTTAAAAAAATGAGGAAGTGTTTTCTGACTGGAAGCAGGACTGGAAGTTGGAGTCTACATTTTCTTACTGATTCTGCCAGTTATTTGATGTCGATGTCAAATTCTTCTTTATACAGGACCAAACAGAATTTTTATAATGTTTAATTGTCAGAAAATGTCAGAAAATTAAAATCCAGCATGAATGTTTGAGGGTAAGGAATTGCTAAAGAAATCAATGCTTTCTCACATGCTAATAAGTGTGAGAAAGCAGAAAACAGAATGAAAGAAGAAGCAGGAATCCATGGACTCTCTGCTTGTAAATTAGCTGAATCTCAGAGTGTATAGGTTAGACTGCTGTAGACTCTATAGCCATTTCTGTTATTGTTCTCATCTTTGAAATTACAATTGAATGAATTTCAGGAAGAGTTCTATCTCAATGAATGCTGTTTAAAAACCTTTTTCCTTCATCTGCTGCTAGACAGTCAGTGTCCATCCAACTTGATTTTTTCCTACTGTGATTTACTTGTGGAGCAGGGACTGATGTAACATGACCCTGCTTTATTTCTTTCTGTTTCCAGTTAAAAAATATTTTTGTAAAGATATAAAATCACAGGATATTTCTGAAATGGTTTCATGAGTAGGTGGATGCCCATCTGACTTTTCTTAAATGAAATGGTCAGTACCTGTGCAAGAGATGGTAGATGCCTAATGACACATGCTGAATTTAGGGCACTAATCTCGTGGCATACAAAGTTACTGAACAAGATATTTAAAATGATACACTGGGTATCTATTTCAAGAGCAGTTACTGAATGTATCTTCCATTTAATTTGATTCATGATTTCCCTTGTTGCATACACTGCTATGGTATGTGGTATTGACAGGATACAAGGATTTGTTACACGACAAAACAGAGGTCACGAATTTTGTTGGAGAGCAACCTGTAATTTCCATTACGCAGAGTTTATCTATTTCTTTAAATTTTGTTTTATTTTAACACTGGGTTAAAAGGGTTAAAATACTGTTTATGAATGCCCTTTGGCAATGCTCGATACTTGCTCAAAACTTGAATAACATTGCTGAGTAGACACTACTCAGCTGAATCTTTTAATTCCCCTTCCTCTGTTAGACTAGTGCAATTCTTTTGTAATCACAGAGTGAATCTGAAGAAGTTAATAACAGTTTAATTCTTGAAGACGAGAAAAAATATTTCTGCTCAGAAGAGACCTTAGCTAAACATAAGTCTGTTGAACCTCAATTTAATATAAAATATATCATCCAGCACTTTGTAAAAGCCATTACAGGAATCCTGGCCCTTGTTTAATTGCTCACATATAAAAGATATTGCATAGAGTTTGGAGAACATTCTGCCTTTCCTGTTTCAAAGAGTCTTCTACCTTGTATCGAATATGATTAATCTCTCTAATGTCTATTTAGAAGGCTCAGAAATGTACATTTCACATTTTTGCAAGCCTTCAGGGAGATGGATTTCAATCACTTATATGCTTGTTGGAGGGAATCAGGAAAACAGAATGGGCTTTGCTGAACTCAGTTAATTTGGTTCACATTTTGTTTGTGGTGTTCACCTTAAACTAATATTGAATGCTTCTCAATAGTCTTGAAATGTCATTTGGAAATATTTCTGATAAATCCTTTTGAGGAGACAACTAGTGACCTAGATATTGGGGGGAGAGGGGGGGGAATCTAACAAGTTAGTAATTAGTCCCTTATTTGCACATTTAGAAATTATTGCCATCACAAGTGAAACATTTATTTGAACAGTTTAGAGTATCAATGAAGTGTGGGGCTTTTTTCTATTTTAATAACATTTAATAATATCGTATGACTGAAAAAAATGCTTTCCATTTTCTTCAGTGCTAAACAAAGATTTTTTTCCAGAATAAATGTTGTTATACCTGACATCCTCAGCCTTTATTTTATCTCTTGTCTTCTCTTTAGAACATTTGCTTGGAGCCTTCTTTAACATCCTACTTCACTTTCCACAGGAAAAAAAAAAAAAAAAAAGGAAACTTAATAACGTAAGAACACATAGTGCAAAAGAGTTCACAAGACAATTAAAGATCCAAACTGAATCTTTGAATCCCCTCTGGATCTTTAAAGATCCACTCTGGATCTGGACAATTAAAGTTCCACTGATTTTAATTTTAATCTTTGCATAAACTCAGGAAGACTTCTTAACATTTGAACACTGAATGTTTAAACATTTAAACATTGATCATGTGAACATCTAAAACTTTTTGTAGGAAAAATATCCAAAGCTTTACTGAGATTGATATCTGATATGTGCTTATATAGTTTATATAATAATTTTCATCCTAAAAAAATTCTGAATATATTATAGGTGAGAAGCAAAAATTCATGGGCTTTTACTCCAGCATTTTACAGCAGTTTTGAAGTTTGAAAAATAATTTGTGGCACTGCAGTTAAAAAACCCCCAACCTGCGGTACAGATACTTACTAAGCCCAGCAAATAGTTGAAGCTGAATGACATAGTATCAAAGAGCAGAGGAATTTTTCTGGTGGAAGGCATGAACAAGGGGAAGCAAAGGCACGAACCAGGGGAAGCAAAGGCACTATCTGGTAAGGGAATCCTGCCACTGTCTTAATTATCTATGATGGGGAGAATTAGGCTTTCTGGATGAGATCCTATTGACCTAAACTTGAGTACCTACAGTAGGCAGACAAGATCTCCTGCTGCAGATTTTCAAAGTTTGAGCACTATCTGTTGGCTATTTGGACAACATAAGCATTAGGTTTAGACTTATTTACTACATACCTCAAATTTAGGAGAAAGATATGTGTCTAAACTTGTTCTGAACCCTATAAAACGATGTCTGTGACTTCCATGGGCATGGTATCAATGGTACAGAACAAGACTGAAGTTATGTTAAATAATACAGAAATGTGATATACAGAGAAATCTGACAATGTATGTGGAAACATGCAGTGCCTTAATACTTTCCTCTTGGCTTCCCTCCCTTACACATGCATATGTTAGGCATAATCTTGGCTTGTTTGTTGACTTTTTTTTCTTCCTAAGGATTGGTATACCATGCCTCAGAACAATGAAAGAAGAAACCTTTGCAATAAAAGCTGTTCATTACTAGGAGGTACTTATTTTTACTTTATACTTTGTCCAAACAAGATGATTCTGTAAAAGACTACAGAAAATAATGACTATACTATGCCACTGCCTGCCAAATTCAAGCAGATACTGGGCCAAATGTAGAGAAGAAACTTTTTCCACGCTTGTCCAGTTTAATCTGTGATTTCAAAAAATCCAGTGACATCCTTCTCGAGATTAGATACATGTGTTTTGTTTTTATCTGAATGAACACTTTCCCACCAGCTTTTCAAGAGAAATTAGCTCAGCCGGGGACACAGGGGAAGCAATCCTCTTGTGTGAACTACGGTCAGTTTGGGGTGGGAAGCCCCTCGGAGGATGGCACTTAGAAATTTGCACAGGCACCCAGGCTGGGAGGCAAGCTAAAAGGTTTTAGAGGCAGTCACAGGATTCTCCAAGGACACTTCTCTTCGCCTTTCCTCACCTTACCTCTCCTCCATACAGATCTACAAATACCGATATAAGATAAAATTTCTTTTAAGATATGCCAACAGCCTTTATATATAAGGTCTCATGCTCTTATCATAAAGTCTTCTGGTCTTACCAAGTTACTCAGTGTTTGACCACTGCCTCATCATCCTTGTCCCATTATATGGAAAACTATCCTACTCATTTCTCATCTATCCAGCTTCTTTTAGCATGCAGCTCTGTAGTATCTAAGCATCTTCCAGGAAAGCAATGTTTCTATAACTACAAAATATGATTTCAACCTAAGCAACGTCAGCCACAAGTGAGTGATTTCAGACCACCAAAAATTCATTCTCCTATAACATGTTAGTATTTAAAGTGTGCATTGTAGATCACTGCTGCAAAACATTTTAAGATAGCTACAATAACTGAAAGGCAGATTAGTTTATTTCATCCCACCCCTATTTGGAAAATGTTCTTAGTGCAGTATTTTGCCTTTGTAGGTTTCTTTTGTTCGTTTGGTTGATTTTTTTTCCTCTTTCATTGCACTCACAAGAGAACTTACAGGGTATCCCTGAAATGCTGTAATTTATTCTACTTATTTCAAACCATACACACACAAAAAAAGCATGCTTATTTCACTGACTGTTTGTTCAGAACCACTTGAACACTTTGATGGATCCCTGTTGCTGTTGGGTGAGGTGGAGCATTCTTGGTTGCTTCATGTCTCCCACACTTGCAAGGACATACACTCCAGTGCATATATTTTACTCTAGCTTGTAACTCTGACCAGAACTACAACTTTGTCTTTCAATTTTCCTTTGGATGTCTTCTTAGGAATCAGGAGACAAATTCCTGACTTTCCACTAGAAAAAGAGAATAGAAGAATTAACTTAGTTTATCGGATCAATAGTCCATCTAGCCTAACAGTCTGTCTTTGATAGTGCCAGTAGGAGACACAGTTTAGGAAAAGCATATGAAGCCCATTATCTTCATTCTCCACCAGTCATTGGAACAGTGCTATCAGAAAGGAAATCCCTGCCTGTCCCCTTTAATAACTGTGTATGGACCTGCTGTTCATTAATGTCTCTTTTATTTTTTAAAATGTTGATATTGCCTGCCTCACAATCTTCTGTGCAAACAGATTCCAGAAGTTCACTAAGTACTATGGAAAAAGGGGCTACTTTTGTCTGGTTTAGGCCAGTTTCACAAAATGTTCCTTGAGTGCATGCAGTACTGTTGGGTGGCAATTAATGGTTCTGCACTCGTTCTGTACACCACCGTCAGGACACAAAGCTTGAACACATCTCCCTCAGCTTTCTTCTTCTTCTTAAACTGAAGAGTCCAAACCCCTTCAGTCTTTCCTCATAAAGCCACGGTTCTGTCCCCTTTGTCATTTTAGTACCTCTGCTCCGTGCCTTCTTTAATATGTCAGTCCTGCTCTGCAGAGAGGAACTATGCATGGATATCCAAGGTTTTATGCAGTTGCAAATGCTAATTCCTTTTCTGTTCTCAGTGCCCTTCCTGACGATCCTTGGATATGTTGCCTTTTTTAGCTGTTGCTTCACAGGGAGCCAGGCTACTTCCAGAGCAGCTGTATTTTCCTTAGGAGCGCTCCTTTCACACCTTGAGCAAGGTTACGGTGTGAAAGCAGAGGTTGCCAGATTTCACTCTTATAGCAATAGGCAGCAAAAAGAGGACTTAATGAACTTGATGGAAACTCATAGTGTGTAATTAAAAATTAAAGCTTTTCCACATTTCATAAGCATTATTGGACAGAAAAGAAAAAAAAATAATTCTTATTATAAATATAAATGACAGAAAATATTGCCCCTCTTTTTTCAAAGAACTTTGATGCACTACAACTTTTTCTTCTTACAAGCTTTACAAGACCATTTACATAACTCTTTCACCTCATAAATGTTTTTTTTTTTGAAAGATAATTTTCTCTTGTACCTTAGATACTCTGTAATCCCAACCTACTGCTGTGCTCTCAAATTTCTTTCAACCACTGTAACTCCCAGAACTCACTGCCAGGGGCTAAAGCCATACTTTATATAGTACTGAAGCTGATCTTTGTCTCACTGAGAAGGTTTTATTTTATTTTATTTGACACAATAATATTTATTAACTTCAAAGTTCCTCACGGCATATATAATACTTGAAAAATTGCATCTACAGCACAGGGGACGGGGCTTTGTTTTGGAGGAGGTTAAACCAAGTGCTAGCCCAATCTTTAGAAATCCAGACTCTGTGCTTTGATATCTCTGGCAAAGCTATCTGCTGCCTGAATATCAATCAGGGCACACAAGAAAAATGGGTGTTGAGTCATGGAGAGGGATAAAACTGCTTGCAGCAGATATTTACAGGCTGTGTTACTGTTAGTTGCTTCATACACACTGGAATTGGTTCTCTTATGGCTAAATGATTTAATGATCTTTAAAAACATTTCCAGACTTCTGAAACCAGCATTTTCCTTAGGTACAGCATGAATTTCAGTTCCATTTTGAGATCTAACAAAGGCAATGTCTCTGTGGATGGCAGTTATCAGAAAGTGGATATCGCTAATTCTTTGTGGGCAGGTGCCTAACGCTAGATGTGGTATGAAGGGACACCTTCCTCCTCTGCTGCTGAAGCATCAGGGAAACCTATTACATTAGAAACAACTGAACACAAGTAGGATCTTGACTTTAGGTGCAAGTAACTAGGATACCCCTCTAAGTGGAGAACAAAGTGTGCTCACTGTTATTTTTTGTTCCCTCCCTGCCCCCATTCATTTTCTGCTCCAAGAGTTCCTGTAGTAATTATTCCTGGGCGAAGGGGCTGCATGTATCATTTTACTGTGGATGGTTACTGAGATAAAAACCTAATAATCCAGGGACAATTTGAAAGTCCCAAATCTGACCACTGTGTGGCAATCAGAGCATACTCTTGAAAAGCCTAGGATTACCTCTCTTGGGCTCAGAAGTACGGGGACATCGAGATTTCCTCTGTCCTTCTCAAGAAGTCATTGTGACTGACTAGCTTACAGCTCCTGAATTAAATGTGGTTTGTAAGTCCAAGTGTCTCTGTACAGGTGGGGGAACTGTGCTGGGAGGAAGGTGCTGGTTAGTCCAAAACTGATGCCAGAGAATGAAACAGGCCAGCAAGGCATAAGGAGGCTGGAGTGTCCAGCACATCTCGAGAAGGTCCTGCGTATGCAGTCCAGCCCTATGCAACAATGGAGGAGTAGGGCCTTCTGGAGATGCTCCATTCACTACCCCGAATCACTTCTAAGGCTGCCTTCATCTTTGCATGTTCATGGTATGTGTCTTGAGGCTGATATTCAGCTCCTAAGGTCCAGAATATTTGTGCTGACTTAGTTTTCAAAAAGCGCATGGCACCACCTCCCTTGCAACTGGTAGCTAGTTCTGGAGGAAACCTCAAGCTGACCAAGTAAATCACATCTACTCAGAACACACCTAACAAGGGCCTAGGTGGAGTTTTGATGTCTCCTTGCTCATTTCAAAATTGCAGTGGTGCTCAGGTGCCTAAATTCTGCCCACTTCTTCAGGTCTGGGTGCTCCTTATACCAAGGAAGTTATGTATGCATAGGCACCTATGGAACACTGTAGCCTAGAATAGAGGCAATTGATCAATTTTAGGCATTCACAGACACTTCCTAAAATTTAGGCCCCCAAACTAGTTAGCTGATCAAGTGGTCAGCTGGTGACAGTCTGATTATCATGTTTTTGTTATTAATGCTGGATAATACTCAGTTCTTAACAAAGAGTTGGATAGGATTATTATTTATTGTGCTTATGATATTAATACTCAGACAATTTTTTTTTAATTTATTTTCTTCATAAATTGTTCCTAGCCATTATTTTGCTGGAATGAAGAAAAATGAATGATTGAGAGACTGAAGTTATTGCTTTCAAATTTTAGAGTTCTGGATTAAATACTTTATTGGCCAGAGACTTCCTACGTGACCTTCACTTCACTGGTCTGTCTGGATTTCCATCCTCCATCTGTAGAATAGGGATGACTGCTTTCCTCTACTTTACAGAGTTACTGTAAAATGTTGTGGTGAACGGAGAAAGGTACTTTCAAAAAGCAGAATACAGAAAAGTTTGGGCTGGAAAGGACAGGTGTTTTAGCTGTCCTAGAAGCTGTATAAAGGAAATCTTGTAAAATGTTTCTTCACCTTACATGTTTTCCCAGCAACATGTTCATCATCAATATTTCTAAAGTGGAATGGACTGTCTCTTCGAAGCTACAGCACTCTGCCAGAGTCATCAAGCATTTCGTTTGCCCAAATTTTTTTGGAGCATATCCCATGACACATTCTGTTGCAAAATGCACCGTTATAATCTCAAAGCACAATGTAGAACAATTTCATTGTGTTCTGTATTTTTTCAAGCACACACACAAAAAAACCCAAACCAAAAAAACCCCCCAAAACCACAGACATTTACATTTTTTCCATTATATTCTTTGTAAAACATTTTCTATATGTCTTTTCATGTCTCATAATCAGTATTTATTGAAGTGACTGGGCTAAAAAGGCATTTAATAAGACTTTAGCTAATTAAATTCCCATATGATTTCCATCTAAGAAACCTTTTTCCTTAGAGAGAGAAAGAAAACAAAAAATTTTAAATCAAATCCATATTGATTTTTTCTTCATTTTACAAATATCTATTGCCATGTCTGGAAGCTTCTCATATGTTACTGTTCAAACATGGCGTCCGAACATTTCTGTTTGGAACTGGTCTCATTAAAACCCCACCACTTCCCTCAAGAAAAATTATGGCAAACCTTTCCTTTGTGTAAGGAGAATGCTCTAAGAAATCTAGGAAAGAATTTCAGTAGTAAGTTAGCATCCTTAGATGGGTGAAGAGGAGAACTGGAGTTGCTTAAAATAATTTTTTTCTAGGTAATATATTTCAGTAGCTGTTATTTAAAGTACAGGGCATTCTGAACTGAAGGATGAAACTTCAAAATCACAGGCTGTAACTTGGTGTTTCTCAGCAGATATACTCCAGCAAAGGTGAGTGATACCTTTTTAACTCTGACCTGTACCCAAAACTGAGTTGGGGCAAAAAAGTCTCAAGCTCTCCAAAAAAATCTTTCTAGAGGCTGAGGCTGAGCAATCTGTTTGAGCTTAGAGGACAGACTGATGTACAAACTGCCTGTTCACCCTAAAGCCCATGGGAGGTAAAATGAGTTGTGGCAGTGGTATTAATTCTGTTGGTCAGAGTTTCAACACTGATTTCATGGGGATCAGGATTAAGTGGCACAGCCTGCACTCAGCTACTTTTAATAGGATCAGTACAAAATTTTTCTTTTTTAATGTGAACTCATTAAGAAGGACATCTAATTCTCAAGGGACCTCACTGTGGTGATGAGTAATAATCAGTTTTCTTAAGGGAGCAAGACTAACTTTTAAAGTCCACATATTCTCAGATTTTCTTCCTTCATTGTTCACATATTTCATTGGTTTCCAGTAACTCCAAGAGTGTTTAGAAGCCCATAATGTCAGTCACTGTCCCATACAAGTAAGAAAGTCTACTCTAAAAAATTTACAGTCCTGATCCTGAAAATACTAAGAAATTTATTTAATTGTGTGTGTATGTATGCACAAACATGTTTATATCCAGGGCCTACAGGATAAGATGGAATTGTGGAAATAACAAACAAATAGAGGTGGTGGTGGTGGCAAGCAGAGAATAAAAGTCATAGGAAAAGGTAGAGTACCAGAGAACTCTAAGTATAATTGAAAAACCTTATGTCAAGTGCTGCTCACATGTAGGTTTGGAGAGCCTAAAAAGTATATGAGTTTTAATTGGAGAACTTCATGTTTATGTGCCAAGAGTAAACATTTCTCAGAAAAAAATCTCTCTCATTTTTAGATGATAATTACACACACACACACACACACACACACACAAAAGATATGAATACATACCTTATACGTAAAACAACCTGCCACATGAAACCACGATGCACAAACCAAAATAGAGTAACAACATTTCTCTCTGTGTAACTAATGAAGAGTGGCAATGTGTCTGATTTTTTTAACAACGTAATTAGCATGATCCCAAATGCCAGTTTGTGCTCAGCACTCTGCAAGTCATGGGCCATTGACACCTCTCAGGTGTTGTCCTGAGAATGAAACCAAATTTATATTTTAAGTGTTTTACAGTGAATAATAAGTACCTGCCATATGGAAGCACTACCTTTAAGAATGAGCTGTGATTTATGAAAAGCATTAGATGATGCTCTAAACCTGGAGAATATTTTGTAGAATATTGCACTTTAAAATCAAAGTTAAACTTAGACCTGTTCAGCAGAAGAGTTAATTTAATGCAATCCTTGATTGTATTGAATCAGAAATACTTATGTGGAGTTAGTCTCCTTTTGAGTTAATCCCAGACATAATGTTTATGTGGCAGAACAAGGGAGGCTAAAATTTAGCTGAACTCCATGCAGTGGAAGACCCTTTCAGGACTCATCCTTGGTACCACTATGACTACCATTACAGTACCACTAGGTTTCACCTCCTAGTGCTTTTGAAAATGGAGATGGAGGAGAAATTCAGTAGTGTGTTATTTTGTCTTACTAGGAGGACACATGACATTTTTACATATTTTGGGTTCAAGTACAGTTTGGACAGCAGAGCCTGTTCTCAGTTTACTCCTATGACCAGAAATTGGCAAGTCAAACAACGGTGAAGGTGGGAGGAGGCTTGCGTGAAGTTGCTTCCCAGATACTCAGGGTAGTACTATGTACTCATTGAGGAAAGTGGTTATTCTCCAGTGCCAGGAAGATCAGGCACAGTTTTTAATTTCAGAAAGTATTTCTTGGAGCTATGATGCCTTTCAGGACTACTCCCAGATTTGAGTAACTCCTGCAGCATCTGTTCCTACACCCAGACTAGTTCTTAGTCAGACAAGACTACACTGTGCCATATACACCTACAGAACCTTGGGTTCAGCTTAACCTGTTCTGAAATGCCAGATCACTCCTGTAAATACACTAACATAGCAAACACAACAAATACTCCTACTATTCATGCAGCCTGACTATTCTCTGAATAGTACATTTAACAGTTTAGCTTGTCGAAACGTGCACTATCTGTTCAGTCTGACCACTCTTACCTACATCTTTACTCCTCCCTGCTATTTGTTCCTGTCTACATGCTGTCTCAATCTCAGCTGCAGAGTCCTTGGGGCACGACATATTCTGCGTATGACAGTGCTTGGATCCTCAGTCCTGTTGGAGGTTAGACAGGAATAGCAGAAGCCGTGTTCTTTGGTTAATCACGGTAATTCTGTAAAATTAAATGAAATGATGGAGGGTGGAAATGTTTTTCATTCTGATTAACTGTGTTTTAAATCTCTGGAGAAAACAGCAACATTAACTGGAAACTGCTTATAAAATTTTGCCCTTGTGCAACAGCATCTTTATCCCATGTGACTTGCCAGGGAAATGAAAAAGCTGTCCCTGCAAAGTGAGAAGTCACCACAGTGGTTGGTCCAGAGTGATCCTGAAACAGGAACAGCAGCATATGACAGGTCTCTAGTGACACTGAATGACACGAGACATTACATCCTTACTGACAAATGATAGAGACATTTTTGATACTGCTCAATATGCATCGATCAGGCTTTGCCAAATGTACAGTCTGTGGTTGTGGCATCAGTTGTAAGTGATATTAAAGAATTGGAAACATATGAAATGATTAAATTCTCATGCTAGAAACATGCTTTTTTTTCAGAGCAGGAATACTGTAGCTGTGTGTGGACAGCACCTGCCATAAAGGAAAGGAATATTAAGTTTCTCTCATATAAAAATCTTGAGTAACCCTTCCAGGGCGATTGGATCATAATTTGATGGGAAATAACACTCAGAAATGCAGGCTGAGGCAGCGTTTGACCACTTTGCTGGCCATGAGACTGAGAGTTCCTTCTTGAAATGTAAAGGCAATATTTGGCTTCATTCATGACTCCTTATGTTCAGTTTCTGCAAAACAGTGGCATGTGCCTGTTTGTATAGGCAGGAGTGTGACAGTAGTGGTTCAACATTTTAAGAAAATGTACAAGCTCCCAGTTAGATTCAAAAATCTAAGAGAAATGAAATTTGTTTGTGTTGATTACATAGATCTGGATGTTTTCTGGAGTTCACATGGAAGAACAACTTTACATGGAGTTTGCTTGGCAGCAGCTCATAGCTCTGTGCTGTTGGCCACCACAGCAGACTGTAAGAACATGTGCATGTGGGATTATTGTCTTCTGTGAATACTGCTCTAACAGCCCTGGCTCCAGGATCAGCTTTGTGCCTGTTTGTTTATATGTAAGAGTGTGTTATCTTGCGGATATATGTTGTCGTATGCTTTGCTCTTGCTAGGAAAGGGAAGAGGATAATAGTATAAGTAGCGTCTCAGTTATCTGGTATCCTGTGCCACCGAAGCTTGAGAAAGGCAGTTTGGTATCTTAGGGTAAAATTCTGTTTTCAGTTTTAGTGAAGTAAATTAGGTTATGACTGCTGTACCATCTATTGCCTTTATTACACCTGCATTAATGCAAACAGCCTAATGCATTTCACTTCCCGTTTTTATGCTGCTACTTAACCTGCCCAGCACTAGCCAGAGCTGCTTAAGTGCTCCAAGCCTCACCTTTGCAGCTCACTCACTGATTTCCAGATCGCCAACTCTCCCCTCGACTGGCACACATGCTACGTCAGAGCACCGGGGGATATAGCCGCACACTTCGAGTAGGCTCATAGCCATTGCTGAAAGTTTGAGCTTGTGTTAAACACCTACTTTTGGCCAACTGACCCCTTCTTTAGGTTCCTGCCACTGTGTTGACCAGGGCTGTGATTTAGCCCATGGGTGTCTGCTGTCAGAGATCCCTCAGGCTGTGACTACTCAGGGCACACCGCCTGCGCGCAAGAGAGGTGACAACCTGGACGCCCCAAGGCTGGTGGGTACGTCTCAGCTGTCACTGGAAACCCAATAAAGTCATGGGTCTCCATTGAGGCATATCTCCTCTGACACACACCCGTACACTAAACTGTATTTTTATATACCTGATATTTCTTTTAAAATGTTCTCCCATCTCCACTTTTTTTTTTTTTTTAATTAGTTTGGTTTGGGGTTGTAGAGCATGATTTTCTTTGAAATAGTACAAGCTGTGTTTTATTGCCAGGTGTTCTTTCCTTTATTCCTCAATTGTGGAAGTGTGTGAGTGTGTATACATAAATATTTCATTCATTTGTTCTACTGTGTCTCCCACTGAGGTCTCTTTGTGGTTTTCAAAAAAAAAAAAAAAAAAAAAAATTCCCATAAATACCAGAAATTATAAACCAAAAACTATTTCCAATTGGAAATTTTGAAATAAAAATGTTTGCTATTATTTTGGGAACTGGAAGGAGAAATATAACAGGCATGAATTAAGACATATCAGCAATCTGTAGATCAATAATACTAGCTCAGAACAACAGTTCCCATTGCCCCAGGTTACCTGGTTTTCCCTGTCTTAAATCACTTTTCTTAGGAAAAATGCTTACTAGGAATGAAAACATCTGCAGGTTTCTGCATCTAGGACATTTAAGAATATAATATGGAAGATGCTCAGATATGCAGAGGATTATTCTCATGCTAGTGGTCTAAGTTATGCTGCATCTTATTTAGTGAAATACATGTGAAAAGCATTAATTTAATAAGAGCATGTGGTCATGTGGAAATATTAAGTATTTTTTCTTTCCAGCATCTCTTCTGACTCAAAAAAATGTAAAATCCTCTTTGTCCCAAAGCATCCTTGTCTCATTTCTGGTATGAATTTCAATTTACAATATCAACACTAAAGGAAAATAGTTAGCATGTGCCTTATGATAACAGCAAAATGTATTATCATTGTTTCAGGGTATGAACATATACTATGAAATTGGTTCCTTCATCGAAGACTTTTCATTGTAGGTTTAAAATAATGATAACAGGTGGATTCAAACAGATGGGAAGAGCAGGAGTTATTAGTATTGGAACAGTACACTAGAGAAAATGTGTTGTGGTTTAAGCACTGGCTAATTAACAACTCATTTAAATAGTCTTGGTGCATATGTTTCAAACTTAATAACATCCTGCAAAAGCCAGAATGCCTATGGATAAGGTTTACAGGTAGGGGAAAGATCCTGCCCAATTTAGACTTTGAAGCAGGGCTTTGGAGAGCAGTTTGGAGATATATTTCCCTTGAGCGAGTAGGAATAAAAACCTCTTTAAAAGAATGAAATGCTACTCAGTGCATATAGACTCCTGTTCTACATGAGACCTATAATGACAATTCTTCCTTGTATACCTGACAATTCTCATCAGTGTGCACCCATATTAGACGCTATTCATTTTTAATTCCAGCCTAGTAGTATTTCAATATACTTAGATTCATCTCACCTACTTAGGCATCTAAAGAAATTAAATTAGGAATCTGGTCACTGAAAACAACAAATATCTCTATAGCTCTCCTTTTTCCTTACATTTATGGAAATGCTTAGGAAGATTTTAAGGTGACTTTTTAGTCAGGGGCAAATTAAAATAACACTGTGTGCTAAAAGATCCATTCATAAATGAAACACTGGTCCTGAGGATTAAAGCAAGCAGAAAGGGAGCAAGTTACAAGGGAATTTTCCCAGGTGCAATGACTAGCTCTTCCCTGTTATATAAATCAGCTACAGAGCATCACTGCTAAATATCACCCATGAGTGAAATCAACTGATATGCCCCCAAAATAAGCTTATGTCACATAGGCTACAACTAATGTTACATTTGACTCAATAGAAAAGATGACATTAAGAGCCGCCTGATATGAATACACACTATGAGATCACATGGTCCTGCCTTTTATCAGTCTCATATATCAACCTTAGGAATATAAATACAATGACAGACTTCTTCCTTGGATATTCCTGATGGTTCCCACAAGGTGAACCTAAATGAGATGCTATTTGTTCTTTATTCCCATTCCATTTAATGTAATACTTAAGTGCATTTATTCATCTACTTTAGCATCTTAAATTAGGTGTGACCATTGTGGGCAATATAGGGTTCATCCCAGGTTGTATTTAACTCCTTCATAAAACTTTAGAGGAGCTTTAAGGGGAAAACAGGGACTGAACTGTCCTTCTGCAGACATCTCAAGCTTTGTCTTGGAAGAATCAGACCTCAACACAATGAAGGAAGCTTAGGTAGAAAATCTCACATAAACTGGGACATAAAGCACAGCAAACTGTCATTTTAGCAGTGTTGGATTGTCCCGAGGCAATTCTGTATTCGTATATTTATACACACGTATGTTCTCTTCTTACTAATTGCTGTTGACAAATAGGAGTTCTGGCTCTGCTGTAGGCGATAGCTTTTGTCAGCAGGCTGAAGGGCAGAGATTTCTCTGAGAGGCAGAACATGGGCTAATGTTCCCCCAAAGAGCAATGACAAGGCTGTGTGGCAATGCTACTTCTATTGATGGCAACATTACCTCATTATGATGGTAGTATTTGAATGAGAAATTGATAACGAATGTTCCTGAATGATCGGACAATGCTACAAGCCAAATAGGATGCTAAAGCAGCATCACTCCTGTGAAACATAGTCATTCCAGTAATTTTAGCAGAACGCTCGCTTGATTTCTCAAGGACAAGTTTAATTGTTGCTGGAGAAAATCTTGATTGAATTGCTTATAGTTAAGTTAGTCTATCATATCTCAATTTAAATGCATGTTTTTAGTGGTTAAAACTAATGCAGCCTTTTAGTTGCAGCTGAAATTGTAGTTGAGAGATTGATACAGATTATTTTGTAGTGTTTTCTCAAAAATCGTACAACCATTTCTCTAAACAAAATTATGAAGAAATACATATAGTTATTAATCTTAAAAGTGCATTTCTATTGTAAGCTGTATGATGAGACAGGAAAATGTAGACAGTAATGTGTAACAGTAGTTTCTTATAATTTAGTCATATTGCCCCATTTTACTGCACAGAGTCCTTCATATCTGCCCCTCATCCCTTGCTGACTTAATCTGTAAAATGAAAGAATTGTATTTACTCCCAGGCTTCTGAAGATTTTAAGATAAAGAGTTCTACAGAAGACTTATTCTCTCTAGTATTATCTAAGTTAATGGATAGTGAAAGGAGCTGTGTCGCAGGACAGCCCAGAGCAATAGGTTTAGCTTAGTCAAACATAGTGCTTCCTTCTGAGGTGTGTGAAAAATCTTTATTTCTCCTTTCATAGATGAGGAAAGATCATATTGTCAGCGTATTTTACACATCAACACAAAGCAAAAAAATCAAATCAGCACAAAAATAAACAGCATATTTCCCCGTCTGCTTAATTTGCAGCCCTGTCAAGTTCTCTCCCAGCATTAAAGACAGTTGAAAGCCAAGGAAAGTTTTTTATCGTTCTCTTACTGATTGACCTTAGGCTGGAAACTGGTCTGTACAAAGCTGTGTCTTTCCTTCTGGCACTCCAGTAGGTGTTGGATCAGTTAGTGTCTCTCCCTCTGGGTTAAATACTAATATGGTCCCAAAAGAAAAAAAAAAAAAAAATCCCGATGAACTCATCCTATTTAATGGGAAAACTCATACCTATCCCCTTACAGCCCCCGGAGAAGATGCCTTGTAATTAATTATCTCAGTTCTTCTGTCGGCTTATTTGTTCAACAATGAACTCTAGGAGATGATTTGAGGCAGGGTGGATGCCCAGCCCATTTACAATACTGGCAAATTCCTCCTGTCCTAGCAAGGCATAAATAAATAAAGAGAAATTAATAGGTGTTCTCTATCTTTACCACATTCCCTCTGCACATATGCACTATAT
This sequence comes from Aviceda cuculoides, assembly GCA_035590195.1. Classification (NCBI taxonomy): domain Eukaryota; kingdom Metazoa; phylum Chordata; class Aves; order Accipitriformes; family Accipitridae; genus Aviceda; species Aviceda cuculoides. The sequence continues at coordinate 21,034,073 of JAVJGG010000027.1, forward strand.
AAGCCATCTAATTCTATAGACACAAAATAGGATCAGTACTCACCATCCCTTGGGTAGAGTTTTGGCTCTTAAAGCTCGATATATTTAGGTTGCCATATTATGTTCATCACAAAGATCCTTTTTCACAAATCCCTGTGGGAATAGTATTACCATAGGCACTTGCACGTGCCAAAGCTCTAAGAATCTGAGTCCTTATTATATTTACTCTGAAGCCTTAAACTAAGAGAGGACAATGTAAGCAAGGAGGTGTCTCAATGGCTGAAAGGGAATTGTGGAAAGCTACCTCTGAAGTACAGAGCAGACAGTTTGTGAAATAGATCCAAGAGGCAAGTATTGAAAAAACTGCACACAGAAATTTTTATTGATGGTTTCTGTCTTGTTCCTTCAGAATATCATCCATTCCCTGGCATGAGCAGTGTCTCTTTCCGCAAGAGAGAGCTGTAAAGGGAAATTCAGGCTCAGAGAGGCATAGTTAGCTGAACAGAAGAGCACCCCAAAAGCAGGCAGCAATTTAGTTAAAAAGGAGCTCCTGATGAATGATGTGCTGGAGAATGCACAAAATGGAGCCTTAATGGCTTCATACCAGTGAACTCAAGGTGAGGGAAGTGGGGTTTGCAACTTGTATGAAGCTCAGAGAGAGTGAAGGTAGCACTAGGGAATATAGGCACCAGCTAAGAAGCTGTTAAAGGAAGCAGAAGGGACGAGGATTTGGCTACTCTTTTTATGGACAAATGAACTAAACCGGGCTGGTCCTGGCTCTGGAATCCCAGTGCCAATTCCGTTCAGTTACTCCAGTGGTCCCTTGGATGGCACTGGGCTATGCCAAATAGACCTTTTCCAAATAATCCTCAGGACAAGGATTTGGGAATTAACAAGGGCCAGGGAAACTTTTCAAATAGGCATCTTTCCTACAGCCTCTCTCTTCGAGTGGGAGGGTGAGAGGGTTAAATGCCATGGCTGCTCCATCCAAGAGGGGCTTTGCAGCAGAGGCTGGCCCGAGGCACACTGGATAAGCTGTGGCTCAGCTGATATTTTCTCCACGCTTGGGAGCACGCAGAAGAGCCTGACAGCTGTTATCGGCTCGGACAGATTGCTGTCTACAAGCTCTGGTTATTCTCCTAACTCGGATGTTTCACACAGCCGTTAAGGACAGAATGGTTACTTGTGTCGTTTCTATACGCACTTGGTGAGAGAATTCCAGCTGGGTGGGTACAGGTAGTTCTGTGTTTGTGGTTCCTATGGAAAAATCTGCTTTTCAGTTTGCATACGTCATCTGAAATGTTTAAATACTTTCTTCACTTTACAAATGCATATGACAGCCTCTAAGGGCAGTTCTGGGATGTTGGTCCTAGAGATAAATGTGTGTTGAATATGCTTCAGCAGAGCTTTCCAAATTTCTTTTCTCTCCATTTCACCTGTTTCTCCCCTTTTTTCCTGACGTTGCCTGTGAAGACTTTGTGAAGCTCTGAAAGGAGCACAGAATGAAACATCACAGTACATCTTCACTCATGCAGAGGATGGCCTCCCTTGTGCTGCAGAATCTGCTTTGTGCTGTTCAGATGCCTACAGTCCAAAAAAGAGACACCATAAAAAATCTACCAAAACTAAAAGAAACCCTGCAGAAGTACTCAATTTTTATAAAGAGATACTGAAACATTTATCTTTCAACATTTTTATGATTATACAGTTTATCTTCCTCTCTCTCCGAAAGCTTTCCTAGAATCCTTCGGAAAAAATGAGTCACTCTCTCACACGCATCAACTTTCAGATACTTTTAAAATAATGTGCCTTTTTTTTTTTTTTTTTTTTAGCCTGGGAACTTCTTCAAATAAATGTTTTCTCTTTGAAGGATTTTAAATGCTTAATAATCCCAAGATGTTTTTAAATACTAAGACTGTCTATTTTTTTGATTTTCTTTTTAATTCCTCTGCCTTTCTCAAGGATTAACAAACGAAAATATCCATCAATGATGCATTGAGGTGGAAAAGCCATCACAGCTAGAAAGAGACACTTCAATGGAAAAGAGAAAGACTTTAAGATTTTTCGCCCCTTAATAATTTCCTATAGACAGTCTGATCATTCTCTGTGAAGCTGCTGTTTGACATCGAGAAATAGTCAAACACTGAGTGCTGAATAAATTACTATTACAACAAAAATACTGGAGCCTGATGTTTAAATATCCTTACCCTGCATCTGGCTTAGTGTAAAGGTATCACAGACCACGTCAGAGCAGCACGCGTGGATTCCTCCTGGATGGCTGTATTTTTACCAGTGTCAGGCATTCTGTTTTACCTGTGTTTATGGTTAAACATGGAGATGTTTATCATGTGATTATTTGTGTCCTGCTCTTTAACTCCCCAAATGTCTGTCCTCACTTCTCCCTGTTCCAGTTCAGCTTTAATTTCTGTTACATGTTTTGCTGATTGCTCTGGGCTACTTTGGGCAGAGCACAGGACAGATCCTATAATCACAAACAGCGTATCGGGTCAGTGCAGCATTGCAGCTGGAATAGTTAGGAAAGGGATATCAAACAATAGACCATAGCTTGAGAGGTTCACAAAGTAATCTAATGTACCTTGCAGACATCTCCAGAGGATGCTTTTGTCAAATACGAAAATTCCTGCATTCCTTTGCTTCCCCTCCTTTCAAGCTAAACCATCCTTCAAACTGTACAATTTCAATGTACTTCTAGCTTGAAACTGTGTGTAATTTCTGCACACACTGGAAGGTTTAACAACTTCCTAAAAAGGTAAAAACTTTTACTTATTCCATCTTTAAACTTGCATAGTACTCAGAATGCCTCTAACCTCCTTCTTCCCACGTGGAATTTGAAATGTTCTTGGAAAAACAAAGGGAGAGAGAAAAGGAAGAGACAGAGGGAGGGAGAGAGGGAGGGAGAAGGAAAGGAAGGAAAGAGGGAAGGAAGGAAGGAAAAGAAGGAAAGAAAGAAAAAAGGAGATAGAAAAGGAGAAGGAGAAAGCGAAAGAGAAAGAAAATCAAAAGCAAAGGAAAAAGAAAGAAAAGCAAAAGTGAATGAGAAAGCAAAGGAGAAAGAAAGAGAGAGAAAGAAAGAGAAAGAGAAAGAGAAAGAGAAAGAGAAAGAGAAAGAGAAAGAGAAAGAGAAAGAGAGGAGACAGGTGGGTCTTAAGCCCTTGTTTGTACAACCTAAATTTAGCCTCCAAGACACCTTTTGTAGCAGAAAAGGCCATAGATTTTTCCTATGATCTTCACAGGATCGGTCCTCTGTTAATAACGTTCTGCCAAAAAGCTTTGTTTATCCCAGCTGCATTCTGCTGGATCCAGTCCACGTGTGGTACTGCTGGCAAAAATAATCGTGTCTGTCTCTTGTCAGAATGGCCAATATGTTTTCATGTAGTTTGTAGGGAACAAATTCTGAGATTTATAAACAAGTTTTACCTAGCGGAGAGAAATAGTTAACTAAGCTGCAATATAGCTAGACTTAACACTTGAGCCTGGAAAACTTTCCTGGAATTGCAGGTTTATATTGACCATTGAATTATCAGGGTCAGAGCTCCTCAAGACTTTGAAAATATAAAATTATACTGAATATTATGAAAGTACAGGCTTTCATACCAGATTTCTGCTGCTTCATCCTTACAGTTGGGTAATAGTACAAGAACAGCCTTTCTTTCAAGACATTGAATTGCTTATCCAGTGCCTAACAGAGTCCAGATAAGCAAATGTGTACAAGACTGGAATGTTTATGTTTATATTGAACTTTCCAGTGTATCTCATGTAACATTTGGAAAAGGTTTGTACTATTTTCTATTACCTGCAAATGTTTGGAATTAGTCTTGTTTTGTATGGATTAGGTCACTTATTGATGTAAATGAAAAGATTGAACACATGAACAGAATTTGCAATTAAATGACCATCATGCCAAGGTTCATTGGTTCAATGCATTGGAAAGTATAACTAGTTATAGAAGTACAATAGAGAAATGGCAAATATACTCCACATCAGATATGTAATTAAACACATGCTTAACTTTATCCTTCAATGCATTCATGAATAGAGCCTTTCATGAGGGTCTGTAAAGGTTTGTAGAGGACAAGTTTAGCTTAGCATGGGTGATAAGGGGAAAAAGGTACCAATAAATCTGTATCACACAAATCATCACCACAACCTGAGAGAAGACAAGAGGAAAAAAAGTCTGGAGACAACATACATGTCTGTATGCTCTGCCAGAGTGAGGAAAGGGGGCAAAAATACCATGATCCATGCAAGGAAGAGACAAGTTAAATAGTTCCTTACCATGTCTGTCAGCACGAGTAATCAAATAGGGACAAAAGGAAAGAAGAGGCTAAAAGGGCAATTGATGAGTCTTTAGGGACTGTAAATTAAGGAAACAGTCATGACTTCAGGTAATTCTGAGGAAACGATCTGAAATGCAGAGATGAAATCGATTGATTTGCCCAATAGGAAACGAGCTAAAACAGAAATAGCAACAGCATCAGTCAGTGGTAACTTTATTGCTTCACAACAGCACTGCAGAGGTAATATTTCCTGATTTTACATATAAAGAAATTGAAGTAGGCAATGTCTACTGATTCAACTGCTAACACATTCCCACTGCCCTACATAAGAGCTGGATTAGTCCTAAATGACAGAAGTGTCCGGTTCTGAGATTTTGGCCTGAAGGCTCGAAACAGCAATTAATTCCTTGATCCGTACTGCATGTTAATGAGCAGAACTATAATCTTCTACCTTTAGAATTATTTCCTCATTAATAGGCTGTCCAATCCTGTTTGTGTTTAGTACTCCAATGACAACAGTATCTCTATGTGCTTTCATGAATTATGGGTATATTTCTAAATAGTTTAAAAGGTGGCGATAGAGACCCAAACTTACCAATTCTGTTGAAAATGGTTCGATGACGTTGAAGTCCTTGCCTGTAACTCATCTACTACTTCAGGCTACAGAACTTGTTGATGGAAGAGCATGTGTACTTGTGGATATGTGTGTTCAAAGACTGTACTTTTGAGGTGGCTGTATTTAATGTTCAGGGGATATATTTAGCAGTCACCTTCACATACAATAACTTGTCAGCTCATTCTCTGTTGAACTGAGTCAGAAATTTCTTACCCAGTTTTGCTTCTAATGAGTTGGTAAAGTCTCAGCTATAAATTGCAAGCTGCATTCAAGTTACCTTTTAAAATATTTTTGAAGATAAAATTGGCATTATTTAGGTGCTTCACTTAACATGAATAATGTATCAGTTCAGCTTAAGTCAAATAATTCAAATTACATGTTGGTAAACTTTAAAAGCGTTTTTATATGGAGATTCAGAAAGAATCATACCTCCTTTGGGACTTACACTGAATGTTTTTACTGTGGATCTTTTAACATTTTTTAAAAGATCCTTGTTGATATTATGCATGTTTTTTCTTTCTATTGGGTAAAAAAATCACTTCTGTTGTTGCATGACAGATGGCAACCACAAAAGACATCATATTAGGTATGTTTGAAATAGATCATATGAATTTAAATTTTATACACAGATGTTTCACAACAAGCAGAGTTTTGCAGAGAAATGTGGGGAGCAGAGAGAACAAAGTATTTGAGTTTGCACATGCACACGCATACATATATATTTATATATACATAAATTTGTATGTTATGATGCATTAGACTTTCCACAAGAGTAGCAAGAGTAGATTATAAAACACTGCAGCTGGAAAGCAAAAACTCTTCAGTTCATGTTTTGAAGTCTGTTTTATACACACAGCAGAGCAAAAGGACAGGAAAAAATACATTTAATAGAAATTACTATTGATATAGAGCTTGAATCTGACTTTGTTTTCATCAGTATGTATGCGGATCACACCAGTGTGTCTGAAAGTAAAATGAAGCTTGAAATACAGCTGGTGGATTTTATTTTCTTCCGTGTGGACCTTTCTAAAGAAAAAAAAAAAATCCAAAAATAAATAGCTAATAAATAGGGAATATGTCAAACAAAACTCAAAAGTTTTGACTGGACAATATTACCCCAGAATTAAGACCTCTTGTTTTAACTTTCTCTACAGTCCAAACTCCTATAACATGTGATTATCAATCCTTTTGGAATGGGTCTTCTACAGCTGTAATTCAGTGGTCAAAATAAGTTATGAACCACTAAACCCGTTTAAAACTACGTGGGTTTTTTTCTTCTTTTTTTCTCTTTTTCTTTTGTGTTCTTTTTTTACCAGAATCAGTTCCTCCAATATGATCTTTCATGAGGCAAACACAAGCTCTTCTGCACAAACAAAGGAGAAAGCAGCGCATGGAAGCGAAGGAACAACCAGGGATAGGGATGGGCCTCTGCCTTCAGCTAAACTGGAACAGCTCCAATCTCAGGCTGAATTAGGGGCCTAAACACACAAAAAAGCAAAGAAATATGAAGGAACAGAGTGGCAGCGTGCAGAATGCACTACGACTTTTTCAGTTTGGACTATGACAGTATTCAAGATTTATTTTTTTTTTTTGTCAGTAGAACTTCTAAGGTAGAGGCAGAAAAGATGAGTTCTAGCCAGTAACTGTAGTACAATTATTGATGTAGTACGTTATGAAATTATATAATATGCAAAGAAAAATCTACTCTAGATTCTCTGTGGCCAGCACGTGCCACTGCCAGCAGTTTGGAACAAAACTTTTCACGCTCATAATTGCTACCTATTGAATTTCTTAGATTATGCACAGAATTAGGAAAGAATCTGAGATATTAGATGTTTTCATGAGACAAAGCTTCTTTCACATTTGCTCACTTTTTCAGGGCTGAAATCTTGGCACAATAACAATTAAGCAAGTGTGACATGTCTTGAGCAATAGAAAATTGATATTGATCACGAAATATTCCTGATAGACTAAATTAATAGAAGAAAATATTAAAAGAAACTACTTCTCCTCCTAAATTACACCTTCCAAAAGATAAAATCAACATAATGCTGTCTACCATAGGTCTAATGATATTCTCAGGATTGCTTCACATCTTTTTAATATCATCAGATACAAAAGGATATGTAATTACCATCTTTCCTTTCTTTTTTGAATGAAACCAGAAACATCCTGACAGACTTCGAGAACACAAACCCAAATGATCTGTTTAGACTTGTTTGGGTTCAGCAAGACATATTTTGAAGCTCAGTTTCTAATTAATGTGACAGATGCATATCACACTTCAAGGCACTGTCCCAGTGGGTTTCAGTTCTCTGTGGATCATGGATAAAGAAAAATAAAAGGTTGATATTCAGATGCTGAAAATTGTTATATATTCTGTCACTGCAACTGACTTGTATCTATCTACACCTGCTGAGGTTTTCATATAATTTAAAACAAAGTTCATTAAACTACAAGAAGACAGACAATGACAGTTACATGGCCTGACAACATAAATAGATAAAGAAATAGAGATGGTTACATTGTGTCCAAACAAATAGTTAAGTCTACAGTTACGTTGTTATCATTGTCCATTAAAAAATATAGACGGACAGAGCCCCAGAACTTTCCTCCCATTCTGGACACACTGATTTATTACCAGATTGAACACAAAATAAAAAAGCATGTGTCACAGGTAGTATTGCGGGCCAAATCTCCATTCAAAAAGGAGGATTTCTGTAATCTTCAGCATGGTTCTCCAGTTTACATTTCCCATCATGAACAATCTGCTTTTTTTGACCCTGCATTGATCAGGGGTTTTGAAGTAGGTGATCTCCGGAGGTTCCTGTCAACCATAACTGTTCTGTGTTTGTGCGATACTTCTGCTCAATGCTTCGAGTGGGTTTTTACTTCCAAATCACAGGAGCATTAACATCCAACTGACTCAATATAAATGCCTTTATCACAGAGGAGCCCAAGTAAAACTAGAGTAAAAAAACTTATTTTTAAAAAACCTTTTTCAGAGGGATTATTTGTAGCTCTGAAGACTTGTCTCTTGTTAGTCATGTTATCAGTCACGGTCTCGTTTTACATTAGATGGTTTAGATCTAAAGTGGGAGGTGAGAAGTGGTGCCCTTCTAGTTTCTGCAGCACTCCATCTTTTTTTTTTTTTCTGAATGCCGACTTTTTAATGCCAACTATGTTCTTCTTTGATAATTTTCAACCCCTTTAGCTCGAAATTGGACCAGAAACTGAGAGCCCTGCAGCTCATTAGCTATTCTTGCAGCTCAGGACTAATGTATAGCTTCTCCATTTCTGTTTAACTTTCGCTGAAAGACGACACAAGCCCATCGTTGTAGCACATTGTTAAAAGTTTTCCTTATCAGAAAGCCAAAGTGGATGCTCCTCTAATCTTAGTCATCTAAGAGTTTGACGTCCAGCCTACATTCTCCGTTTTTTCCTGTCTATAGCTAGAGAGAATTAGGCATCTTCAGAAGGTGCTTTATCATCAGATAAGTAACTTAGAAAAGTTGGAAGAATAACTTTTTAAAAAATACCTTTCCCCTTCTCCATTGGAAGTTAAATCCTAGACAACAAGCCTAGATTCTGGACAGTTAACCTTGGGTTAAATAGGTAAAGTTTACCCAGTTAAGTGGGGATTCAATTCACCTAATTTTTTATATCTGTAGCATATACATTGGGCTATTCGTTCTGGGCCATCTTTCCATTCAATGGAGGAAAAACTAGGAAATTTAGGTAGAAGCCATCTCATCTTAAAGTAGACAACTAAGATAACTCAAATAGGTCATTCCTATTTACTGCAGTGGTTCAAACTATGGTAAGAAACTCAGATGCAGGTGTCTATAGTGTAGATTTCTAAAGATAGAGGAGGTGAATCCAATCCCCAAAGTTTGATCAGATGAATCTCACTCTGATGTTATAGCAAGGATTCTTGGTAATTTTGGTAGCTAAACCTGTCACAAGCTATGCTTCAGCTTTTTGAAGAACTGTTGATTGCTACACTGCTCTTTTCATTAGAAAATTAAAAAAAAAAACCTCTTACATTTTCCCAGCGTCATCGCTGGTTTTGATTTTTCTATTTGAGTTTGTGGCTCTTTCACATCCATAGTGGCTGCCTTGGTTTATTTTCTTTGAACAATCTAAATAAATACTTATAGAATTTCCCATTTCTTTCTTTTTTTCTCCTCTATGCTTACAGCAAAACAGAACTCTTACAACTCAGCAGCATCCTTGTACTCCACAATGAGTGGGATAAAGTGGGAGATGTGTATGACATCAGAGTTGATCCCATGGTGATAAGACCAATATCAGTCCCCAGCTGTGATCCATCTGAATGAATTTTGAATAGAGAGCATGTTAAGAAAGAAAGGAAGCTTTCATTTACAGATTTATCTTGCTAATCAGGTTTGATAGAAAAAGAGAACTAGGGGTCTAGTGGGACACTGTAATGGGAACAGTGATGGAATGTTATGTTTGTTGTTTGTTTGTTTGTTTGTGTTGCCGGTTTGTTTGTTTTGTTGTTTGTTTGTTTGTTTAAATCTGATGCAGTGTAATAGTGATTTTATCAAGAACAGAGCTGCTCTACTGCAAAGTGTTTCTGAGTGGGATCTGGTTTTTTTCCCAGACCACTTGGTTGCCCAGAGTAGAGAACACTGTATTACTTCAATGAACCAAACTAAGAATTTTTGGTAGAGGTTTTTTTTTTTTTGTCTGGACATAAGTATTTATGGCCTCTAACCCACGGGATGCACTTTTGTTGGTACAATACATAACATATGGTAAGAATGAACTATTTTGCTGAACAGTATGTTTATTGTTTATACCATACCTATCTGTAAACTGATCAGAGAGTGCTGGAATCAAGATACAACTGGAAGAAAAAAAATGGCTTTTCTGTACTATTTGCTCCAGTTCCACCACTTATAATGTGTGCTCATTTCTATTTTAATATGCATTTACAGATATTGAACCAAATTTACTTCCAGTGCAATTTTAGAAAACCCAAGGAAACTGAGACCACAAAAGCTAACACAGAATTTGTCTCAGAACTCACATAAGTGGGCAATTGTCAGTTTTAACTTTCTGAGAATCAGAGAGAAATTAAGGAGCTTAGTGCAGAAGATAAGTGCCATTAGAGGGATTACAAATCAGACGTGTAGTGTGTAACCCCTAAACAACCCATTTTAACATGTGGAGTTTGTTCTTAAATTTTAAACATTAATAAGTGATTACTATCCAGTATTATATAAAAGCCTCTAATCAACCAGTGCATATTTTTCCAAAGCAGAAACTGTCAGAGATGATGTTTGGGACTCTCCCAACTTTTCTCAACATACCCTTTCCTGCTCTTTTTTTTTTTTTTTTTACAGTTTTGAAGGAACCTGAAACAGATGGTTGTAGCTAACTCCATGATCATGGTGCAGAATCTGTATGTGTGGTTAGTGAGTCTCTGTGGAATGTTACTATAGATACTATATTTCTATGCATATAACCTACAGGTCATCTTTAAAAACAAAACAAAAATGAGATGTAGTAGAAGCATGAGATACACCCAAAGGAAAATTGTATACTCTATGTCCAGTTCCCATCTTTTCCTGATAACTCCTTATAGATTGCTCCACTTCTCTCAGTAACACTCCATTGCTGTTTCCACCCTCCTCTTTATTGTATGTCTGGGTTTCTGCAGGTTTTCAGAGAACTTCTCTTCAAGCTAGAGTGCCTTTAGAGGATTATAAGCTACCAAAGTGGAACTTAAATAGATGAAAACATGGGCAACACTTGATAAGAGTACTCAAGGATATTTTACAGTTGGGGAATGTTGTTCTTTTCACTCGTTCCCCTCCTCATACCAATCTCTGAAAACTGCTTCACAATACCATTATATTAAGAAGCTTGTTCCGTTGAAAAAATGGATACTTAATAAGCCTTCTGAATTTGCATTTAGGCACACTGATAGAATAGAAAGGAAATCAAGATGTTACTGTGTAAGTGTTGATTATGAAAAAACATACTTGTAGATGAAAAACCTGGAGATATGAAAAATCTAATATTCTTATATATTTGGGAAGATTTCTGAATTAGTATGTATGAAATAATTGCAAAGTTCATGCTTGTAATTTTAAAATTTATGTTTTAAAGTCTGTCATCAAGTTAAAAAAGTTAAATCACAGAATCATAGAATACTTGAGATTGGAAAGGACTACTGGAGATAATGTAGTCCAACTGACCAAACAATCAAACCAAAACAGTGCCAGAAAAGATTCTTTTAGTTGTTAAAGAAATTTTCTGCACGGGGCCTTAAGTCATCTGACTTAAAGATCACCCCTTGTGCTGGAGGATCTGGATATGTGTTTCATGAAACCTCCAGAAGACTATTAGTGCATGAGTTTATTAACTCAAAATAATAAAAAATAAATAATATTACAGTTTTAATAACACATCTGGCTGATAAATCCATTGAATTTTTGCTGTCAGACAAAGAAAATGGGTGCTATTTTTAAAATAAGTTCAGGAGAACTTTACCTGTCATACCAGATTTTAGATATCTGTTTTGGAAAAAAGTCTTTGTTTTGTTCAAAGAATTAGATCAGAGCTTCCACCTCCCACTTCTCAGAGAAAGTTCCTTTTCATCAAGCCTGCTCCATTGTATTGCCACCTACATAAAATGTATTTGGAGAGTTTAATACAAGACTGCATGCCTGCTGGCAAATACATATACTGCATGCAATATTCTTTTATATTTCATTATGTTTTTTCACAAGTCCAGTAAAATATCTTCAATCTATTTTCTGTAATGGTAAATATTTTTTTTTTCAAAATTTAGAAGTGCATATTTTTGTTCAGAAAACAGAAGGTAGCAAAGCAATACTCAGACTGTGCTTCATATGGGAAATTTAATTTGTACAGTCCAAAATGTACCATAAGTTTTTGCTCCTTTGAAAAAAAAAAAAAAAAAAAAAAGACTACACCGCATTGCTTTTTGGGGGAGTAGTCACCACTGATTTAGTTCACCTTTTGTTTAAATCAAAAAGAAACACCCTGCTGATACTGAAGTGAACAGACTAGTCCAGTTCTTGTCTCTTTTGAAAGTCACAGTTTCTGGGCATTTACTCTCTTACTTATATTTTCAATACAAAAAAAGTAAATGTAAAGAAAAGACTTTTAGTGCAGATAAATTTATATGAATTCCAAATATAGCATTGGGCAAAATACAATGCAATGTTCCACTGAAGTGTATAGCATATATATAAAAAGCATGGGTGATGGTTTTGCTGTGTGTACTACACTTGGACCATGAAAGCAATAAAAGATGATTTTACACCAGACTTTGAGGGCTTCCGGGGCCTAGATGTTTAAATAAGACAGAAATAATCCAAGAACATGCCCATCCTTACTAGAAATTAATGAATATTACTCAGCTGTTAATAAAATAAATTGAAATAAATTTCTCCTGGTGTGCAAATATACAAAACCAAAGACAATCAAAAGGATAAAATTTGTCTGTTTTCCTTTCAAATCCTCATTTAATCAGATAAACAGTAGTGATTACAACATATTAGATGTTTTTAATTGAAATACCTAGACAAATTCTATAAGTTCCAGTAAGGTCACGCTGTGTTGACTAGCAAAATAAAAAAAAAAAAAAAGGTTTGACATCTGCAGAGTTCAGAGAGACACATACAGCAATTACTGCCTTACCAAGTGTTTCTGTTAAGTGACACTGAATAAGGTAGGGGGGAAACAGAGCTAGATAGTAACAGTATATCTCAGTTCTAGACGGGAAACAGTTTGGGTAAATTTTATAAATTATTTTAAAAAGTAGTTCATTTTTTTAAAGCTCTGTGTGTAGTTGCATTTCTTTGGCCAAAGCTGTCTTGACTGATGTTAGAAGCTAAGCAGGATCCAGCTCTGTTCCATAATTCAGTGGGACTACCTGAAATTCCCGGATTTGGTAGGCATAGCACAAACGGTAGTCATAGTGTGGCAAACCCCTTGGTGAACTTAGTGAGTGAATTAGAAAACTGCACTAATTCTGTTTTCATTACTAAGCTGATTGATTAGAAATAAAGAATGGGTTTATGCTTAAACATGTAAATGACCTGATGTTGCACGTTAAAAAAATAAATGGTTAAACATGTCATAAGAACTGTATGTTAATGTGTGCACTGTCAAATATAAGTCAAGAAGGTGAGGTATATCTGGAGAAGAAGGGAAAGGTGTCTGCTGGACTGCAGACTGTCTCACTGAATAGTGATGCATCTTTCAGAAATCATGGTATCAAGGGTACCAGAACGTGGAAAAAGCTGATCCTTTTTCTAAAGTACATGGCACAAAATCCGTTGTGGTATTTCCATGGAAAGTTATGGAATTGTGAGCTATGATCATACAAAACTCAGATCTGCTTGTCACTAGTGCTTTTCAAAATGCAAGGTCCTATTACTTTATGTAAAGACCACAAAGTAATAATATATAATGACACATAGCATCTTCAATGACGACTTCAATCTTAAAACATTGCTTTATCGAATGTGGATTTTGAAGATATTCAAGCATAGTTCTAACACAAAGTTATTGCTGAGTTCTTGCATATTTTTACCTTTGCTTTACCATTTCTTGATCTTGGGAAATTGTATAGTGACCTAAACAAACAGCCATCCATAAAAGTCTTTGTAACATGTGCTGTACAACCATGATCGGCCCTTCATGAAAGAAGACATGTTATCATCTTTTTATATTATTATATTTCCCTTTAATCTTGAAGAATGAGCAGAGTAGCAGGTTGGATTCATCTGCCTAACAGCACAAATGGGAAGCAGTCCTCGTTTCATGTCTCTTTTGATAATGAGTGCTATCTTACTGCAGAGAAAAGAAATCTTTGATATGACATCCACTCTTCAGAAACCTGCCTGCTCACGCACCATTCATAGGAACACTGTCAAGCCCTCCAGGCAAAGCTTGCTCATTCTTCTTGCTGTTTTCACTCTCTAAATGATTTGCAATGTAAATAAATCAGAACAGATTAATAGATTGTGAGGGACAGAGAAGAGTAAGAGAAGGGAAGAGAGATATTTGGACTTAGAATGTGATTTTGCCTTTACAGCAAAGATTTTACAGCCTAGATTATAAAACAATAACTGGAAAGAAATCCAGAAGACAAAGACAAGGCTCCCTACCTGTATTCACAGATTTGTTAAACTCCATTCACAAATCAGAATTGTGCAGCTTATGATTATTTGCATCATCTACTTCATAGTTTAAATGCATCATAATTAAGAAATAGGTTGTATAATGGCCAAGAGAATATATAGTAGAAGGGATCACCTTGTTCTTCCTGACACTCGTCTGCTCAGTAGATAGCACCAAAATGGGCAATTTGCACATTTTTCAGGCAATGTTGTGAACACTCCGTGACATCACAGGTAGTGGTACTTCACATGCAGTGAAGTGGAAACACTCCAAAGTATTTCACTAGTGATGGTTTTGGGGTTCAGTTCTGATTAAGTGCTGTTAAACAAAAACATCTCCTCACTGGGAACAGAGCCTTAATGTTGAGTAATGCCTGGCCGTGGACTCAGTTGATCTGCACTTTGACCTGTGGATTGACTTCATGGACTGATGTTGGACCTGCCTCATCAACATGAACTTGCCTGAGATTTTGGTTGGACCTGATAACATCTCCAAATCTGCCCTGCTCACTGGGGCAGGGGGTTGGGATGGATCTTGGTTGGTGAGATCCATGCCCTGCCAGCCCCTAGTGCACCCTGACATGGACAAATGAACTTATCTTGTGTAGCTTCATCCGTCTAGATGGAAGTCAGATCTAGTGTATAAGGAAGCACACCTGAAAGCAGAATTGGAAAATAATTGCAATTCAGTAAAGCTGAATCTCATTTGAATCATTGGTAAAAATTAATTTCCCTTTTCTTGGAGGCCAGCAGAAATCTACATATTTTCTCTGACCAAAGAATTACCAGTAGAGAAGATTGTGACAGCACATGTCCGTGCTGTAGGGTGTCTCGTGGGACAGCTCGTGGGGCAGCTCTTACACTAACTCAGCATGCGTGGGAGCCAACCAAATGACAAAACAAAATTGGTGATTGGTCATTTGGGTAACACTGAAAAACTGCAATAATAAGATGTTAGGTATGTGACATTTGACAGGATATTGTCTATAGAAACTGGCCTGGCCTAGCCATGTGAGATTTACGGCCAGTGAGATTTGTGCAGACCCTTGATTTTATCCACGAAGCTTTAAAAAAATTAATCAAAGCTGTTCAGGGGACTATTTCAACTGTACAAGGCACAGGGAAAGTTTATATATCAGGGACAAAGTGACCAGACAGCAAACAGAATTCCTGTTTTCATGGCATTAACGGGCAACCACATTAATTATGTCAGAATCTGCATAAAGATTTGGAAACAGAACTAAATTATGGAGAGGAAGACAGCCACAAGTGGGAGACATGAGGGAGACACATGAGTAGAAAAAATATAGGTTCTCCAGCACTTAAATTATCTGCTGTTTTGATATAAATACTTGTGACTATTTTGTGGGAAAGGAATCCATTAGTTATATTTTTTCCAAGGAGTACAACTTTCTACTACTTCAAGAGCATTAACATTATAGTTGGTGACTAGTAAAAAGCTCACACAGGATCTTCTTTAAATTGAGTATTATTATTTATACATACAGCAAGCAAGCATGAGTGGCTTTTGAGGCTTTGGTCTGGTAAGAACAGCAGCTATTGCCTATTATTCTGGCTGGGAACATGAACAGAAGCAGTTTCTAGAAAAGCTATCTTTTACTCTCAAATGCAACCAGCAGGAATGAAATCAACTTGCTTTAGAGTACATGGAGACTGCTGTTTTCAAGCAGCACAGGAAAATGCCAAAGCAGCTTAAATCAAGAAAGAAACCACCTTTATTGCCAATGGATTCAGTACATTGAGAAAAATGAGGGAGGGCAGACATTTTCAGAGAAAGTCACCTCCTTGAGTTTTGTTGAAAGGGACAATACTTTAACCTCTGTCAAAGGACAAATTCAGTAGTGAAGAATGAACGTGGACCCCCCCACCCCTTCATCTAACTAATTTATTTTAGAAATATATCACCGTCAGAGATCTTATTTATGATTCTTTGCTCCACCAGGCTAGTCTAAAGCAGTTGAGGACAAGATTGTCTGACACAGAAAACAGTTCTTTAAAGACCTAGTTAAAAATAATTTTAATTTATAAGCTAATTAAGAGTTGTGTTTTCAGATTCTCAGGATGTCCATCCAGTGTTCAGAATACACACACTGTGATTTTAGTGTGGATTTTCTCTATATTTGTGCATAGTGAAGTAGGTGAAGCTTTGTGTGAAGAAGTAAATTTATGTATGTTATCATGATCACAGCCTACATTATGTTCTGCCAGCTCACACAGAGGAACATATCTAATCCAATGTCCTCCTTGTTAATCACTAATGGTCTCTTAAGTAGCCTTTTACCTGTTTTTGTCTGTTTAATGGCATTGTGACCATCAAAAAGGATATGTTACTTAACTCCAGCAGAGGAATCTAAATATATTGTATCACTACAGTTATCTTTGTCAATCACATTTCCAAAGGCCCCGTGAAGTTTGCCTGATGACTGATTTTCTAACATATTATGCAGATTGACATTGACTAGGCAAGATTTCTGTTGCAGTGACTTCTTTTTTTAGAAAACTTTTTAGGCTAGTCAGCCTGTAATTGCTTAAGTCATCCCACCTGATCTTTGAAAAATATATAGAAGGTTGCTTTTCTTTCAATTCACCTCCATAAATTAGCATTACTGTTCCAAATTCTTTAAAAAAATATTGGTTTCTAGTTATCTGTAAAGCCAGGTTTACAGTGTATAATATTAGTAGCTATCTTTTAGCGTTTTCTTTAGCTAGCACTAGAACAAAATTATTCAGCTTGCATGAAATCCTTATCCATCCTCCTGCCAAATACGTTAAGTGTCAAATGTTTCTGCCTTCTCATTGTCTTATCCCCCTCAGCTAGTTATGACTGTAGGTCATTGCTAAGTTTCATTTTGCTCCTGTGATGGTTAAAAGATGGACATGTTATTCTTTATCACATGATTCATCATGGACTTTTTCAGAGATATTATTCATATTCTGTATAATTTCCCTGCATTTCTTAACTTTTCATATATAATTCAGTGTGATCAACTTCCATCTTTTATGCCTATTTCAACATGATTTCAATAATTCCCTCTGAAGGATGGGTAACACCTCAAACAGCATAGCCCTTTCTGTAACTGTTTCACTAGAGCATTTGTTAAAGCATCTTTAGTGCCTACATTCATATAAATTAATGTATTAAAAGTGACTGATCATGGTAATGTTCACTTTAAACATGAATAGAATGAGTATACATATACATAATATAATTACTTTCATTGTACTCTTCAAAGTCAGTATTTAAACAAGAAGTATTGTTAGGCTGATTTGTGCAAAGTTGACAATAAGAAAGAAAAATAATTACTTATTTACACTGAAAGAAATGAATTTACTGCTGGTGCAAGTAGGCAGAGTTTTGTTTGAATCAGTGAACAGGATTGTTCTAAAAAAAGAAAACCTCTGGAAAGCTTTAATAATTTTTGTCCTGTAGTTCTCAGGGAAGGATTAAGCTATAAATTCAATTTAATTTTAATTGCTTTAGGTCTCTAAGGAACCAGTACATAACAAATGGACTCCCAGAGGTGAAAGTACTGAATTGGTCCTAGCATTATGTTTAAATGAAACAGACAAAAAACTTGCTAATTAGCAGGGGCAGAAACTGAAATTATTTAGGATTTTATTTAATCTGAGGCAAATAGCTTTGAATGCAACAATTATCTAATTATAGTGTTTTAATACTGTGGAGATTTTTACACTGGTATATAAAGAGGAGCTGAATGCTTAGAACAAGGACTAAATTCTTTATTTCCACTAAAGCAAATATGTTATCATCTGCTTGACCCATGGCACAGCAATTAAAGATGCAGAGCTCAATTGTCTAGAGAGATTATACCAAATTCATTCATTGAGCTGGAAATGTTTAATTAACACACAAATCATAAAAAGAACATACATTGTTACGGTTTTGTAGAGTCCTATAGAACCTTAAGAGAATATACTCATTCGAAACAACAAAATAATAACCCAGACTTGGAGGGGTTTCCTTGGCAAATCCATCTGCTGTCTGGGCAGTCTTGAAAGTTCTCCTGTGTATGGGATTGGGTGCAGTTTACCAGTGAGCAGAAATTTAGGAAGTCTCCATTGAGATCCGGATTTTCAGAGATTTGTGATTTTAATGGGAGTTAGGTATTACTGAACATCTGAACCCACAATCAGTAACATGCTATAAAGAAGGGAGGAGGCTGAAGAATGAAGTGGAATAGTGTGTGTTCATGTTAATGGAGCACTTTAAGTATCACCTCGTAGTACCCTTCCTGCTACACAGAAGTAATTTGATGAATACTTGCCAACACTCACTCTCATGCTGTATGGAGCTACCTTTCCTTCCCATCGTGGTTCTTCACATTGACTTTAGCTTCAAATGTGGAGGCTTGTTACACATTTACAGTGCCCTTTGACAACTACAAGCCAAAGTATTTTTAGTGGTAAATATTGAAAGAGGACGTGGTTGATGATAGGGGAATTTCAGGCTGAAAGATGTACTGAACCAGATCAGGTTTTTAGCATAAATCTATAGGCACATGATGTTGTCAGATCTCACAGTTCCACCACAGATTTCATGGCTGAAAATGCTCAAGGATTAACAGTTGGAACATATGTATTTTGGAGATGATCTAAAAGCGGGAGGGGGGGAGAGAAACACAAGGAGGTAATGACAGCATCAGTGTTGGGAAGAGAGAGTTCTATCACAAATTACACCAGAACTGTATCTCTATTGAAAGAGAGAAGTTGGTGGAGTTATAGAAACAGTGTAAATGGGAAAAAAAGGAACTCTTTTTGAAAGACTGTCAAGAAAAGGAGCAGGAGAAGCTGAAGAGATTTAGCCAAAATAGTACTTGAAACTGTGTTATCAGAAGAGAGTGTTAGTGCACCTGTGGACAGTATTTCAGAAAACAAGGTCTTTGAAGAAAGGATGAATCCCCAGGGCTAGTGATAAAAATCAAAAGGTGATATAGGCAGAAAGAAGGGCTAATGAGTCTGGCACACAAGTAAAGAAACACAGCTTTGAGCTAATCTGGCCAGTGGATGGGGAACATCTAAATTCACTGCTTTACTTTGCCTCTCCCTTTCACCTGTGACCTCAGTTGGCATTATTTATCTCCTAAGGAAGTGCACAGGCATGTAAAGTGATTTTCAAACTCTTATAGACTATAATTTTATTGACTGTTTGACCATCCCATTTTCACAATCATAAGCAATGTAAAAGTGAAACTAGAGTCACAAAGAATTATATTCTGCAAGGCAGTCACTCAGGGTGACTATAGAAGATCCCATCAGTTTACATTAGGAGAAAATCTGATCCAGAATATTAAGGGCTCTAAAGCAACTGTGGGAAGACAGAAAGAGTCAAGCAAGTGTTTTGATCCAGACCTTTTCTGTGTAAAAGAACCCACAGTTGTTTAAGGCCATCAATTACTCGACTCACTTTTATTTCAGTAGCGGTTAGGCCTTGAGATATTTAAGAAAATAGTGTTAAACCCATTGTAATTAATGTGAATTTATTGTTCAGGTATCTCAAGGAGGTGAAAAGGCAGAGAAACCTAGAGAGCTTGCCAGTAGAAGTCAGGATGTTGGATAATAAGGAGACAGTAGAAAGCAGACTCCAGAATGCAGGGTCCAAGAATACTTTCATTTAAAAGATAAAAATGTTCTGGGAAAAGTTAGCATGACTAAGTGGTACTGCAGACTGAGACAGGAGGTACAGGTTGGAGGCATTAAAAATTTACTGTTGGCTACCCTCCAGAGGAGTTTCATGACTGTCACTAAGGGTAGAATTTGGCTTACTGTCTGCACAATGCGAACTTTTCCTAATTACACTACATATGCTGCTTGCTACTTTTTCTTTCATCTTTTCTATGCTTCACAGTGATTTGTCACTGTGTAAAGGACTTTTTTTTCCCTTCCTGTTAAAAGGCATAAGCAAAAAAATGGCATGTCTGCTACACCTACTTAGTCTCACGAGTGACTGACTTGCTTCAGTAGCATGAATTTGTTTTCATCTCTCTTAAGTAATTACTTGATAATAAAGCTGTTCCTTCATTACTTTAGAAACCTTTCTGGTGTCTTCTGAGCATTGCCAGCATCTCAGGCATATGGCCTTTTCTCCGTAGATGCCCTCAGCTTCATCCATTATTGTTACTTTAGGAGACATCAGTTCTTAATCAAGAGAATGCTGTGTAAGGCTGTGTGGGTTTGTACTTTTTCAGTCAATCTCAACAGCTGCATGCACAAACATAAATTAAACTATTAAGAATCTAAGGAGATTATAATGACTGCAATTAACTTCCAACTTATTTAATAAAACGGGTGTTTCCAAAGAAGGGTCATATAAAAGGAACAGATTGCATGCAGTTAAAAAAAAAAAAAAAAAAAAAAAGTACTTTGCTGCTCATATCCAAAGGGGGGTAAAATAAAATTTTGCTTTTAAGTGATTCCAAGGAGACCACAAGAAAAGTAGAGAAAAGTGTAGAAACTGTTAAATAATCTGGTGGAATTGATACTAAGACACCTTTGAATGTCTGTTTACTGCATGGAAGCAACCTTAGTTGGGTGAAATATCCTTTTATATCATTAGCATATTCTAGTCTTATTTTAAAGCTTTTTGAAATGCATAATCTCATCCCATTTCTTTCTCTTTTTTGTCAACAAGATTTCTGGTCTTAAACTTATGAAGAAAGAATTTTACATTTATATTTCTCTAATGGTTTCAATCATCTGTTATACATAAAGGTGCATTTATAGACCACGCTTCTGCATGAACGTAAATCCACACCTTTATTGGGCAACTGACTAGTGAAAGCTTTTCAAATACTGAATTATTTGATCTCACACTACTGAGTTCATAACATTTGTAGAAATGCTAAGCATAAAATACTGCACCTATCACAGTCCAGGAGACAGATAATTAAAGCTTTGAGAAACCAGCAGAGGTTTCAAGAGGGCAAGGTGTGAATGCTTAACCGTGCTAATGCCAGAGCCCTACATAAAATGAGCTGGAGTCAATGAAAGCCAGACTGGCTAGCCAGATTGAATGAATGCCAGCCAAATGCATAGCTAGATTCTCTGATGACAGGATTTGAGGGAATTCCAATAAACCCGGTGGAACTATACTCATGAGTAGGAGGAGGCTAGCTGACCCAAAACAACAAAGTTTGGAAGGAAAGAAAATTCAGAAATATTTTACAGATGACACTGTAGCAGAAAAAGACCTAACGCTATTTATGGTTACATATTCCTGTGATTAGTTAGGAGGATTACAGACATCATTAATACTTAGCAATTAAACAGTGGTTTGACAGTGTCAATTCTGTGCAGCATCAGCACTGGTGTGCTTTAGCTAGCGGGGATAGCAACAACCAGAGCGGTGTAGGTTCTCTATTAGCAAGATAGTAAGAACAAAATGTTCTCATCTTGCTAGTATGTACTGGAAAATACAGACACACAAAAAAAGTCGTAACCTTATAAAAGAGTTTTTAATGTCCCCTTTTTATGTTTAGCCAAGCTGGCACACAACTACCTCTGCGTGCTTGAGGATAACAAGCGAAATCCTCACTGACCACCACTGCATAGGTACTTTAATGCACAAGACCTCTGCAACACATTCACTGAACATGTTTTTCCGGCACCAAAAAATCTGCTTCAAACAACTCCAGTGTGAAAAGAAGAGTTAGAGCACATAATTCCACAATAATTTCTCACCACTTGTCTCACGAATGAAATCACAGAGGAGCTGAATGCCAGGACTCCTGTGTGCTGCTTCTTGTGTTCAGCTCGGACTGCTGCACGTCTCTCTGCAACTTGGGGGATAACCAGGGAAATCCCCGTTGAGGACTACGCTGCAAATGCAACGCAAGTTCTGCTCTAGTGGGTGCCTCCTGCACTGGTATGTTGTGGTGCTGCTGCTTCTGCTTAGTGCAGGAGGGAAATAAGGCTTGTAAAGATTTTGCCGAGGGCTGTAAAGCTCTGGTGGGAATGAACAGGGCACCAGGAATTTAAAGCCAAAGTTTTCAGTGGTATTCACTAGACTCCAAGGCTTCGGGTTTTTTAAGCTCAATATTTTATAAATCTGCTCTCAGACTAAGATCCCAGCTCATCAGAAAATAGTTAACTCCCAACAAGGAGTGTAAAATCCAAGCTACAGTTTGCCATATTTTGTTTGCTCCTAACGGAGACATGATTTAACTATTTGTTGGCCTCTCCTTTTGCTTCATCTTTCTGTTAGTTGGGTAGTTTACAACCATTCTGCTGTTTCTGCATCCTCCCCTTGTAAAATCAAAAGGAGTACACACACATCTTTCTGTATTCTGAGTCCTACTACTATCCATAAACACATTGCTTTCCAACTTGTTAACAATTCAAATTTATTCCCATGCATTGATTTTCTCATATCATTTTACCAAGAAGTACTGTTGTCACAGAATTCTCCAGGATGAACTCTTTCTCTCCACCATCTCAGTACAGTATATCAGCACTAAATCTTACAACTTTTACTGAAAAATCCCCTGATATTTGAACAAGCAATGTTTACTATAGAAATCAGTGTGTGGAATAGCTCTAACTTTGATTATTCACCAGGTAGCTGTGCAAAAACATATTTTGACTTCATTATGCAAAGGAAAAAAAGAATATTTTATCAAATTAGAAAACTTCTTTGAAGACCTTCGTCAGGAAATTTTCTTTTGGTATTACTGATTCCTACAATAAAACATCTTTGTGTCAAATCCTGTTCATATTTCCAAGAAATGCATTAGCCCTGATTCTTACAGCAGTACAGAAGGAAACCATATTAGTTTCTTAGATACCAGCAAAATATATCCTTTCCACAGTAATTGTCTTCCAGAACGTAATTACTTTTTTGGCAAAGATGGCTTGTGTATCTTCCTCTTAGCACTAGAACTTTCTTCAGTTCAGATAGATAGAGATTAAAATAGTGGTATTTTTTATTAAATCAACCCAATTCTTCCACATAGGTGACTGGTCCTTCCTGGTTTTAATGTTTAAAAATTCTGATTGAAACTAATTTTTAATTCTTTTCCAGATCACCATTAAAAATATTAGTCATTACTCTGAACATGCTGGCTGTTGTCTCTGTCCTTAAATAAAAATAGATATGGGCACATGCAATAATGTATCAGCGCTTAGGTCTGTGCCCTGACCTTGTTTTATATACCAGTACAGACAGCCTGTGAGTGCCCAACAAAACTGGTCTCCCTGAAAGATTTCTCTTTAGCCATTCACGTTTTAAGCTGCAGTTATCTCTGGTTCCTCGAGCTGCCTGTTCCCGTTCTGATTTACACATTTCCTAATCCCCAACAGCACTTTATTCTCTGCTGCAGTAACTCAGACACAAATACGGTCTGCTAGCGCCTGAAAGACTGTCTCTTTGCCACAGAAAACGTCTCTTGGTCCTGATATTCATCAGCAGAACCTGCCCTTTCTCTCTTCCCTGCCCCACTGTATTTCTTTATGTGAACAGTCCTGTACTACTTAAAATTGCTATGGCGTAGGCAGGTTTCGTTTCTCTCCCTTGGAAGGTACTGTCATACATTTTGTTCTAATTCTGCCCAATTTCTTTGAAACATTCTTTTCAACCCCATCCTAATGACTGCAAGAGGTCTACGAGTAGTCACATCAGTTCCAGCACCAGCCCGTCTGCACACTATCCCATCCTCGATTTCCTTCCTTATCTACAGCTACACTCAAACAACAATGACGAAAAAGATTAAACTGGCTGACATTTGGTTACAAATTTAGTTTTTCCTCAGCTTCCAACTCCCCAAATGCTATCAGGCATCTATCTCCAGGCTCCAAGTGTGAAACATGAAATACACAAATAGCTTTAAATGACAAAAAACTTGGGAGAGGTTCACAAAGCTAATTAACTGTCATGTTAATTTTCTATAATGACATATGTGAGTATGGCAGTTATCAATCTGAAAGCTCTCTAAAGAACAAATGAAAACAATAGTTAACTGCCCCTTGAGGCTTTTGAGATTTTAAAGAGAAAATAAAATTGAAATATACGTGCTCTTTTCGGCTGTCATTTGAAATATCGCACTGCCAGTAGTCTCACAGAAGTATCATCCAAACATGCACAATGCAAAGGCTACAACAAACTACTCCTGCTTAAAAGGATTTACAGTGTAAATGGAGTGCAAGCAAAAAATCTGAGACTTGAGGTGCCTTCTCTGAGGTTACACTACCTTCCAGGGGCAGGAGGGAACCCAGGTTTTGTGAAGCTCAGTCCCGCTGTGTTTCTCCAGTGAAAGGCTTCCTTCTGGAGACCTGGGGAATAAACCTTGGGTCAAACTTCTCTCAGTGGTGGCAGAATGATATCTGACTAAAACATTTCCTTCTTTGCATTTTAATAAGGGGAAAGAGATGGGTTATGAAGGAGAAGGAGGGAATTCTTTAAACTGTATCATCAACAATATTAATCCATCACATATCTCATTACACATGACTTCCTAAAGAACTAGAAATGCATACAAGTGAATGACAGTACATCTTTACATAAGCTATTAGTGCACTCCTGTAATACAGCTTTTTTTAAAGGTCAGCAGTGCAATCATGAGCAAATATAGAAACGGAGGAGCATCTGAAAAGGTGTGGGGGAACAGTTGTCGTGTCGTGGAAAAACTTGACAAAATTATTAAAGGTTAAAAGTCAGTAACAGAAGGAGGCTTATTTAGAACCCTGAACCTGTTCAATCACATTTACAATGCTCTTAAAAAACCTTATTTTAGTTAATGACCTGAAACATAGGCAAGAGACCTAGGGTTTTTTCAGCTTCCTGTTCTTCCCTGCAACAGACACCCTGATACAACTTTTTATTTTTTTCCTAATGAGTGCCTACGCCTCTATTTTTCGGGTCTGTGTATAACTTGTGTAGAATGCTATATTTTACAAGCTATATATTGCACCAGCACAACACAGTCTTTTTCTAAACAGTGGATTCTGATAGAAGCTCTTGTCTCCAAGTGCTTCACCCAGCAGAACGAGGCGGACGGCAGCATAAAACAAAACAATGTGTAAACACAATTTACCCAGAATTAATGAAGTATTTAGTCACAAGGTAAATAATAGAGAAAAATTAAGAGGGACAGGCAAGGGGGGGAAAGCATATGGTTTTGGATGACATTTTAATAGAGATGAGGAAAAGTGACATAAGAAGCTGTTCTATTATTATTTTGGCATTTGTCTTCGAATAAGGCCTGGGGAACTAACCATGCCTGAAGCTGCACACTATTAATGTTACAGGAAGAAAATAATCGAAGAAGGCATCCCAAGTCCCTTGCAAGAGAATCTGACTACAGAAGAGACTTTTGATCCAGGAGGATGCACAAAACTTATCTACTGCCAGAACAAAGTTTCCTGCAACAGCAAAACCAAATAAAGAGACATAGGACCCTTGTTAAAGTAAATTAAAGAAATAGTAATTATAAACAAAAATATATAGTGTTCCACAAGGCATGGCCAGATTAAGGGCACTGAAGGTATTTATGATGGTGCTATTAGTTGAAAATTCAGAGGAACTGAGAACCCACAGTGAGCAAAAATGGTGCTACAAATTACAGGGGAAATGTGGGGGCAAAGCAACTTGCTAAAGGCAAAACTAAGAAAATATAGTAGGTTTGGGATTTACATTACAAAGTTGTGACTATATCTGAATTAGCCTCTGTGGCCTGTTCTTGTAGATCTCCGCAGTCATTGAAGAGATTTTGCTTTAGGGAGATAAGGTTAGTTTTACCACAAAATTGGCCATTTCTCTCTAGGGACTGTAAAGAGGTGATAACTCAGATGTAGAAATCTGTACCTGGTTAGCTAAATCCCATTAGATGTCTCCTGAATCTTGGGTTGATGTTATGCCAGATGGCCAAACAGCCTTTCAAGAGTATCTGGAGCCAAATCAAAACAACTCCAGCACTAGAATTTTCCTGCAAGACCACAAGGAAGAGTAAGAGGCTTTGTATCTAAATCCTTTACAGACAGCATGATGCATATCTGTGTACTTTTATTTCAGAAGAGATAAGTATGAGGGATGGTAAATAGGAGGACCCTTGACTTCTAGATGTTAGAGGAGTAACTTAGACTCATCATTCAGTCAGAAAAAAAATTAATTCCCACTGAGCAGGGACATATGAAACAAATAGAGAGGAAAAAGAAAAGACCAATAGTTCTTTGAGCTGCAGTTTTCTCCTGGGAAAGATGCTAAGAAATAGTAGGAGAAAGTAAGAGGTAATCCTGCTCCTAGAACTGCAGAAAGTGAAAAGTGTTACCTATGAGACTTGAGCAGCAACTGGAGCTTTGGTTATTCAGTACATGCCTTTAGGGAAGGCATGGTCTGTGTAGCTGTATCTGTTTTCTCAGTGAAGTGCAAAAGAAATAAAATATTCAGAAGTATGTTCATAAACAGAACATGGTTATACTGTTGAACAGACAGTTGTCTTTCAAACAAGCATTGGTCCTTACTGCAGAGCAAAAGGATTTCTTGCTGAGCAGGTCCTAAGAATCAGAAAAAAACTAATCTTAGCATGCTGTAAAATTACTTTAGTGCAACACGGATCTTCAAACACTAAGTTCACTTTTAAATGCACTTCCATGGTGTGTCTGTGACATGAGTTGATTTAAGTGGTGGAACAGATTTGTGGGAGAGTGGAATAGTTGAGAGGGAACAACATACTAAAATTTTGATTGATGTGTGGCAGGCTGCCTATTAATTTGGTATGTATGTACATGTTAGCTGAATGCACTGTGATTGCTTTGAGATAAATGAACAAACGATGCCAATGTGTATCAGTATCTATTTGCAATACTCATGTTCTTCGCAGAGTGTTCTGCAAGGCTGACAGGCTGAAATTCATTCATAAGTGTGCATGTCGACAGGAATAGAATAGGAACATAACACAGACAAAAAAAAAAAAAAATACCATCTGTTATACCCATCTTGGAAGGTAGCAAACGGAAGAAAAACTGGGTGCCTAACAATTCGATGACAACACGTGTAGTAAATATAGGTGTTGCAGACATATCTACCTGAGCTAGAGCCCTAGGTACCTTTCATTCTCAGTAGAAAAATGTAATTTACTCATATGCTCTGTGCCTTATGTGTCCTTATTATCTAACAGAAGAAAAATAGTAGGCAAGTACCCATAGTTAGTGAGATGAGAGTCATCTGCGTATATGTATTCTGTTAAGATCAAGAGCAAGGTTGGTCTCAAAACTCCTGAGTGGACAAGACAGAGCAACCAACCTATCCTAGTGGTTGATAATGTATTTTCAAAGGCAAAAGGACCCTTTTTTCCTGAGCAGAAGCCTGTCCTAAACTGCTAAACTGTGACCGTAAGCCTAATTATCACATTTATGCGGACGTGCACTGATGCCGCTCCGTTACCTTCAGTACCACTAAATGAAGGGTGCAGATAAACACCTTACGGGGGTGCTACTCTTAGAGAGCACAGCGTGTAGCAAGCTGTCCTACTCAGACTTATCAAGCTCGATAACATGGACCCATTTTAGAAACAAAAAATGTCATTACTTGGAAGCGTGTGAGCACAATGCTGCACTGCGTGTTCTGAACACAACATTCAGTAATTAGTTTTCTCGGTGTGATTTCTCCCAACAAGGTGGGTGTAGAGCAGCCGTCAGGTTAGGTCTGTAGGGCTGTGGGGTTCATGCTCTGACCAGCCAAACTGTGTTAACCACCTGTACCTGCCAAAGAAGCCTGGGATGCTCCTAATCAATGGAGTTGGCAGCACTCCTGTAACCAAACCCAACGAAACCATGTTAAGTTCAACAAAGTGTAACAACTGTGGTAACAACTATAATTTGAAATAACGATTTATATTCCTGTTGGATCATTAAAAAAAAAAAAAAGCCTAAAAACTTTGAAATAGCATGTCCCTAACTATTCTTGACTATTCCAGAAATAGACTTATGTTGATATAACTCTTCCTGCTTTTAATCAGACGCTTGCAGGCTCTTACACCAGCACTATGTGCATATATATTACCTTCTCCATGAAATCATTTTCCTTGCAACAGACAGAAGGAAGTTGTCCTCATCAGTAGCCCAGAAAAAAAGAGAAAAGTTTAATCAGAAAAAAAACCTCACAAATCCTGAAGCCATTTAACCAGATGAAAGTGTCAGGTTTTGCAGTATTGGATTTTTAACACCAGATGGTACTCTCTGAAGGTATAAATTGCAGTACCACATGACTTAGGTTGTTGTTTCAAAGTAATCAAGATGTATTTGTTTTTATAAAACCCATAATGAAATGATTGCCTAAGGTTCAGTTTCTTTTCTTAGAATAAGAGAGTTATTTAGAAGAAAGAAAACAGGTCTCATTTTTTAATGTTTTGACAGTGTTCAGATTAATTAATATCTTATTAAGAAACATACTTGACTAATGCTTTTCAGCATTTGAGCATTCAGAGGTGAAGAAAGAAATTTAGTGTGTGTTTTTTTAACCTCTGGGTTTGGTCGTCTATGCATAACTGTGAAATGTTGGATGTTAGATGGTGGTTCTTCAGCATTAGTGGGATTCATCAGAATTTCCAGTGAAGCAAGTAGGAATTTAACTGTAAAGGTGTAAGGCCAAAATTGTGTTCAGTCTGCTATTATATTTTTTTTAGTTACTTTACTAAACATGGCTTTGCTGAGTTTATACAGTTTGAGATTCAGCACTTAATACTGCACTTAAATTTTGAAATTCATCTAACACAAAAGGAGTTTCCAAATAGTGATAGTGTAATTATGAGAAAATGTTTGTAAGTAGTAGCATTCACAGCTTTATGGGACTGCTACTCCAATTGCAATTAAGGACTGCTCATAAGTAAATGACTGAAAATGATTAGATGAAATAAGCTAAATTACTCTTTGTGTTGTGTTAGGAGGGGAAAGGGAAGGAAAGTTAAAGCAGGCAAAGTTGATAGCATCTGAGAGGATCTAGTAAACAAGGAAATCACTGACAGAATTATTACGTATTCAGATGAAGGTTTGATGAATTACACACATAGTTTTCATTTTCTGAATGGAAAAGGAAAGATGATAGTCATTCTGTCAAAATAAAACAACAAAAATATGTGGAGTAGAATTTAGATAAATTCTCTGCAAGGTCCGTTACAGGTATTTTTCCTTCTCTTCAACTAATTTGCTGGATATGTAAAATAAAGATTGAAACTGAACAATTCACTATTGAAGCCAAAGTGTAGGGAAAAATTTATTATGCCAAATCAACAACATCAGGCATTCAGCAAAACTCTTTTCAACGTCTTAACTGGTTTTGTTTCATTCTCTGAATCGTGATATGTTGCTGAAGAACATACAACATTTGTTAGCTTTGTTGCTGACAGTTGCAGTGCATCCGTTAAGAAGCTTGCTCATTTAATACACCTTCACGCAAGATCTTAATTTACAACATAAGATTAAGTTCTCAATTTATTTTTTTCAGAGAAATGCAATGTTTTTCCACCTCTTTACATATAACTGTCTATATATTTTCAACCTGAAAGTTATAAATCTATACAAGAAGTTGTTTAGGAGTACATTTCTGAGGCAAAAGAGTATTAGAAACCCCCATCAGGGTTAAGGTACAAGTCAAAGTAACCATCCGCTTTGGAATAATCTGTCACTCTGCACCTCCCAATAGCACATTAATGGCATGATACTGCTAGAAAAAATATGAGCTGCATAGAACAGTAAGCATTTTTCTTGTCTGTGGTTCATTATCTCTATCAAAGTTGAACTCCTGGGCATGTGTGGATACCCTGTCATTAGCTGTAAAGTGCCCTTTGTTTTGTTTCAAATCTATTATGATAATATTATGAATGACAGATAACATCTGACTCGTCTATCTGCATTTGCCAGTTGATGTATCTATCACTGAAATGGAAATGGAGGAGAAAGAAGGGGACTTGTAGCAGCAATTCCTAAGTGACGCATTGATTTATCTTGAAAAAATGTTTCATCCACTCCAAAATTAAAGTTCATAGTGTGAAGTATCACCCCATCAAATGCTGGAAAGTGACTGAAAAGATAACTTCAGATTTCCTCCTCCCTTTCTCTTGGTAGCGCATACTGCATATTTGGTTTATGTTGCTATCAGTTACCTAAAGGAAGTGCTTCAGAGCTGTAAGCATATATGAGCATGTACATTTTAGTAGTTTAGTAATTAAGCTGGCATTATAATGCATGTCAACAATCACAGCAGGCTTCAGTGGAGAGCCTTATTACAATAGATATTGAAAGAGCACTAGGGTGGCCATCACAGATTAGCAGCACTGGCATCAGCAAATGGACATTGTGGCTCAGGTAGGAAAACATAGTTTATTAATCAGAGTAATGATAATGCTGTTAGCTCCCTGTGGTAGCTAATTATAGGTGACAGATAATGTTGATGCATTTAAGGATCTGTTGCTGTTTTGTATTACAGTCCTAGAATATACAGCTGCACTGTACCAAAAATGTTTAAAATGAGAAAGCAGATCTTTAAAACAGATCCTCATAACCCTGAAACAGCATTTAACAAAAATATTCGAAACAATAGTATAAGATATTCATAAATTAGCATAATTGTTCCCAAGAGGGCTATGAATCTCTAAAACTAAGTCTTACTGGAACACAAACTAGCCACAAATCCTTAACATAGAGCAAATAGGACAGTGACAGATTAATACTCAAGGCAAATAATTTTGCCTCAGAACTGTTGAGGGTGGAGGATATCTCTGGACATCATCCAGCCCAAACCCATGCTCAAAGCACACTCAACTAGAGCAGGTTGCCCAGGCCCATGTGCAGTCAGGCTTTGTTTGTCTCCAAGGATGGAGACACCACAACCTTGCTGGGAAATCTGTTCCAACTGTCAATCACCCTTACAATTAAAAAAAAAGAGGATTTTGTATGTTTGAACAGTTTCTTGTATTTCAGTTTGTGCCTATGCAAAAATGATGAAAAGTGGGTTCCTCTCTTCAGGCTTGTTCTCAAACCAACAGCTTTCTGGGCCCAAACTTGTGCCCACTTTCCTTGTGCCCCCCCAGCCTCCTCGCTGGTGGGGTGGGGGGAGAAGCAGAAAAGCCCTTGGCTCTGGGTAAGCCCTGCTCAGCAGGAACAAAAACATCCCGCTGTTATCAGCACTGTTTTCAATGCAAATCCAAACCATGGCCCCACACCAGCTACTGTGAAGAAAATTAACTCTATCCCAGCCAAAACCAGCA
This sequence comes from Aviceda cuculoides, assembly GCA_035590195.1. Lineage (NCBI taxonomy): Eukaryota > Metazoa > Chordata > Aves > Accipitriformes > Accipitridae > Aviceda > Aviceda cuculoides. The sequence goes on from JAVJGG010000027.1 coordinate 21,065,388, forward strand.
CGTGCCTTTACAAAGAGGAGGAAGTTTTCTGTCTTCGGTCTTTCCATCTGGCCCAGAGTGAAGCAGCTGAGAGAAAGCAGACAGCTCTGCCACAGTCACAGTCCGATGGCAAGGCCCTCTTCTTAACATGTTACACTGTTTGCAGCAAAGAGCAAATGAACATAAACCTGTCAGGATGCTATATGAGCGAGAAGTAATGCCTCTGACACTTCTGACTTAGTATGCTGGATACACTGACTGTATACTTGGATAATTTTTAATGTTGAATTATAACACTTCTCATCTAATCATCTCCGGGCCTCTTGGAGTACGTACTTTGAAACTTCTTGATTTTGCTGTGAAAAAAGTGAGTTGTCATTATTTCTAAGAGTGTTTCTGTTTAAATGGAGTTTATCAAGCCACTACTCTGTTGATAGTTTACAAGAAACAAATGAAAGTGGATTGAGTTATTAGAGTACTGAAAAGAAAAATTTGCTAATTTATGAGCAAATTAGAAAGATAACTTATGCATGTATGAACACCAAGATCCCTTGGCACAATAGACAATAGTGTTCCAAACAAGCTCTTATGGTCTGCTTCATCAATCATGTGCATGGTGAAGAGTTCCTAAGTACTCATTGACTTGATAACAGCTTCAAAAGAGTATTTGGTCAACAATTCATGTTCCTGTAGATTTGCATAATAAAACATAAAACCTTCCTAGGAAACACTAGAATCTATTAGGTCAACCAACACGTAATTCTGCCACAGGGGATTTATTTCACTTTAAACTTTCCTGAATTCCCTTTTGAATGTGTGAATAGTTTTATGCATTCATTTGTTTTGAATTTTTCCTGAACCCATTTATGCGAGAAAGGAGATAAGAAGTTAAAGCACCACAAAATATGAAATTACTTCCCTTTTTCATTATAACACTTCTCATAAAGCACTAGTTGTTTTCAGGTGTGCAAGTACTAGGACTGATGTTCGTGTGGCAGAGGATAACAAGACAAAACACTTTAAAAGATGACTGAAAAAGGATTATGTTACTTGTGGATGAATAGGAATAAAAAATGAATTGCATTCAAACCTTCTCTGTGTAACAGCATGTTAAGTGCCAATAACAGGAGAAGATAAAAGAGGTAATTTGAGCTCTTTAAGGTGGACAGTGGAAAATTGCTGAAGAAGCACAAATGCACAAAGGTATTTGGTAACAAGGGCTAGGATGGAGAAATTCTGAGGAGAACAACCAAACGCTACAGCAGAAACGAGTTATAGCATGTGTTTGGTAAATACATGTGAAAATGAATATATCTTATCAACTGCAGAAGTCTTTAGACTAGTTAGAGTAGTGAGACTAGTCATAGAATCATAGAATAATGAAATGGTTTGGGTTGGAAGGGAACTTTAAAGATCATCTAGTTCACCACCCTCTATGGGCAGGGACATCTTCAACTAGATCAGGTTTTTCAAAGCCCCATCCAATCTGACCTTGAAAAGTTCCAATGATGGGGCATGGCAACTTCTCTGGGCAACCTGTTCCAGTGTCTCACCACCCTCACCATAAAAGATGTCTTCTTTATGTCCAATCTAAACCTACCCTCTTCCAGTATAAAACTGGTGCCCCTTATCCTGTCACTACAGTCCTTGGTAAAAAGTTTCTCTCCATCTTATAAGCCCCCTCTATGTATTGACAGGCCACATCAAGGTCTCCCCAGAGCCTTCTCTTCTCCAGGCTGAACAACCCCAACTCTTTCGGCCTTTCCTCATAGGAGAGGTGTTCCAGCCCTCTGATCATTTCACGGCCCTCTTCTGGACCTGCTCTCACAAGTCCATGTCTTTCTTGTACTAGGGACCTCAGAACTGGATGCAGTACTCCAGGTGGAGTCTCACGAGAGCAGAGTAGAAGGGTAGAATGACCTCCCCTGACCCGCTGGCCATGCTTCTTTTGATGCAGTCCAGGATACAATTGGCTTGCTGGGCTCCAAGAGCACATTGTCAGCTCATGTTCAATTTTTCATCTACCAGTATCTCCAAGTCATTCTCCACAGGGCTGCTCTTGATCCATTCATCCCCCAGTCTGTATTGATGCTGGGGACTCCCCTAACCCAGGCGCGGGACCTTGCACTTGGTTTTCTTGAACTGCATGAGGTTTGCATGCGCCCACTCCTCAAGGCTGTCAAGGACCCTCTGTCTAGACCCCCTCCTATTCAGTACCAACTTTTATAAGTGGCTTTGAAAGGATCTAATGTTGTCCAGAAGCTGTCCCTTTGTCAGGCTGCACGCTGAGCATACGACACAACTTCATATGCAAGTCGTGGTTGTGTCACGATATAACTGATACCTCTCCACGAAGGAGAGTCAGTCTCTAGTGATGTACAGTTTGTGTTGTATTGTAAATGAATTCAACTGAAAGTTAGTCATTGGTTATGTATAAAGATATCCTCATTAAATAAGCTGAGAAAGGGAAAATTAGAAATTTGTGAGGCTTGACCAAATACATAACTCCTGAAAAATTTTATTGGATTCCAATTTGAACAAGAATTAAAATGCTATTAGGACTCTCCAGAGGCTACTAAATCCCTTCTGGTGTATCCGATGTTTTTCCCTCAGTAATCTTTAAATAGGAAAGGCTCACCTGAAGCATCTACCAGGTATGCTATGCATGGAAGAGCTACCTTTATGAAGTGCACAAGAGAATTCAGTAGGAGACAGTGGAAGTGATCCTTGCCAGCAAAACGTAAGCTCTGTACTTGCCAGAAGGATCTAGAAGAATGATTAAGAAGCGAACAAAGAAACATAATTTATTAGAGAAAAAAATCTTACTAAAGTATTGAAGTGAGAAATAAAACTATTTTCCAAACGCTATTTTACTTTGAAAACTATCAGTCAGCTGTAACATCTACAAAAATTGGACATGCCTATCTGTAAACATAGGAAGTAAGGCTTTGATGCAACAGCCACTCAGCTTCTCTTTATTCAACCACACGATTAGCAAGACACAGAGGTTTAGATCCATGTTTTATATACTTTCTAGGGACATAGCTAGGGGTTAAGTGCCTATGTGTGGACATATTATGTGTTATTAATGGAGTCATGGTCACCAAACTCTTGACACAGAAAGCAGAGACAATGGTTATGGAATCAACTGTGAACATCTGTATGAATGAAATAAAAATTGTTCAGAAACAAGAGAAGAGGTGGTGGGACACCTGGCACGCCTTACAGGCCACCTAGAAGAAAGAGTGTTAAAGTGACAAAAAGAATTGCAATGTAGGTTAAGGCGATGGAGAAAAGAGGAAACACTTGTGGCAGGGAGAATGAAAAAAAAGAAAAATTCTCATTTTTCATTAAAGAAATGTAATAAGGTGGGGGACAGCACTGTTGATTTATGTAGTTCAAACTAGAAAAAGTCTTAAGATCATAGACTGGAGAGAACATTTCAGTGTTGCCTGGGGAGTACAGTACATGTTATTTTTTTTTTTTTTTAAAATCTTTTCTTTCAGTCCTATGATCCTAGATCATTCAAAGCTTTGTAAGTTTAGCTTTTTTTACGAAATGTTGACTATACTAGAAATCCAAGGATCATCCCAAATTGCTTTAGGCAATTTTAACCTGAGGTTAAAACAGGCAGTTCTGAGACACTCAGGCGTGGGACAGAAGAAACCACTGTGCAGTAAGGGCATTACCCCAGGGACCCAGCCTCAATGCTGCTTGGATAAATAATTTTGGTTTTCTGGACATGTACAGTAGCAGCAGTTTCAACATGCCTGTGGCTTTATGGATGGAGAGTTAGGTGCTTGACTATGCAAAAATCTCAGATATAAGAATGACTTTCACATAGGCAGCTGAAGGTAGGAGCAGACTGGGCTTTTGTGTACATAGCTGGACATTGGTTTTCAGACGTGCTAATTGTGGGAAGTGTGGGGCTCCAAGCAAAACTACTTGAAAAAATCCAGGTCTGGAATGAGATTTAGATTGACACCCTAAAAAGAACCCAAGTTCTCTTCTTAAGAAAAAAATGCAAAATATCCCACCTTGGTTGCATACCCAATGAGGTAGCAATTCTTTGTAATGTTGAGAGAAAAACACATCCCTGATCAAGTCCAGAGCTATCAAAGGTATCTTGAATTTTCTCCAATAACCTAAAGACTGATAGCCAGTTATTAAGGCAGATGAAACCCTCTTGCACTTTCCTAGTGACAAGAATATTTTTTGCACTTTCACATCTATAGTTTCCTCCTCTTTAAGGCCAAAAAATGGTAAGTGGCAGAGAAGGACAAATGTACAGCAGACACGAGATTTGCATGGAAAACACTGCAATGGAAGGAAAGCAGAGATGATTTTTATTTGATGCAACTGCTGAGTTATTCAAGGACATCGCCCTGGGGCTGCACTGTCATCAGATACCTTTGAAAGATCTCCAAGGTGAATGACAGTGGGTCAGGAATGACCCAGCTCAATTCCCTTTTTATTGTTTTTCATTGTAATCTGATTATCTGGTGCTACCCTGTGTCAAAGTGACATTGTTTGACAACTGCATCAAATTCACAGGAGCACAGGAGTGTGTAAGGAAAAATGTGTGCTTCATTCAATGCTTTCAACTTGCCTTGGGGATTGCATAGACTTTTGTTTTGTTTTGTTTTGTTTTAATCTTCCTCTTTCTCTACCAGTGCAAATAACTAATAGCTTGAATACCTCTAATTAAACACTCCACTGTGGAATGGGTGACTTGTCAAGTAACTGGGTAACTGGTACAGTCACAGCCTGAAATCAGGAATTCACAGGGCTATGATGACTGAAAAAAATCTACCCTTAATTGTTATGTTTAGCTACTTGATTACCAGTGGATGTGGATTCTACTGGAAGAGTGGGAATATGGACTGAGTAAAGTCAACTTTGAAATGAGTGATTATGCTCTAGCAAGTCCATGCAATTTTGGCTGTATTTGTATGAATGCGGAATAATTTATAAAATGTCTTTACATGGCAGGAGTTCATTTAAGGTTCTTTAAATGATCAGATTCCTAATTTCCTTCAGTGCAGGACGGACAACTCACAAAGCAGAGGGAGTGGGTTTAAGGAAAAGGTGCTCTTTTAAGAGAACAGTCAGAAGCTGCTGCAGGCACGGGCCCAGAAATCCAGTACAGAACATAAATTATTTACCTGCGGCCACATAATCAGGGTCATGCTGGAAGAGGCACCCAACAAACAGCAAGGTGCTGTGAGAGGTACTGTCAACATTTCCATTAGTAGACTGTCTCTCAATTTGTGCCCAGCATGTGTGTTGGCTATTGTACTGCTGGAGGTGATATCTTTCCGATGAGATGGAAAATGAGGTTCTGGCTGCAGGTGGGCACTAACGATCCCATGCCAGCCTTTGTAAGAGCGGAAGGTAACCCTGGTGTCCTGGAAGAACTACAGATAATTACATTTTGCTGATCTAGATTTCACCTGTGGTATCAATTAGATATGATATTCTTAAATTGCTGCACTAACCTGTTGTGTAGGTTCACTGTTTATTGTTAAGGTATTGCCATTTCGGGGAGACATGAGCCTTTTTCTTTGGGATTAATGTTCTTAATATGAGAACAGTCCCATTTTTACTGTTATAAGGATATGTTCATTGATATTTTGAAGAATGGGATGGGAAGGACAGTGGGCCACCAATGCAAAATGAAAAGGGGAAAATCCCAGTGAATTAGAATTGACTTCTTTTCCAACACGCTAATAAAATAAAATATGACATGAATTAAAAAATGTTGTCAGACCATGAGAAACAGAATGTGTGCCAGTAAGGAAAAAAGAGCTTAAGTAGGCTCCTAAGTCTCCAGGTATAATTCTGGCTTGTATTTCTAACTTAAGTCATCTGAACCCTGGGCAGGCAATGTGGTAACACCATGGCAAAAAATAAGTGAATAAAAATAATAAATTTGGTATGTGCCTTTCTTGCAAACACATGACAGAATCCTAAATGCAATTTAGCCCAGCCCTAAAAGCGGACAGAAAGGCTGAATCATGACAAATTTAATGAAAATTTAATCAGCATATGTGAATGCTGTCGTGGCATTTGCCTGAAGTTCATGCTGAGAAGTGAGATCTGTGCTCACGTGTGCAACTCCTTAGCTGTCTCTTAAATTGGTGTCTTTAGTTTGGAAAAACAGATAATTATAGGTCTGTCAAAAAAACCCCTAAGGTACATAAGAGACAAAAAGAAACCTAGATGTCACAGTACTGCCAAGGGAGACCAAAAGGCATGAGCAGTAAATGAGATTGAGCGGTAGCTTGCAGTGTGACACTACAGGAACCATGATTGAGAGCTGTGTGTACAGAGATGTCACGTCCTTGATCAGGTTTCTTTGGGTTTCTCTGGGTAGTACTTTGCATCCGAAATGCTGTGTATAGACTGTTCCTGTCAATAACCAGTGAGGGAACCAAGCAACAAAAAAACCACTTAATCAAATTGGCAGCTGTTCATGGAAGGGGCTGGAAACAGTTCATGATTAAGGGGCTGATATGACTGAATAATGAGGAGTAATTAAAAGGCTAATTTATGACTAAACATTTAATTTTGATGATGGAGGTCAATGGGATTTCATCATTAACTGTGAAGGAAGATGTATCATCCCTCAGGAGAAGGATATTTACCATTATTTTTACCATCACCTCACCAGATGTTATTTTGACGTTTATGAACAAGCAAAAAAAGAGATTTTTATATGAGGGCTGTAGTTGGAAGAAAAGAGAGTGGACCTTTGTTCAAAAGAAAAACTTCCCAATGGTATTTCCTAAGGATAATGATGGAAACCCAGGTGGTCAACATGCGGGTAGACTGCAGCAGTCAGGGTAATGGGAAACAGGTAATGAAAGTGAAACCTGCAGTGACTAGGTGATTAAACATGATTGGATCTCCTCCATGATCATTTTATATGAGTTTATGTGATTAATTCAGTAGCAACACAATATCATTGTCAGCTTTATATTTTTTTAAAGCAGCTGGGAATTACCATAACTCTTTAATCAGTGCATCAGTGAAAATGTTTCTTCCAGATTTAGTAATTGATGGCAATTTCAGCAAGGTGATTTTTCTTAAAACTATACTTTGCATTCCTAGAAAAATCTAGTGATATTTATTTTTATTTACTTCTATTTGCATAAGATGAATCGTACCTGACTTTAGATTTTTACAGTATAGCCACTCCATATGAACCAGTAACCTGGGATGGCTTTATATTCAGTGAAGGGAGGGCAAATGCAGAGAATGATTCATCAGATGAACTGCAGATTTTTGTTCTTAAAATTAGAAGAATAAAATGCTAGAGTTATTAATCTTCTGTACTGATGATAGGTTCCCATTAACCAGCTCACATGTATATGAGATGAAGTGAATCCCACCCTTCAGACCCTAAAATATTAGCTCATATGACTAAGGCAATGGCATATCCTTCCTTGAAGATATCCTGAATTATAGTGGACAAGGTCCTGAGAAGATATCCTGAATTATAGTGGACAAGGTCCTGAGCAACTCTAAATGGACTTACTTTGGGCATGAATTTGAATTTAGATGACCTCTGAGGATCTCTCCCAACCCACGTGGTTCTGTGAAATAATTCACACTAACTGGAAGCAAAGGTCCTCAGAACAGGCTCTGTTAGCACATCAGTACTTTCATAATTCAGCAAAAACAATGCAAAGGACATATTTGACTGTTTCTCTTGGCATTACTTCCTCTATTTTCATCAAAAGAAAACGTGAGACTGACCCTGTTTATATAGGAGGCACATGCTGTTTATTTCCTCTGAGAGATAAAATTCAACCTTCTCTGCTTTGATGCAAAACTTCATGCTCTCGTTCTTATGTACTGAATTTATTTTCTCATAAAACAACACTTAAGATCCTTATTATTCACATGTTCCAAGCTGAGCACCATTTAAGAGACTTTGTTGAACCACATCCTTGGTTTGGCAAATGGCTGAGCCTGTTATCAGGTTGATTTGTTGACAAAATTAGAAAAGGATAATTAGTTAGTCAGGAGGAGAAAAATAAGCTTCAAATTTTACCAAGAGCAAAAGGTGTATTTCAAAGAAATAAATTAAAGTTCCTATTCAAAACATTGTTTAACAACTATGCTCTGTTTAACAATCCCTGAACTAATCTCTAGTGATTCATAGAGTTTGTCTATTCAAATGCACAATAAAACATACAGTACTGAAAAGCAGGCATTTAGTTCTGGGAAAGATAATAAACAAATCACATGAGCCATTTTCATCTTTATGAAGAAGGGAAACCAACTGGGCAACCAGTTTTTGCAACCATCTGGGCTACATTTTTCTGATATTAATTTTAACGCCACAACCATTCATCTCACCTTCTTTCTAGCACACATTTAACTACTGAAATTTGGGTTTTACACAAAACAATCTTTCACCTCTATAATAAGAGTACTCATAGCTTTCAGCCAGAGATCAGTGCCATATTACACTAAGTATTGTCCACTTTAAGTAACAGAAAGACCATCACAATCTTCAAGATTTTTTACCCAAACAAATCTGTGGGCTTAAAAACTGTAAAATTTCATTTCTGATATGCATAAGGATTTTCTGAGTGAAAATTTTTGCATGACAAAAGACTACAAGACTATTGCAGACAAAGTAGCTAAGGTCATGTAAGTTTTATAATCTATGCATCTAGCAAATCAACCTGACTGCTGCAGCTGTTGCTTATTTCTTTCATTATTATGCAGAAATGTAGGCTTTTCTTTTGACCAAGCATTTATGCTTATTTTATTTTTCAAGTTGTGTGTGAACTAATGGTATGCTAATCAGGGTAATGATTTCAAAAAGACACTTTAGTAATCCTTTAAATGCTTATTCATATTAATTGAGCTAAGAGGAAGCACATTATTATTTGTCATTAGAGTTAGAAGGCATACTTACTGCTGTCCCTCCTCTAATTCAAATTATTAAAGAATCTGTAATATAATAAGCCCACCACCAAAGCTGTGACAATTAATGCTAGTAATTCTTTTTTTTTTTCTTTTTTTTAAGTAAGCCCAACTTTCTCCTTTTCAAGTGAATGGAACATATCAGTGATCAGGAAATGTAAATGTCACTTGCTGTCTGATTCAAATCAATGATAATATCCAAAAGATAATATAACTCCAAGAAGGTTTATATTGTAGTTCATGCAGGACCCTGTTTTTTCTTCAAGAAAAATTGATAATCATGATTAAGACTCTTTTGAAGTTACAGTTATGAATATATTAGAGGTAGAACTGCTCAAAGAACCTTGAAGTCCCAAGTGAATTGTTGAAATGAATAGGAATCTTCCCATTAAATTTGGTAGCTGTGATCTACATTTCAAGGTGAATGTGTGTCCAGCCTTTTGCAACTTTAACTCAAGTTGTTTTGGGAAAGATAGGGAATGGGTTTAAAAATGAGTTCAGGGCTTTCATTCTTACTGCTGTGAGCAGCTACAGGAAAATTATTGGAACTCCTCATATAGCCATGGAGTCATACAGTTTCATATACAGTTTTATATACAGTTTCATATATATATATATAGCACCTAGGTGCTCAGACTATGCTATTAGCTTCATAACTGAAGTTTCTTAGCTCCACAAGACGAAAAATGGCAGCGTCTTGCCTACCTGTACCCATGGATGACAAAGTCAAAATTTTGGTCCCTTCCCTCTCCCATACTCTAAAACTGGAAGCAGGTAGTATGTCCAAGGAGACACACCTTTACCAGTCAGTCTCCTTGGCTATTTACAGGCCTGTTTGGGGCATGCCTTGAGATACCTAATGCTTACACCAGAGAATTCTACTTGGTGTTGTCTGGACATTCATACAGTAGATGTTTCTTCAGCTGTTGTACCTGGAGAATGCAAACCACCTGGCATCATGGTGTGTCTTCTGGATTGAACCCTGGTAAACCACAAGCAGAGTCTTTCTCTTGTCCATCGTCCAGTGTCCTAGAGATTGGTAATTCACCTGAGACACTGGAGAACCAGTTCTTAGTGCCACCTGAGGTAACTGTGTTTGTATTTGCCATCGGCCAGGTAAGTGCTTTAACCAGTATTCTGATATTTGGATCGCTCATTCCTTGCAAAGGAAAACATTGCCTGGGATAAACAGTAAATAATCATGTCCAGAAAGAGAGAAAACTTGGCAGTGTAGCTAATTTTATAGCCTTTTAGTTAAAGCACATAGGAAAGAAGAGATCTAGAGGTCAGTTCAGATTCAGTAAATACCTAATAGAAAACTGCAAATATCCAATATTTCCTGGATATTTCTATTTTTTTCTGTTTCTCATGGAAGGTATACTTTTTCTGAAACAAAAAAAACCCCAAACCTGTGGAGGCTGGTTAGGGCAGGAAATATTTTAGAATAATCTAGCTAACAGACATGTATTAGACATGCAACCTAGGTGACTTGCTGACTACCAATTTAGGAGAAATGACTACCTTCCTACCTTCCAGATATGATCTGTAAGGAGGGACTGGTTTATATTCCTACCTCCAAGGGAAACTTCACGACTGTAAAACCAGAGATGGCAGGGCACACAGTAGAGACTGTCATCTCTTAAGCATTTTGACTTTCTTCATCCTCACTCAGCTTACCAGCAGATTCCACAAGGCAGGAAGTAATTTTGGAGGATTTGGCATTGGTTTAGCCCTCCTTCTGTGCGTCTGGACATTTATTGCATCAGTCAAACTGAAGAGGCTCCTGCTTTCTGCCTTGGAGTTCTTAGTCCAAGATTTGGTCATGATGAAGGTGCTCTGTGCACTTACATGAGGAAAAGCTTGCAGGATCAAAGCTTTCTGTACCTGTGGGAGTGAGAAGTACAAGAAGGCTTTCTGATATTTTGAGTTTAACAAAACCAGCAATTCTATCTCCACCTTAAAAATTTAGCATAAACTAAGATATGATGGTCAAAAAACATTCTAAGAATAATTACTGCAGGTAGGATGGAATGACAGAATGATGACGGTTATGTTCAGATTTTTTCTTTATGAAGGGGAATTTACATTTTATCTCTATGAAACTGATGAGATTAAAATCTCCTTTAAATTTTTCTGGCTCTGTAAGTCTCTTTTCCTGTTTCCTTGCTATAAAAATCAAATAAATACTACCTAGTATGTACTTAGAGTTTGTATGATTATTGGCCCCATTATAAGGCATTTCACTGAAATTCATTGGACTGAATTTTTACGATACTCTATAGCTAGCTATTAAGGAACATGGCAATGAAATTGCATGGCTACAGAAAATGCAGTCCTATCATTCCAGATTGGTAGATTGATAGGTCAATAGGCCCCTGTGCCAAGGCAGTGATTAGCTCTTTTGATATACTTATGCATCAAGTTTTCTTACTGCAGTCAGACCCATTACATTTAGAGGCCACAAGAAGAGTGGTAAAATCAGAAAAAAAAAAAAAAAAAGAAAAAGAAAAAAAGATAGCAGTGGTGCAAACAGGAAGGAAACACAGAGGAGAAAGACTTGTAATGAGGGGCACATTTATGGTTTTGGCCGAGAATGACCACCGTTAAATCTACACATGGTGTGGAGCTGCAGATATTGAGGAGCTAAAATAATTTTCAGGGTCAAAAGCAGAATAGAGAATAGTTCTCAAACCATTACAAACCCGTTACTGTACATAAGGTGTTATAGCACCCTGTAGCAGCATCCTCAATGAAAACTGTTTTAGGCTTCAGTGCTGTGTTTTGTTTATTTGACTGAACTCCTGTGAATAGTACTATTTATGTTATCATGTGGAAAAAAAAAAAAAAAGGAACATTCTGAGTAGTGACTGGAAGCATCAGAGCTTATCTGTGGAAGTGAAAATGAGCTGAATGAGCCGTGCATGGAATTTGGCAGGGCTGACTGTAGCACGGCTCTAACCCACTGAGTTCCTCTCAGGTTTTTACGCTACTTGCTTTGACTGTAAGATATGAACAACTCCTACAGAGGTAAAATGCCAAAAACTGTCTTTTCTCTCTTTTAGGATACAAACTTGGTTTGAATTTGGAGTCTTGGTTTATATTTATATTTGCTTTTCAGGTTTTCATTAATTAATTCTTCAATCAACCTCTGTATCTTGCTTTGCCTTTGACAAAGAGCCATTTCTTTTATTTTTGGGTTTTGGGGGTTTGCTTTTTTTTGGGGGGGGTGGCGGAGATTTTTATCATTTATGCATTTGGTCAGTTCTGTTTTCTTCTGTATGATCCTGGAAAGGAGCACCACATCTTCTAAACAAAACCATGCAGCTTTATTACTGCTGCTGTTGCCATGTGGAACTATTGGTGGTCTTTGTATAGGCAGAACTTGATCATGCAACAGAATGGTTAGATCTTTAAAACACAATGTGTTCACATGTGAAAAATGTGGGCTTTTTTCTTCATGTTGTTACTTTTATATTGTTTTTGTTGCTGCCATAAATTAAAAACTTTTTTTTTTTAAAGTATGCAACAGAAACTCTTCATTTTGATATTTTTATGTTATCCACCAAAAGTTAGTTTGTAAGTGTTGGTACTGAAGGGACATAAATATCCCGTACCATAAGGTGCTTGCTTCTTCCAGACTTCTTTCAGTATTGTAAGAGTCATGAACCTCAAGACTGGGGAGGAGAGGAAGAAAAAGATTAATTTTAAGCTCATAAATTTTCCTGTCAGCTCAAAATCTTGTCCAGATAGAACAAAGTAATTGAAATCCGATGGGAACTGCATCATTTACTTATGTTGATGGGAGCGGACATAAGTTCTTCAGGTTCTTTCACAAATTTTAAAACAGTCATGTCAAATTTTCAACAAAGAACAAGCATTTCAGTACTTAAATTTGAAATGCCTGAGCATTCAGAAGTGGCCAGAACCCGATGTCTCTGCAATCTATTCCTTCTCAGTAGGTTTTTGTCTGAAAAGGAGCATCACTGACCCTAACAGCATATGAACTTACTCCCAAATCTTACCTCAATTGATAAGATGTAAGAATGTGCTTGAAGTCAGGAGTGAATATTTTTCCTGTCGTTCTACAGACAGATTTAAACACACAGTATGCTGGAGACCTGTGAAATGGAACTTGAATTCAGTCTTGTAGTTGAGCTCAAACTTAAAACCTTTGCTAAATTAAAATAATAATAGCCAGACAAGGTAATTCAGCATGAAAAAGAAATACCTGACCTAGTAAACATTTGTGTTATTGCCTCACTTACACATCCTTGCGCTTCAATCATACTCCAGAACAGCAGCAGTGAAGAACACGTGGGCTTCACAGTGCAAAATCAGTCCTTTGGTTCTTGGAAACAAATTCCACTAGAACTATCTGTTTTCATACTCTCACACTTTCCTGAAAGTTGTACATTTGCATGACATCATCCTATAATTAAACTTTGTTTGCAAAAATATTAAGAAAAATCACTTAACTTTTCAACTACAGAAAGACATTTGGGGGTAGTGAAGAGTTTTCACATGATCAACTACGTTTTTTTGCAGTGAGTCTAGAGGATAAGCCATCCAAATTCTTCCTTACTGAAATAATAATACCAGAAGCTCTGAAAGAAAAATAAAAAATGTTGCTGGTGAGAATCTTGTGTGACATAGACAATTATTTGATATGCCTTGGCTTTATACTTTGCACTAGAAGCTCCCTGGGGTTGGCTCCAGCTTCTACACTGCACTAAAAGCTTTTCAGTGCCTACAGATGCTACTGCAACATCAGTCATTCTCCTTCACAGAGAAACGATCTGTATTAACAAATAGTCATAGCTAATAATACAGACATAGGGACAAGGTAGGTGGATAGTTTGCAATTCATTTACTCTCACAGATTCACTGAAGTATTTTTGACTAAATAATTCATATTAAAATATCAAGAGGGAAAGAAGAGAGGGAGAAACAAGTAACACATTAAAGTCTCATAAAGAAACAAATACAACAATCACAATGCTAATCATCCATACGATCACTGCAATTCTCAACAGGCTGATTTGGTTCGAGTGGAAATAGATGAGTTCTCAAATTGCATTTGATTTGCTTTGCTCCTCATAAGTGTTGCCATTTGATCAGCAGTAATAAAATGAATAAGCGTGTGTATATACAATATATACTTTTTGTCAATTCAGAAAAACATCAAGCTCTCCAAAGTAAAAATGTGCAATACTTAATATTTCTTGTGCAACCAGCTGAGACACATGCTCAAGTAAGGGTGTCCTAATCATCTTAATGGATTACCATATATCTGCTTACCTGTTGCTACGGTCTGCACATATGACGTTAGCCCTTGACAAATGTGAAATAATTCAGTTTGGCCCAGTCTGTGATGAAAGAGGTTTAAGAGCAGTCATGTTACATCTCGTCTGGGAAGACTTCACAGGCACAGAACTGATATGTGAGGATTTAGTAACTCTTTTTAACTTGGATGTGTAACTGAGTGCTCCTTTCAGACCCATTGGGTATTTGCATTATGAGATAATTTCTCCCCTTTCTTTTGCTCTGTCCTAGCACTGCTTGGTTTACTGGCAATGCCTGCTCTGTAGATGATCTGGGGTGATCGGACAAGCCTATTCTTTAGAAAATCCCAGCTTTATTCATCCAGAGGTTAAAAAGACATATAGTGGACAAAGGAAAGAAGAGTAGAAGGAGAGATTGCAATCTAAAGACCTGGTTTCTGTTCCTAACTGAAGCAAATTTTCCATTGGTTATTGACAAAATTTTTAAACCAATCACAATTTGCTATTATGAGAAGAGTTTTCCTTTTCCAGGCACCCAGTCTGATATTCTGGGTCTATGTTGGTTGTGTACCCACAGCTGCATCTAGAGGTGGTTGGAATAGTTCTCTGAACAGAAGTCATACTGCAAAAAGGCTATATTTGGTCAAAAATTAATATGTAAATATCAGCTGGTAACCTAAGAAGGTTGATATGTTTGGTCATCTTTCATTAAAGTCTCTAAACTCTAATGTTCCTCTGTAAAAAGAGAGGGATAAAGGCACCTCACTGACCATGCAGTAAGAACAGTTAGAGCCTGCAGCATTAATTTCTAAGGCCTTGAAAAGGGAGAACATAAAAGCAGCCAGCATTAGCCAAACAATTCACATTTTCTGAGTGGAGCATACTGGAGGGTTGCGAAGTAAATTTATCCCCATGTTAGAAAAAAATGAAATCTTGCATAGTCCCTGTGTTCCTCTGTGTTGGACATGGAAACTAGCCAGACTCCTAAGGGCTAAGGAAGGCAGACCTGATAGTGTATGAGCTTTTTTTCTTTGAGAAAAGGGTCACAGTGTGACAGACATTATACAAATTATCTGTATATTATCTGATGACTAATTGCTAAAGATTAAGATAATATCCTGCAGTGTTGTGATGGGAGAGCTCCTTCTGGGCTTATGACTAGCAGAAGTTGACCTTCTGATTTCACTTTGTGCTAACTATCCTGATCTCAGCTGGAAGAAAGTGAAAATAAATGATTGGCATTATGCATTCAGGCAAAAGATTTCAAGGCTTGCCATGCAGGGTTGCTACACTGTTAACTACCCTCCACACTCATTACTCTGGAGTATTGGACATAGCCAAATACTGATGCTGAAGTTCTGTTTGGATAACCACAGCTCAAATAATAAAATCTTTCGCACATATGAAAAGCAAACAAACCAACACCCCATCTCTCCGATGTGAAAACAAACATCGCTAAATCTTCCTACTTCTATTCAGATGGAAAAGCCATGATTTTACTTGCAATACACAAATCACAGAGAAACCCACTGACATGGTTCGAACCTAAAATACTGAATTGCAAACGAACTGGGTTTGCCAATGACTAAATTATCATTCAAATTAACTTTACACAGAAAAGGAACATGAACAGAATTTCTTTGGAAAGTTCCATTTGGATGGGCAAGTTAAATTAGTCTTTTAGAGATGCCACAGGCTTTATTCTTCATGACTTTGGCTGTTGTGTTACCCTTTGTACCTGCACAGTTCCATTTTATTTTACTTATTTTCTCAGTAGTCCTTGTAAAAATAGAAATAGTTCCGGTAAATATTTCTAAACATTAAAGAACCGTCCCACAAAACAAGAGCAGTTTATTGTTCTGAATTGCAAATTGCAGGTCATAGCTAGTGTTAAAAAAGACTGATTATTTCTATTAAACACGCTATTAGTTTCTAAGATTTAAATTTGTTTGCATGATGCTGTTGACTCCCTAGGGTAAAAATGCTGTTAATATTTAATTTGCAGTTATTTGAAATAGGTTATGTATGTGCATAAATGGAAAGCAATACATCTAACTGATCATTTCTCTGGATCAATATACAGTATGAACATACAATTGAAAATATGTTCCAAAAAATTAGGATTGCATCAAGGGTAAAAATGGTGTGTTGGGGGTAAATACAACTCTGGGGAAAACTGCACTGTTCAAGAGAGTCATCACTCCTCCAAACTATCCTAACCTATTGTTAGGATAAATTTTTCTCATACGTTGAGAATTTTCACAGTTTCCATCTTAAAAATCACCATGAATCTAAACATGAAGTGGAAAAAAAGGAGCAAATGAAAAGATTATATTTATAAATTTTGCTTTTTAATATATTTTTAATAACTACATAAAATAGAATAACACAAATTTCAGGTAAATTATATTTGAAGACAATATTGGAACTTTTTAGATTTAGAAAGCATTGAAGTGGCAAATTTCACTTGGAAGAAGCTTGGAATGTGAGACTTTGCTTATAACGGTGGTCTCCATAATGGAGTGAATGATTGAAAAGAAATCCAGGAAGAAACTTTCTTTGAAGTGGGACTCCCATTTTCCATTCAAGTCTAATTATATTTTCTCTTGAAAGTTACTTCTTTCTTCTAGTCATTCCCTCCTATACCTGAACAGAGCTGCATTCAAACCTCCTCTATATGCTCAGGAATTCCAAAAGTGGCTAAACATCTGTAATATTTTCTGGTCTAGGAAAGGCACAGAGTCTGTACTGCCCAATTGCTGTTAAGAACTAGAAGTATTTTCTGAAAACATTTCTTTAGTGGAGACTCTGGCATGGAAGGGGATACATGAGGCACACATTTTAATAGCTTTTCAGAGGCATATCTGCCCTCTCATGTGCAGACAAACCTGAGGAGGTTCAATTCTGCTGCATCTGGAACCTCAAGGGTAGAAGCATGTTTTAAAAATACCCAAATCAACCGCATGTACCTCAGACATTCAGAACTGCATCTAGCTAGACCTGAGTCATGTTATAAATGACTGCAACTGGGATATCAGCTTTTGGCAGTGGCAGTTGGCTCTTATCTACCTGTGAAGACTCATTCAGGAACATGAGGCAGGAGAAGAAAGGAGTAGGAGGATTCATGAAAGAAGAGACTCTTCCTGAAGCCCTTAGGAGTCAGTCTGTGCCTGAAGTTTCATCTAGTGAATGTATAAAATATAAAAATCTTGTTCACACCTCTTCACTTACCCACATTTTCAGTCCGTGTGCAGCATTTTTTTCTGACCAGTCTAAATAGCAAAGTCCCCAAGGGGACCAAGTTCTTGGTATGTCAATAAATATTTCCTCTAGTTTAGGGTAAATTTACCACTAAAATGAATAATCATACCAAAATATCTTGTTTAATAGACTATAAAAAGTGGATAAGATGATCGCTTTCAATTCTTCTCTGTGTCATTTTAAACACTTCAAACAGGTCTTCTAGACCTTCTTTTCAAAGAGTAAAGATTAAATTTCTTCACTGAACTGCTTTGGTTCCTTGCAATCCCAGACAGCTATTTGTTAGAATGACACAGCTAGAAGAAGACAAGTCTCTGGATGATGGAGTTGTGTGTATACTGTTATTGTTCTCCATGTATCCATTGAATTTAATTTCATAAAGTTTTACTTCAGTTAAATAAAACAAAAGAAAAGCACGAAAAACATAAGGCAGGCTGCTGTCTTGGAAACCTACTATATTTAGTTACTGCAAGATATCTTTTTCATCATGCTTTTCAAATGTAAGCAATTTTTTACCACAAAATTGGTTTTTTTTCATCCTTTTTTGGAATTAGTTTTTTTTTCTGGTAGGCATTCATAGGCATAAAACATGTCTTTGTGAATAAACAATTTTTGAATAAACAGTTTACAAGGCTTCCAAGTCTCAGGCTGAATTTTCCTGGACATTAAATAGGGTTTTTTCCTGGGCAGAAACCAACCTAGATCTCCATAATAAATACAGATTCCTTACACTGGGAGTTTATGAATCACTGAAATTTCCAAAACAATTCCCAATAAACTTTCAGTTCACCTTTCCAAATTGTAAGGAAAAAAATCAGATTATATATTCTATAGCAGCTGGCTGTGGAACTTTATTGACTATTGCCCATGTTCTGAAATAATTATGCAAAAAGAAGAGCTGGTCCAACAGCTTGGCAATACATAGCTACCCATTCAAATGATGGTTCTTCATCATTTGTTTCAAGACTTTGCTTTTCCTCAACTTCCTTGTGTAACATTGAGCCAAACATTTTATCTGAGATTTACAAAGAGACCTAGGCACTGAAGTCTCGTTGCATCCTAGAAAGACGCTTGTCTCCACGGTTGCCTAAATTCTCTACAGTGTTAATGAAGAAGACAGGGTGCCTAAGGACAGGATCCGTAGAAGCTAACTTGCTGCTTCAGGGATGTTTTCTATTTTTTTGCCTTAGAGTTGATGTATAATAACACAAAGATAGCATTTTGGACTTTACCCCTTCTTCGACATTCTTTCTTTGACTAAGCGTGCCTCCACCCAGCATCTGGGCACTTAACTCTTCCCTTTCAAAATCTAGAGGAAGAGTGTGCTGTGCTAATAATGGCTTCTTCTCCTTTTACTCTTAGATAGTGCACACCAATGCCATACAGGCAAAGTGAAAACTTCAGGATTTTCTACTTGTCCAAAAATAACATTTATTGATCACTGTTTTTTTAAAATACTTTATAATGCCATATGCTCTGTGTAAATCTGTAATTTCAGTTTTTATTAGTATTATCAAATGTGGGTTTTTTTGTGCAAAACAATGTGTGGCTTTAGGGGAAACACTCTTCTGAAGCTTGGCCCTTTCATTCTGGGAGGCAGAGATGACTGTAGGGTTGGGTTGGAAGGTCTGCTCTCCATTCCTAGCACCAGTGCAAACCTGCCAGATTAACTAGGACAAGGAACTTTGCTTTGATTTACTCTCTTTTCCATTATAGGATAACCAGTGTCTCCTAAAAAAATTTGAGTTTTACTGGTAAAATGTGCTAAACCCTAATACATATTTCAGTTCTAAAATATTGGTTTATTAAATCCTTTCTCTTAGAAACAAATAGACGCAAAATATAAAATATTTACTACGAGGTGCCAGACGGTGCGTAGAAATCGGAGTCCCATTTGCAATTCTATGGCCTGACTGCTGGGCAGAAAGACACAAATACTGAGGTGTGTGTTTGAGAGAGAGAGAGAAAGAGTAACAGATAGTGACTCAAACCTTGAATCTGTGCTCGTTCAGTGAGGCTTAGGATGTTCATTTTATTTCTTCTTCCTTGAGGTCTTCTGTTGGGCACCCAGCTAAATCATATGCCTTTACATTAAGATTGGTTTTCTCACAGATTAAATCTTGCCCTGAGTGAAAACTTTATTGAGAGTCAATATCATTGCCTGCCCAGTTACTCCTAAATTCAATAGTCTAGGTCTATCAATATCTGCCTACCCGGCTTTTCACTCTGGATAATCGCACACTCCCCCTGAGGAATCCCCCAGCCAATATCTCTCCATGGCTATGTTTTGTATTTCAGTGTTCAGAGTATCTAAGATGCAATTTTATGCATTTTAGAACTGGCTGTGAAAGAACATCCCGGGGAATAAGGTGATACTGAATAACAGACATAAAACTAGGTGTAGAAGTAGCCAGCTTTGTAGTGTTACTATATTCACTATAGAGGATTTACACAACAACTTTGTCATTCTCTATTTGTACTGGAAAGTCTTCATTGAATGTGGATATGCTGGTATCCTTTTCTAAATAAAATGTGGAGTGTCAATCTAACTGATTCAGGGCTTGCAAAATGTTGAATATGCCATGATTCATAATAAATAATCTTTTTTGAGTTGCAGCAAAATTATGTGATACACAACAGAAACATACTGGAGCGAATAACAGAGCTGCTGTTTCTTGGGAAGAAACCTTACAAGTCAGCAAATTCAGTTCCCTGCTATCACAGGCCACCACACCCTATATTCCTATTCATAAATGAAAATAATTTTATGTTATAAACAGAGGATTTTTTCCTTCATTCACTACTGCAAAAATGGATCCTCACTCCTCTGATGGCTAAGGCTTCTCTTTTCTTGAAGCATATATTGAAGCTGGTTTTTGCTCCAGGAGAGGCAAGCATTTCATATGTCTTAATATATATGATATATATAATCTTCCCACCGATTAATTAGGATTTCTGTAGTGTCTGACAGTCAGATATTTTCTTCCTCCTACTCTGAGTATGAGAGAGACTGTCACAAAAAACCAGTAACAATAGCATTGCAAAGACATTTGGTCCTGATTGGAATATGGGAAAACATCTGCAAATTCAAAGGTGTTTGCATTTGAAGAAAGGAGCAACTATACTGAGAAATTATTTTTTCCTTTTTTTTTTTTTTTTGTAGAAAGTCATTGCTTCTCTCTGGCAATCCCAACCAGGAGAAGTGCAGCTGGAGAGCACCTCGGGATCACTTGTAGCACATTTTATTTCAATGAGAGATGGCATTTATATGAGGCTAGCTGGAAGGTGTTTGGGCAAACAAATAGTATGCTGGTAGGCTGTTTGGTTTGGTCATCTAGTATCTGTCTCCAGATGAAAGAAGAATACGCTATACTGAATTAGAGCTGGCCCTGTCCTTTGTGGCCACTTGTGGTGTTTTAGAAGCGCCTGTTTAAAGCTGAGATCAATTCTGACAGACCTAAAGGTCAGGAAAAGTTGCACTTGGAGGATATGTTCACACTGTAAAGCACTGTGTATATGAAATGAAAGTTAAATGTTTTATTATATTACCTATTTTGGAATTCATATACCTGGTATATATTTGGTGTCTGTTTTTCTAAGTGAAGCTATTTTAGTACCCACCACAACAGATTGCAAAACACCGTTACAATTTTTTGGGGGGTGGGAATTGTTATTTATGCCATGCTGATTTTAATATCATAAGGATGTTGAGACTGTTTCAAAAGGAGGAATTTAAAACTGCATGTACTCTTGTTTTAAGATGAATTTTAATTTATTTTAGACCAGACTTGAAGGAGTAGGCTCTGAGTATTTTAAACAATGAAAAGGTAGATTCTGCTTGTGCACTTGTTTGCTGTTTGAAGTGTGAAACTATGCTTGCATTCGATAGCACTAATTTCAAATCACAGAAAGTAGTTTCCAGCTGGGATGGGTTGACCCTGGCTGGTGCCCACCAAAACCACTCTATCACTCCCCTCCTCAGCTGGACAGAGGAGAGAAAATACAATGAAAGGCTCATGGGTGAAGATAAGAACAGGGAAAGACCATTCACTAATTCACACCATCACGGGCAAAACAGACTTGACTTGGGTGAAAAAAATATTTAATTTATTACCAATCAAATCAGAGTAGGGTAATGAGAAATAAAACCAAATCTTAAAACACCTTCCTCCCACCCCTCCCTTCTT
>JAVJGG010000027.1:21087520-21101547 GCA_035590195.1 Aviceda cuculoides
CTCACCATGGTCTTCATCACCACGGGCTGCAGGGGAATCTCTGCTCCGGCGCCTGGAGCATCTCCTCCTCCTCCTGCACTGATCTGGGGGGCTGCGGGGCTGGGGCTCTCACATCTTCTCACTCCTCTCTCCAGCTGCAATTTCTGTTGCACAATAATTATTTTCCCCTTCTTAACTCTGTTCTCCCAGAGGCACTACCACTGTCGCTGATGGGGTCGGCTTTGGCCAGCAGCGTGTCCGTCTTGGAGCTGGCTGGCATTGGCTCTGTTGGACATGGGGAAGCTTCTAGCAGCTTCTCACAGAAGCCACCCCTGTAACTCCCTCCGCTACCAAAACCTTGCCACACAAATCCAATACACCAAACCCAACTAACGGCAAACTTCTTATAGTATTATGTATAAATATCATCTCATCTGCTTAATCTGTCAAATATCCCAGATAATTCTTTCCATAAAGCTAGGTAATTTCTTTTAAAGGAAACTACTCTTATTAAAAAAAATCATTATCATGTTATATCAAACTAGGCATGCATGCTTTTAAACACTGTCCTTGATTGAAAACTACATGAATTATAATCACAAGAGAAAATGGTTGCTTATATGCTTCTTTTGACCTTTCTGGAAAGTTAATGTGTGATCTTTATTGTTTAAATCATTAATCTTATTTTAAATGACTGGCACCTCTATCCACTCCTATCCATAGCCAGTGTCATCCTGATAGACAGGTGTTTCCCTAGCAATCCGGATACATAGTTATGTACTATAGCTGTGGCATAGAGGTTAATTTGAGAATGGTTATATGAAACATTTCTTTTTAATGCATCATCATTGTCCACTATCCATTTTATGGTGGTCTTCCTACTATTTCATCAAGTTTTTATTCAAAAGGAGGAAATATTCAGATGTATAGTGTATATGCGCATACTGAGTATAAAGAATTACTTTCTGTGGCATTTATTTCATTCTTTGTGAACGTACAATATATGTTCATCTTATCTGGAACTTTGAACGAAGCATCAACATGGAAGTTCTAACAAATTAAAATGAAGGGACAAGATTTTAAAGTTAACCAATAAATTGTATCCTTTGCCAGCTTTATTTCTGTGAACAGCATGTCCTGTTCTGGAAATCTCTGCTTCAGGGTTGGATATCCCAGGAGAAATCCTAAGCAGAAAATGCCTTGACAATGAAACATTCCTGAGATTTGAGAAGTGAAAACTCTTGATAGATGAGTATAAGCCTCCAGCTTAACCCACAGGGAATGTATTCTCCTACAAAAGAGAGACTTATGGTTATGGCAACATTCCTCATTGTACCATTGCAAGAGAAAACGTGGCTGAGTAGGGAAAACAGTGCCCTGCAATTTGCCTAGAAAATGGAAAGAGTTGACAAAAATCTCTTCCCCTCCTTTCCAGGACATATGTTGTTTTCCTTCCCCAGTTGCTGGTCAGCTGGGCTTTGAGCCAAAGAATTTCTTGCCTGTAAGATGCTGTTATTTAGCGTGTTTTTAACATTGTCATGGCTCACTGCATGAAGAAGACAGTATTTTCAGCATTTTGTGATCAAACTTTTCTCTTTTTGGAGTGCATCCAGTTGGAATGTGGAAGAGGGAGAGAGCTGAATAATTTATTAAGGCAATAGTGCTTGGTTAGATTTTAATCATTATTATTGAAGGAGAGATCAATAAATCTGTGCTTTTACCCAGGATTTTTTTCTTTCCCTTAGGGAACTTGTCCTTCATTCAAAAACTATTGTGTCATACGCTTTATGAGTTAAAATGGAGACATAATAAGAAATGACTTTTATTGCAATCTACCTATGAAATAATGCTGAAAGAGATCAATAGAACAATGAATAAAAAGTAAAGATCCATAAGGATGATTGATGCCAGCTCATTCCTGTCTTTTCTTCTGCTGTATAACTTAGGCTAGGAGAAGTGGTTCAGTGTGAAAGTGAATATTGTCCCCAGTCTTTCTCCTTTTCTTTTCACTTCCCCTCCATTCCCACCCCCATTTCTATATAACTAAAATGAAAGTCAAACTGCAAGACCTTTTCAAGCTTTACGGTTTGTAGAAAGGAGGTTTTAGTGTGAAAAGCCTGATTAATTAGACTTAGGGATTCTTGTTCCACTATCCAGTTTCATCACTGTCTTCCAATACCATTGCAAAAAACCCTAGCTGTTGTATAAATAAAAATTTGAGTGTTGATGGCAGGATAAGATTATTTCTGTAACCTTTAATAAACAGATCAACGACTATTCCTCCCCCTGTACACCAGTTTTTCTTTTCTAAATAAGTAGTGATAGTGGATGTGCTTTTCTACTAGCTGTTATTTGTTTGGTTCATTCAGAGCTTCCAAACTGGCTTTCTCTGTTTATTATTTCTCTTTCTGGGCAATGCACTCATCAATGAGGTTTCTTTATTCCCCATGGGAAAGCCTCAAGATACTGCCATAATACAAAGTATTAATAATAATTTTCAAATTTTGGGGATCTGAATGCTTCTGGGGCAATAGGTTTACTATTGTAAGGCTTTTGATGAAGTCCAGTCATCTTCCTTTGACCTATTTTGTACAGGTCTTCTTTCTTTCCCCTTCTCCACTTTCTTATTACGGAATTATAGGCAAATACCTGTTATTGCAGAAATTTGAAAAGTCCCACCAGCAAACTGTAAGGTTGGAAAGACTGCAGGTTGGAAATATAAAAGGTTTTACAGTGCTTATCTGGAATTTCAACACTCCTTTTATGTGATGATTCTTTTAATTTTCCTTTTCATTATGGGTGGAACCTTATCATTGCTCTTGGGTGATGAGGTTTCCACCAAATTACCGAATGGCATGTCAAGATCCACGGAGAGGCAGCCAGAATGTAGAACGGCAGTAAGACGGATAGGCTTGTTGATGCATTACTGTCATAGCTCTTCAATAATTACCCATATGTTCGGAAAGGTTTAGAATGTGCCTGTCATTCCCATGCTAATTACAGGCTGTTGCAAAGCTCATTTTTCATTACTGGGATCATGCCACATTTATGGGGTTTGATGAGTTGTTTGTTCTGGGTTGGTGCACTGCAGTTTTGTTGGAAGTTTTATATTTGAATTGCAAATGGATTAGGGGGATGTACTTTTTTTTTTTTTTTTTTTAACCTAGAATGGATTTCAGGTAACATAACAGGCAAAATCTTGACTCAAATAAACCGAGTTCAATAGGTAGAAGCGTAACCCCGTTATTGAAAATATTGGTCTCTGAATGAAAGAAACATAATTCTCAGACTTTTACACATTACCACTGTAGTTAAAATGAAAAAAAAAAAAAAAAAAATTCTTGCATTCCCTCATTCCTTATTTCCACCCTTCCTCTCCCTCAAAGCTGTGAGATCCCCATTGCTATCAGAATCAACTTTCCCATTAATTCTCCTAAATGTTTAAGGGAATTAGTAACTTTGATCCAGCTAAAATTAATTTGACTGGGTCTTCATATCTTAGAAATAATTTATATAATTATGGTTATAATATTTTATAGCACCTATCAAGTACTATGCATATGTCTCACATCTTACATAGAATCTTACGATTATCCAGCGATCCTCTGTTACTGATGGTCATGCTAAAACCAAAAAGTTTATTCTGAACATTGTATGTATGTATATAGTAAATAATGTGTGTATGCATGCACACACAGCTATACAAGGCTACCACTGAAGGAGAATGATTTTGGTAAAAAAAGGCATTTGATAAGTGGGTCAGATTTCAGGTTCTACATTTACAGTTAGTTTCCTAATTTTTATACCTTGAAAGAGGAAACCAGTGGGAGATGATGTCACCTGCAGTTTTCCTCAAACCTGTGAGGGTGCTGCGTGCTCTAGGGACTAAAAAATATATAGTATTTTGTTTGTTGCATGCATTGCAGTTTCTGTCCCGCTGCATGTTGTGGTAGACCTTGCCCGGGGGAGTCCATGGGCGATAATAATAGAGCTCTGCGTCGAAGCCAGTGTCCCGCAGTGAGACACAAAAGGGGCTACTGGAGAGTACTGGAGAGGGGTGCCTACCCCAGGCACTTTCATATGAGGGACAGCTGCCACATCTCCCTTGTACCCCCCACTGCCTCCTCGCTTGAGCTGCCATGTGGCATCTCCTGCACTGGTTTGGAGAAATATGAAGTCTAGATTCCTGTGTAAGATTCCCCTGGATTTGCTGCCCCTGGAAAGTCTCCTCCACCCCTATATTGTTAAAAGTTTGGTTTTATTGGTTTGTTTAAATAAATGAGAATGAAACTCAAGGAAAAACAAAACAAACACAAAAGTTTGTCCAGCTTTAGAATTGTCTAAAACAAAGCTTTGAAGCTGATACTGAAATGCAGTGTCTTTTTTATTATTATTATTTCAGTGTCTGGGTGGGACAACACATGAAAATAACTTGGTAGGACATGCTGTTCTTGTTAAGCTTCCAGCTGTGACTAAAAACAGAAATGCAAGAAATTTTATCAGTGATTCATTTTTTACAAGATTACCGGGTTGAGGATTGCAGATTCAAAAGATTTGATAATTTGTATGAGCATCTTTTGAATGTTAACTCCAAGCTTGAGCCGCAGATGTAAGCCTTGCAGTTGACTCTTGCCTGAAGTCCATCGTAATCTAATTTATCATCGGGCAAGTGGTGCAGAATCGCATACTCCAGGGGTGTGAGGAGATGTGTTTGTTTACTCTTTTATCTGGTAGAGGTTACAGTCAAGTGTTTGGTATTTTTATGCATCCTTTACATGGCTGAGCAACAGGAAGGGGTGTAAAGATCATGAGAAACCGAGTATTCAGAGATAAAAAAGAGAGGAAATGGCTATGAAGGGTCATTACCCTTTTGCCTTTCATGTTATTACACTGAAATCGGTAAGGAGAAAATGAGAGGAGCAGCACAAGAAATATGAAGTCAGAGCACAGTGCAATGCAGTAACTGAAGAGCTGATAAATATTAACTCTTTTCCAAGGACCTGAAACTGCTAGAACAATCCAGAGAGTGCTGAATACATAGATTTTAATTTTTTTTTTCTGTCTCTCCCCACCCCTTGCCCCCGTAAATTATCTATGACTGGAAACAAGATTACTTTTGGGGTTGTTTATTTGTTAGTCTGGCCAGGACACATTCCACACCTCATTGTTTCAATGCTGGCTAGTAAACATGTTTAGTGGCATGGCAGATTTTTAGACTGCCTGACATTTTCTCTCCGAGATCAATGATTATAACCATTTAATATTATTTTTAAAAATTAATCAGACTATTTACAGGAACACAATTAGGGGAGAATGGATTACAAATTTTCAAATATTTCTCCTTCTTCCCCCCCTCCCCTTCTTTAAGTGTTTTAGTGCAAGTATTTTAAATCTGGGAGGATAAAAGGAAATTGGTTGCACCCAAGAAAATCTGAGCAAAAATGGCTAAATGTAAAACCAGATTAAAACAATTTTCTGATATACTTGGCAAAGCTTTATGGCTAATTCCCTGAAAATTCACCCAGATGTCATGTCCAGGCAGTTGAGACATTGCTTAGTCTGGATTAAAAAATGGAAGATGGAGTAAGGAAACTAGAGAACCTAATTTATCATTAAGTGTCTGGAGGTCTCATTTGAATGAAGAAGGGATAAGAGCAGGGTAGAGATGTTGTCCCATCTGACTATGTCAGACAGACAACAAAAGCAGAAAATCTGAGTTAAAAATACATTATTAGATATTTGAAGAGAAATTAAAAATTAAAAGGAAGAGGAAAAGAAGAATTGGAAACTGGAACTGGGAACTAGGAACAGAGCATGGACTTTCCTTTCTTAAGGCACAGAGATAAGAGCTGTGCACTCTGTTGCTAAGCAGCTTTCTAATATGTTTATTAAAAAAAATAGAAAAAAAAGAAAAAGTTAGTCATGACATGGGACTCAGTACATAGTAAAATAAGTGTGAGTGTAAATTAGAGAAACTGCAGCGCAAATGTTCCAGGTTGGGGCCATTTTACTCCAGAACAAAAGTTCATTCTTCTGATCGAGCTTAATACACTTTACCACTTTTCAACCTTTCTTCCTTCCATCATCTCTTCAGTCGGTACTTGCACCGGTTTCATAATGAACTCTAGAAACACTTGCAAGCTCCGCTGAACCCAGTGCAGCTCCTGCTGGTTCCAGTTTGGGCTGTCATTTCTTTGACTTTCTTAGAAGAGCTGTTGCCCAGGAAGGGACAGCTTCTACACTACATTTTGCAGAAGGTATATCAGAAGGTATATCTTGATGCAGGCAAGAAAGAAGACCCAATCCACTTCTGCACCCTCTGAATTCTGCCTATTCGATGACTAGTTCATAGCGGTCCTGACCGATCAATATTAAGCAGCTCAGGACAAGGTGCAGGGACCCGTGTGCCTGGGGCACACACAGACAACGTAAGAGAGAGCTTCTCTCCAGCTCTAGTAGCCCCCAGGTCTGTCACTCAAAGGGTATTCCCTAAGCACCAGATTTAGCCCCTTTTGCCACTACTCCCCCCATCAGTCGCTACACTCAAAAATTTTGTTGTGGCAAAAGGGAAGGTACCATATACATGTAGAGCCAAGAGTTTATTGTTAGTTTTATTTGTCAACCTAATTCAAATGCAGTAAAGAGTTGTTGTTAGTGCAGCCATAATAATGCTACCATCCTTAGTCCAAAATAGTACAGAAAAGCCTCAATAATAGAAGTAAAATAGTAATCTGGGAAAACCTTCCTAATACCCGCCTTTTTCCTCTGGTGTTATTCCCACCCTCACAGTGTCCCTCTGAGACCCAGGGATGACGGAGCCAGAGGTGGGACAGGGTTTGCGCAAGTTACCTGCAGCCCAAGCTTTTTGTTCAGAGAAGTTTGATGCTTCTAGTGGGGTGTCCCTTCATCCTCCATCTTGAGGGGCACTTGAGTTTATTTTTATAATTTTCCTAACACATTCTGCATATGTGAGCTTTTTCTTGATTTAATCTCTGCTAATCAGCTTTTTGTTGTCTTTGTTATAACTAAGCCAGTTTAATAAGAATGTAGCTGTAGGGGCTACTGACTGACCATTGTGATTTGTATTAATAGTCTGAGACCTCTAGTAATGTTTTGAGCTTACGGTCTTGAAAACCACATTTTATTCTAGGATCATAGATAATTCAATCTACACAGAATAACTACCTGTTATCACAGTGATCTAAAGCAAATCACGCCTAAACCTGACAGCCAAACAATTGCTGTCACAGCTAAAACAAGTTAAAACCGGTCAAGACTAAGACAAACCCAGAAAGTCCTGAGAACCTGCAATGTCAGGTCAATACAAACTGTGTGGCCTTTTGCTAATAATTAAAAAAAAATCATTTACTAGCCTATACAGTGGACCACTCCAGCAGCCTAAAATTGCAAAATGGTCTGGTGGGAGCGTAAACCAGCGACCTATACCTTTCTCCTTCACACTTACGGCTCTGACAACCAATTTATTCTGTCATCAAACATCATGTCGAAAGACACATTGGGTGCCAAGGAACAGCAGGTTGTGCAATTACAGGGGAACCTCAACCAAGACCAACTATGACTCACTACAGAGCAACTCCAAATCTGGGATGAAAAAAGGCCATCCATGAAAGGAAAGGGTGGATGCCTCTTCACGGGACATGACTCCAGAATGGGCTCAACTTCATAACCTGTGTTGCACAATGTATCTTTTTTTAACAATTTACAGCTGAAGCTGCTCCAAAGAGTATGGCATGACGTTAGTAAAAACAGTTTGATTTTTCAAAACAGTTTGTACATTGTCTTAAAGCCATCATGTTCCTCTGAATCTTAATATTTCCATAATGTCTCAAGAATTAATGTTAAATACAGAAACAGATCAATGTCTTGGTTTTGGCTGGGATAGAGTTAATTTTCTTTCTCATAGCTGGTATAGTGTTATGGTTTGGGTTCAGTATGAGTAGACTGGTGATAACACACTGATGTTTTCAGCTGTTGTTAACTAGTGTTTATACCAAATCAAGGATTTTTCAGCTTCTCATGCCCAGCCAGCAAGAAGCTCCAATCTCAGAGATTTGTAAGTACAAGAAAATATTAATTTCATATTTTAGTTCTAGTCCTGGCAGCCCAGCTTAATTGTTATTAAATCAGAGATTTTATATTAGACCAATGATGATATGCAATGAAGAAACTGAACAAAAAACCCGAACACTAGAAGTAATACTGTGATCAGAGCATTAGATTCACTGAGGAATATAAAGGTTTTATTAATTCAGAGGCTTTACCAAATAGTGTCAGTTCTCTGTGCATCAACCCTTTGACCGCCTGCTCTTTTCCACGAGAAGTGCTGAGTGCAGTAGATCTGCTGTGGAGAACGAAAACTGCTGTCAGAAAGCTGCCATTTCTTTGTGCACAGGTCTACATCTTCTTTATATTTTGCTTACAGAAAAATGGTGTGGTGCCAAAAAACCAGACTATCAGTTGGACTAAAGCCAACAAAATTAAACAGACACATGGACTCTAGTAGTATTTTTTTTTAAAAAAGAGCTACCCCTTTGATCTGTAGCAGATAGAAAATTATAGCCAATACTTTTAATGAACTTGACTAGCTTAAATTAATATCCTAAAGAAGAGTCTTCTCTCCCTGTAGTCCTGAGTTCCCACAGATCCTTTGAAAGACATGCAGGTGCTCAGCAGCTCTCCAGGGAAATGTCTTTATTTCTTTACTGGTGTCACCATTGCTGGAAGTGGAACCTCATTCAGTTTCTGAAAGAGAAAATGGTGGAAGCTATGTGAAGAATAATTTCCGGATGAGAAACATATGTCAAATTGCCTGATGAAGTGGGCTAGCTCTTCTTGTAAGATTACGGCAAACTGCTCACAACTTATACAGTGGTCTGAATTTCCCAAAGTGTGTTATTTTGTGTTGTACTACTGGAAGGGAAGAAAAAGACCAAATCAGATCTGGTTTAGGATGCTATGACTTATCAAATGGGCTGAAAAACCTTTTTTTCTGAAATAAAGGTGCTTGCTAAATAACTTAAGACAGACAAGTAAACCAGAAGTCATTTTTTAACAACAAAGATAAGTACATTTAACCTCCTGGAAGACATCAAAAAGGCAGCTGTGGGGAGAGCAGGATGTTAAGACTGTCACGGCACTGATTGCTCTGTGCACTTCGAAGACTGGCGATGCAGTCAAAACTGCTCAACTCATGGTTTGTATTAAATCACAATCAAAGTGCCGTATTGATATATTAGCAACATGTAATTAACTGGCAGTCAGTGAACTATACTTTCAGGATCAATATCAGCAATACAACAGATAAATAGCATTACTAGATGCTTACATAATGTTAATAAGCACCTACAGATTTCAAAACATCATTCTGTAACTAACCCCCATAAACTGTAATCACACACACGCAGAATTCTGCGCACTCCGCCCCGCCAAATGTGCAGGTTGCAAGCACCCATCGGAGGCACACCTCCTGCTTGCTCAGCCCTTCTGGAGATGTCATGGGTGCTCCAGCTTCCTGTGCACCTGTGCTGCTCCAACAATCTGCTAATCTACCTGTGATAAAAGAGCCCTTCTCGTGCACAGACACCCTCACACCCCAAGTGTGGGTCCCTACTTGTTGCCCCCCCCACTGCCGGCCCATCAGCAGGCTGCAGGCTCTTCGTGGCATCTGGCAGGGAGGATGCTTCATCAGGCCTTGGGTAGAGGTCGTGACACCAGTGGGATAACTGGGATAACTTCTGGAAGTGTCAGTCTTGGCTTGACAGCCACTCTGTTCGTACTCCAATGTGTCTTCCCGCAGCCACAAATTTTCATGTTTCTTGTACGCTTCAAGCAGACTCATTCCTTGCTTGGAAAGGCATTTGGTAAATTGGTTTGATATGATTGGTGGTTGATTTATGCAAACTTTGTCATTTTAATTTCCTCTCAGTGTTATCGGTTTTGGGGAAAACACCCTGTCAGGCAGTTTCAGATATTACATTCATATATGCTGTGTACACTCACAGTCTTATCATATCATCTGCTGTTATCCAAGCCATTTTGCCAAGTAAGGATTGTTCAGACTCCCCCACAGAGAGGAAAAAAGAGGGGTTTTGGACTGGACACTTTATGAGCATGTGTTTGTTCTGATAACTTTTTCCATTCTGAAATCAAGGGCAGAATATCTGCCCCGTGGAAGAAGAGAAACATAGACAGATCCACCAGCAAAACATACCCCAGATTACAGAGTTCACATGAGATTTTGCGCATTTCCAAGACCAAGTCCTGCTCTGGATCAAGCAGAATAGAAACTGTATCTTGGGGCTCTGCTGCTCAATATGGTCCATTCTGGGGCCTCCATGAATCTCTCTTTCTTGTTGTCTAAAGGCTTGTTTCCTTGGAAATGTGAATAAAGCCACCTCAAATTTCAAACCTCAATACGTTTTGTGAATCAGAAGTCTTGGGTTTAGGTCAGTCCAACAAAGCGGCCATTATTTCTCTCAGTGACCTGTAAATCAGCATTTCTGAGCTTTATGCTTAGCTGGCAATACAGTGTTGAAGACATTTGAATTTTTCATCCCCATATGACAATCCTGAAGTAGCATCCTCTTCATAGATACATAATTCTCTAGACTAAAGCCTTTCAGACTCATTATTATGATAGTTTTGCAGCTTTCCAATAGCAAATTTCTTCAGTTTTCTTTCTTAAAGATTCATGCCTGCATATGAGTTCCTTTTAAAATAATCTATAAATGATTAAATGTTGTCTTTTTTTCTCCCTCCAATTTTTTTCCCAAAAGCACACACAGTATGCCATAACTTCAAAATTAGTATAGTTAGTGTACAGTAGAGAGTATAGAGAAACTATTGTTATTTTCTATCCCTTATACACAGAACTTCAAGCTTTACACTTTAAAGGCTAAACCCTGATTCACATTACCTGTCTCAAACATAAACATTTCTTTAGTTTTAAACCTGGTCATCACCTCAGTAAAAATCCATCCATCTTTCATTTCTCTCACAAAAACTCCTTGTCCAAAGTCACTGAACTAATAGAAGGACTTCAGTATTTTATCAGGTGATGTGAGCTAAAACATTTTTGTTCTCATATAACAGATTTATGGACTCTAAAAGCCAGAAGTACCCATTAAGGTGATCTAGTTTTGAGTTCCTCAATAAAATAGACTGTAGTACTTCATCCAGTACTTCCTCCATGAAGTTTATCATTTTATCACATTATGGCTCCAGAAAAATGTTATTTCAAATTTGTTAATTTTTGTCAACTTTTCCCTGTCAAATAGCTGTAGATTTTAGCTGGCCCATGAGTAAGTTGGGTTTAGGATAGTGTTTTGAGTACCTTCAGTATGTTGGGGGCTGTGAGCTCTGTTGCAGGGGATTTCACATCTCTAATACATATTTTAGGGAGTTTGAGTGCCTGTTACTCCAGAAATTCTGCTCCAGGAACAAGGAAGTTGAAGAAAAATTTTGACTTTACTGACTGTTTTGCTAGATTTAGCATTTTGCCTTTTGGAACTTCAAATCTTCAGCTGAAAATCAGGAATAACAGGTTTTTGTCTCTTATTAGGGGAGTTTGATGTAACCTCATTAGGAATTACGTAGCAGGTCAATAGATGCCCTAAAACCACCCACCATTGCAATCTGGTACTGTGTTCAGAAAATTGATATTCCATTTAAAGAAACATTGTGTAAACACAAAAAACTTGTTGTTCAGAGCAAGCATTTCAAAATTATATCCTGTGCTGAATGAATGGATCTATGTCTTTCCAAGATGTAGGGCTTGTTTTGAAACATCTTGACAGAAGAGGACAGAGTCTTTCTGTCACATATACCATTACTAATAAAGTAGTATACAGTTAGTTATAGCTCTGGTTTGATTAGTAGAATTTATGTTTATGAATTGACCATATATTTTCCTTCAACTATTTTTACTCTGCTGTAAATGTAATTGATACATCTACTGTATTTTTAACAAAATAATAACTCTGTAACTTTTACGTTCCTAAGTATTTGATTGATTGATTGATGTAATTTTATTTTTATTGTGTAGACATAAGAGATGGAATGAAGATGGAAATAATGTTTTTATTATTCTTTTCCTAACATGTTCATTTCCGGAGTCACAACAAAAGTAATACAAATATTGTTGTATCAAAATAAAGACCAGAGTTTCTTAAGGCATTCTGAGATTAGCTGACACATATAAGATGCTGATATGTAGAGGCCTTTCCCTTCTGCTGAGCAGAAGTGAAGAACTGCTAGATAAGCTGCTAGGTCCTTCTCTTACAAAGCTCCAAGCTGAGAAGATAGAGAAAAATGCAGGTGTTACCTTCCCAAAGTCCTAGGTAAAATTAGGATAGCATCCCACATCTTATTCACAAACAGGTTAGCCATTTTATTGAGGTATATATAGCCAGATATGCTTCCCTTAGGACATAAACCTGGGAATGCAGTTGAATCTTGTTAATGACTTTTCATAGCTGGGCTTTCTGATTTGTTTTCAAGCCATTCATGGGCCTAATCCCTGGCTTCAACTCTAGACCTCATCAAAACTAAGTGGAAATTCTCTTTATGCAAATAATTTATGTGACTTGAAGGTAAGCTATGAGCTTTGCATTTTTTCTGCTTTTCCCATTTTCTTCTCTTTTTGAAGCTAGGGATCGTGCTTACACTTTTCCAGTGCTCTGGTGCTTATCCCAGCTTTGCTAAATTCTCAAAAGTACGGAGATGTCACCAGCTAAGATTGTTAAATATACCGTGAATAATTGTTCTGAAATCACACAACGTACTTAACCACACCAAAACCTGATTCTTTCATATTCAGGGTCCTGGCTCTTTGTCATTACTATTAATTGTGACAGCCTCTGGACTGTAGCTGACCTGAGAAAAGAAATTGAAAAAAAAGTACAAAAAACTGTATAATGGTTGGTTCAGACCACTTCATTCATTGGTACTATAGAAGAGATTACCTCTCCCTAGAGATCTTGACTTGATCAAACATCTTAGCCTTTCAAGCATCTCCTGTCAGTAGTTGTTTTTCTCCCTTGGATAGATCAACAATTTTCTTATCCTTTTCCTTGCAAAATGCTTGTAGACTGATTTCTTGTTACCCTTGAAGCATAGGGAAGGAAGATAGAAGGAAGAGTCCAATTTCAAGGTTGGGGAATGCATTTTCTAAAGTTATTTATCAAAGAAATGTGTTTTAAGGGTGAAATATGGAAAGGGAATAGCACACTGGTCACCTTTTTTTAATTTTTTTTTGACATATTGCAATGAAAGATATGAGCCAGAATGTGAAATAGGGCTACACCACAAACACAAATTGGAGTATGGTCTTCACCTAAGAATGCTCTAACTTGTCCAGGCAAAATGACTCCCCAGCAACTTCGATCACTTTCTGCTTTCTAGATTTTTTCTCCTCCTTTTCCAAAGGTCCACCTATTGTACACACTTGAAAGGTGGGATAAACTGTTACACATCAAGCTGTGGTCCTTTGCTTCCTTCAGAGTCTGGACATGCAGCTAATATTTAAGCAGTGATGTTCTATCTAAAAATGGTTACAATTGTGTGTGCATTTCTGTCACTACTTTAAAGAAGTGGTACCTTAAGGTGTGTCCTCAAAGACAGAGACAGATTCTGTTTAAATGTGTAAATCAAGAAATTATACCCCAGATGGCAAAAAAAAGGTAATGAATCAGGTATTTGGCTCATGAATGAGGTTCATTGCCATGCAATTTCTGTGCAGATTATAGCTCTATTTTGGTCTTAAGATTTCTTTTATCACACCGTAGGACTAATATAAAGTGCTGTCGTGGTTTAACCCCAGCCAGCAACCAAGCCCCAGAGAGATGGTCGCTCACCTCCCTCACAGTGGGGTGGGGGAGAGAATTGGAAGGGTAAAAGTGAGAAAACTCGCAGGTTGAGGTAAAGACAGATTAATAGGTAAAGCAAAAGCCGCGCACACAAGCAAAGCAAACCCAGGAATCCATTCCCCCCTTCCCACGGGCAGGCAGGAGTTCAGCCATCTCCAGGAC
>JAVJGG010000027.1:21106464-21128951 GCA_035590195.1 Aviceda cuculoides
GCAGTGTCCAAGGCCAGGTTGGATGGGGCTTGGAGCAACCTGGTCTGGTGGAAGGTGTCCCTGCCTGTGGCAGGGGGCTTGGAACTAGATGATCTTTAAGGTCCCTTCCAACCTAAAGCATTCTGTGATTCTATGATTCTGTGATTATGACATCACTAATTTGGTGTGGGAGCTTCTCTGACAGTGTTTGTGAATTAACAACACAGTGTGCATGTCTATGGATTGTGATGTATTCTGACTTGTGGGGTACCTAAGTCATAACTTTCAATGCTGCTTGGGAAAGTATAGCATAGAAAACACAGAATT
Organism: Aviceda cuculoides; assembly: GCA_035590195.1. Classification (NCBI taxonomy): domain Eukaryota; kingdom Metazoa; phylum Chordata; class Aves; order Accipitriformes; family Accipitridae; genus Aviceda; species Aviceda cuculoides. The sequence goes on from JAVJGG010000027.1 coordinate 21,106,771, forward strand.
CCTTTTCTCAGCTCAGAAATTTCTTTCAGCTCATGTCTCAAAGGTCAGCACATGCAAGAACACTACACCAGATGAACAAGGTAGACTGGATGAATTGCTGAACACTGGAGGAGAAAGAAAGCTACCCCTTGCTATACAAATTAAAACTTTCATAATGTCATCTGACAGGTAATACTAGTCTAGATGAATGCACAGTTATGAAGACACTTGCTTAGGAAATTGTATGTATGTAAAAAAAATTAACTAGGACATACATGAGTCTAAAGCTTTGTGAGAAGAGAGGCCTGAAACAATACTTGAAATAAAATTAAAAAAACAACCCTCATTTGTTTCCCTGTGAAGAATTTTGTGGACATTTTTATTCTATAAATAGATTTGCATAAAAGAACTACCTGACTCTATTGGCACTGGAGTTTTATTTTCCCTGTTGTTTTTTTTTTAAAAAAACCCAACCCAACACGTAATTTTACTGTGTGTCTGCCTTTTTATCTCCCTTTCCTTCTCACCCCAGTAATTTCTGAGCTCTTTAGTAATTTTCAAATAAATTTAATAGAATGCTAGAGTTCATTAAGATATTGGTACTTACCAGTTTCATGAAAATCAGCAGTCAAATAGGGGACTGTCTCAGGCCCCATTGAGTAAAAATAGTGAGAAATCAAGCATATACACATATATACATATTTGGCAACGTCCAAATAGCAAATCAGTGTTAATGCAGTTCTGTACTGGCATGGGGCCCAGGTGAGGATTGAAGCTATTAGATGTGCTGGACTCCAGGATAAATTTGGAGGTATTAAAGCACATGGGTTCTTGAGAAAAAGTGGGAAGTTTGAAACTTCTTGGAAGAAATATAGGAATATAGGAGACAAATCTTGAGGAAGGCAAGCTTCATTAGTTTTAACGGTCACTGAAGTGTGTTTTCTCGCTAACAGAAGCAACTTGTAAGACCTTGAATATTGACTCTGGCTGCAAGTGGTGTCATTCAAGTGTCTTGTTAACAGGACAAAGACAAGTTGCAGTTGTCACAGTAAGCCACACTGTGAAAATATCAGGTTTCATCAGAGGTGGAGGCAAGACTGCTGGAATACACATAGCATGTATGCTACTGCTTTTAAAAGGCTGCATAATTTTTTGAAGTATGTATTAGTAAAAAAAAAAAAAAAGCAAAAACCAAAAAAACCAACAAAAAACCACAAAACACAACAAGAAAACCCCAAACAACAAAACAACATAAACGCACCTCTTCCTTCTATTTCGTAGCACTGTTGTTAAGGGAAGGAAAATCTCAGGACTTCTAAGACCCAAGGGATTTCTCCACCTCGGTGTTTGTGCTACTGCATCTGTTTGCAGGTTTGGACACAAGAAAGGCCAAGCCTGCACAGTAGAGATGCCAAGATGCGCAGTACACACATGTCCAGCCACACAGACCAGCACAGACAGGGAGCGGTGCCTTTATTGTCACCCACATAAACACCTACGACGCTTGCACAGACACAGACAAGACAGACAGCTGACCCCAGTTCTCTCCTCTGGCTGATCAGGATTTCCAACGTGCGCACGTCCTCACTCTCCCGATCCGCAGCCACATGCATGTCCACATGTCCCTTGAAAGCAGACCACTTTGTAAGTCCTTTCTGAATCCATGTCCGGACTCTGTGTCCCTTTGCCAGCCCTCAGCTCTGGTCTTGAGAGTTCTCTAAGACTGGTCTCCACCTAATCCTGCTTGACTTCACTGGCAAGTCATACCACATACCCACACATGTAATAGAGAGCCAGGTCATCTGGAAAGTAGGGTAATTCAGGCAGCAGTAATCAGGTGTGGGGCTTGGCCTGATCAGCACCTTGTTTACATAGAGCTGACTCCTTTTAATCCCCTTTTCCTTCATTTTTTCCATGGTTGTTCTTACCCAACTGTCTTTGATCCAATCCTTTACCTGCATTTGGCCCTTGCCCTAAATATCCCAGAAGTTTTGCACATTCCCAGAGTCCCAAAACATCCTATAACAAATTTTACACTATCCTACCAGCCTCCTCAAACATCCAATAATAGTTTGGGATTATTTCCCAACAAAGCTTGCTTTTTCCCACAAGACCCATGGTAGTTAAGCTACATTTGAGTGGTTCCTTTACTGGCCCATCGATTCGTGACCTGAGAGCTGTTGTCCTTCATAGCATCTCCATTGTCTCAATGTTGTTATGGTTCATATACTTCAGTGTTTAATTCATTATTCTTCTTGTCTCTTCTTTTTGGTTTTATTTCATGTTGAATTGTTGTCAGTCTCACTGACTGGATGTCCTTACATTTGGGCTATCCACATATCTTTCCATTCCACACACCCTTACAGCTACGACTGCCACCTTCACTCTCATCCTCTGTGCTCTTTTCCTTTATTTTCCATCTTTGTGTGTGTGTGTCTTGTTTGTCTCTTTCTAAAAGATTTCCTCATGGATCTCTTCTGACTTTAGAGGATATTAGAAACATGATCCCCCAGTACAGTTATTTTAAATTCATTGGCTTGGTTACAAAGCGTTAAGAGGTATTGAACCTGACTGCCAGTGGGACAATCATAGAATAAGAATAATCATAGAATAATAGGATAATAAGAGCAAGAAATCTGTTTTAACTAGATCTTCAGTCCATTTGGATTTCCTGCATCCTTATTGAGATATTGATAAAATCTGTCATAGTTTAGAGGTTATATTTAATATATATAATCATTAATCAGAACATATATTTCTATATGTGGTAGAAAAAGTATGGTTACATCTGGTGTATATTCTTGCCCTTAGCTGAAATATTTTTCTCACAATGTAGTAATCTACCAAAAAAGTAATTTTAGGATAAAACAAGAGGCGTGTGGTGCTGCTTTTGTTATAAATCTTTTAAGCATCATGGCTTGCTGGGTGGACAACCAACCTGGGCTTTATGCATTGGTTTGACATTCTTCCACAGCTCTGCTAGTGATCTAGAAATAACCTTTGCCAAATCACTTTGTCTCTTTGTGTGACTTCTTTCATCTGTAACAGTCATAATTGTACTTTTCTCTTTTGTGAAATGACTGGAGATTATCAATAAAAAATCTACTGTGCAAGCTATGCAATCTATTATTACCCATTTCAGGACAGGTTTTAGTTAATATTTAAATTTGATTAGCTTGCCTCTTGCTATGTAGTCAGTGGGACTCTTGCTTAAAGTTATGTATCTGCTTAAGTACTTTACTAAAATGAGACTTAAATTCTAGTTTATGGGAAAAGCTGACATTTAATAACACATAGGGGTGTACTTTCATATTGATTGTGCAGATATTCATAATAAAGCTGCTTTAATTAGAGTGAAGGAGGTAGACCCTAGCGCTTCAGCAAATGATTTTAGTTTAATTCTTCCATGCCATCAGATAGTGTTTAAGTATTCATCAAACTGTGACTTACTAAAGGCTACAAAGAAATTCTGTACTAGAAGAAGTATCAGGCATTCTTGGATTTCAGTTTTGTGTCTCATGCTGTCTTTTTTTCACAGTATTCAGATGGGTTTGCAAAAACAATGACAAGCATCACTATTTTGTGAAATCTCCATCATAATTGGCAAGTATTATTAAGAAAGCAGTGTTAATATTTTTTAATATTTTAGTTTTATACTGATTTATCTTAAATCTTGTTTAAAAGCTCAGATTAATTTTTCATGCTGACTATCACAAAGCGCAATGTTCCCTAAATTACAGCCTCTTCCAGCAATAATTGGAAGGTATGTGGCTATCCGTGAATTCATTTTGGGCTCTCAGGAGATGGAGGTCATGCCATATCTCATCAGAAAGGCAATTTACGCCAGATTTGTAATAAAGTTTCAGATTAAACGTGTGATAGTTTGATAGCTTGAACACGTGTTGTACACCTTTCCTTAGCAGACTAGCTCAGTTGCATGCTGATGGGTACCATGGCTAGGAAATGCCTTCCTCTTATTAAGCTTTATTTTACAACTCTGCTTAGTGGAAAACTATTCTTTATTCACATTATGGTCCTCCTAGAATATGCAAATGTATTCTCACATTCCCAAGGCAAATATCAAAGAGAGACATGAGCAAAGCATTTCCATCATCATTATATTCCTATCCTGAACAGATGTGGATTAGTGACGCCTTGTTGCCAAGATCACAATCTGTAGTGGAATAAACTGATGTTACTCTGAAACTCACCATGTCCTTTAATTTGTTATTTTCCTCAGTTTTTCCAGCAGCTGAAGAAGAATAAAAACAACATAATAAAGTCTGCAGCTGATGGTGAATTTTGGGGGGATTCTGTTCCAAAGTCTTTGATCTTTCTAACATCCAACAGTTGCTACTTGGGTCAGTGCACTTTATAATACAAACTTTATAATACAAACTTTATCATGACACTTAAGATTATAAAGTTATTTTAATTAGTAACTTTCAAACCACTTATACCAGTAGACAATAAGTCCCATCATCATCAGATTATCCAAGCAGGTTTCGGAAGCTTTTAACACTGTAAGATAAAGAACAGTTCAGGTAAACATCTCTTGGAGAATTTCTAAGTATAATTAAAGTTTTCTCAAAACAGAAAGATGAACAAAGTGATCTTTCGAGGTAATTTCTGTACTTACTTGGCTATATTCTCATTTTCCTGGTAAAAATTGATAATTTGGAGATTTAAGGTCATCAGTAAGCAAAGAGCAGAGCTGGGAACACCATCCAAATCTGCCCCTACTCCATCTGTTTTTTTTTCATGGTTCTCTATTTAAACTGTGACTGCATCTGAATTTAAATTTAAAGAAAACAAAAGAATTGATTCTGTGGAACATAAAACAGTCATATGAAAGGAACATTAAATCCATCTATCGGTTTCCTTTATTCTGTCAGTTGTTAGTATACAATGACTATAAAATGTTGGCTAAGATTGAGTGTTCAATTTGAGAAGAAGAAGGACAATAGCAAACATTGAGTTAAGCATACCATTAAATTAAGAAATAAGTTATGCCTGAGATTCACCACATTCTTTTACTGTGCTTTCATGATTCTGCAGCCTAACAAGTACTAGGGTATCAGTAAACAAAATCTTCATTGTATATGGGGGAAACTCCCAGATGAAGGGCTCTGTTAGAAGTAGATTGTTTTCTATTGACATCTGGGGTATCTTTCTACCCTCATTAGCCCTTCCAGTCAATTTCATGTTTGCATAATGAAGGTTTGTGCTAGCTTTGAGTCTGACATTAGATTATAATGAGTGGTTCTTACACCTATAGTCAAATTAGGGCATTCACCAGAGCTTTTTTTGGCATAACAAAACAGCTCTAATGTGCCTCAAATTTTAGTTTGCTAAGTATTGTGAATAACTACAAATAATACGCATAATACAATCTTTAAGCCCCATTGCAACATATCTCTGAACATTGGAAGTTTATTGAACTACAAAAAAAAAAAACAACCCTCGGCATAATCTGAATACATAAACATGAAGTGGGAATCTGGAAGGAAATTGGGGAAATTTTTGAGGACTTGCCTTTAAAATATATAGTTTAAGACAAAGTATGTGGATCCTGGTGAGTTTTCATTCTCCAGAGACACTGACGTGAGTGTACCAACATTAATTACTTGAATCCATGTATTAAGGATAAATTTAGACCTGTTTCTTATCTGAAGATATGGATACTGTAATTGAGAGAAAGTCTATGAAATTTAAACATTAGAATTTGCTACAAAGACAATAAAAAATAAGTCTAATAAATCTATAAAGTAATTTGAAAACTATAGGGCTGTTTTCTTTCTGCTTTTACCAGAATATATTTTGAAATAATTCTTCTCATTTCTCTCTTGCTCTTCCTGATCTTCTTCAAAGTGGCAAGACACGAGTTGCATGTTCCACTTGATTTATGGTGTTTCACGTTCTTGCAAGATATAAAGATCTTCAATGCTCTTGTAGAATTTGAAGAAACTAAACTGAATTGACTTGTAAATGGAAGCAGGGTTTCTTGAAATCTAGATAACTAAGAAAATCTGCAGCTGTTTAATTTGAAATTGCAGAACATTCATTTCGCATCCTGTGTCATAAAAATGGTCCCAGGACACATGGCTTTTCAGGGACATCTGTGACTAATGCAAATAAGGATGCTGACTGACAGCCCTGCAAATTACCCGTAGAGCAGCAGGGAGGTGGCAGCAGGCAGGTCCTGCAAAGCTGCTCGCAGCAAGCCTGCTGCACAGCTCTGTCGAACATCTCGCCTCCAGATCTGGCCAGCGCTCTCTCTCCTAGTGCAGGCCGACGAGTTGGACGGCAACTTTGAATCTGAGCACTCTGCTCAGCCATCAGGAGACCACAGAACTTTACACGTTCCTGCTTGCCTTGCGATTCAAAGGGGGAGACGCTTCAGACACAGAGGCTGTTATTCAGATAATCTCTTGCGTTCCTGGGTAACGAGACCCGCCTGTAACTGACATGTTGTAGTAATACAGTCTGAAAAGACACCTGACAAAATGCAGCTATTAGAAAATTTAGTTAGAGGACTTCTTACTTCGTTAGTACTCAAGAAGTCAAAACAATAAAGAAATTTTTTTTGAGATTGCTACAAAACCTGTATTAAGAAATTAATAAAAGGGTACTTATCCATAGCAGTTAGTCTTAACTATTAAAGAAATAAAGCCATAAGCATTCTTTACTGTTTTCTTATAGTTTATGCACTGTTATGTGTCAAAACTTTGTGCCTGTTTCATGTCACACATTTGAAAGGGCAGGCAAAAAAAGGTGCCTAAAACTTCAATTATAAGGTCTTCTGGGGTCATGACATGTAAAAACACAGAGTCTCACTCTTGCTAAGCATCCTTCATCACGTCTTCATCTGAAGCTTGATTTTCACCAGTGTTACAGGCTTTTTTCAGTTCTAGAAGTAGCACAGTTTGGGTAGAACCTCTTTTCTTTCGCATTGATAAGTAATCTTGCTCTGTAAGTGAATTAAAATCTTTTTGATTCTTTGATAGTCTAAACCTTCCCTTCCCCTTTTTGATGTCCAAAGAGACTTCAAAGACAAAGTTACTGGTTTTAGACTAGTAATGACTAGTTTAGGACTAGTAATGTAATTAGGATAACGTATTAAAAAGCAGAAAAATAGTCTTTACCGAAAGTTTTAACCGCTTGTGCTGAAGATCCAGTCCAAAGTCAGACAATTACATGAGAGAGTACAATGTCGTGTCTGACGATGGAGAAGATAAGATATATACGACTACTTAAATCCCGTTATTGGGCTCTCATTGCAGTGTTCATGGAGTAAGACTGTCGGAGTGAAGCACCCCGAATGAAGCGAATGCAATGGTTATCTGGTGTTCAGGAGGAAAGACTTTCAAGACCAGAAGGCAGCATGGGAGCCACGTGCTCTGTGCCGCCTGTTCGCTGCCCAGCTCAGGGACCTCTTTGGTGCGCTCTCTGCTCCTGAGCATCTCACCTGCCTAAACCACATTCTGCTGGAAAGCTGGTGGGACAGAGGAGGGCAGAGAGAGGAGAGACTGACCTGCACCCTCCAGGTACCCACCATGCCCGCTGGAGGTCACCAGCTGTGCATCCAGCCCCGGGAGGTGGGGGGCACCTCTGGGCCTCGCAGTTCACACCAAGAGTTCTTGCGTCCCTGCTCTCCTTCCCTGCTTCCCAAGCTTTCTGCTCAGCAGAAAAAATACAATTGTATTAAGATTCCTTTTGTAATAGGTCAGCCCTGTTATACAGGAAAATCATCCGTGAAATTTTGTTTCCCACATTGACATAAACCAGCGCTGCTCGGCAAGAATATAACATACCTGGATGTTCTCAGATCTCCTATTGTACGCTAATTTTGTTGAGATTTTCAAACATCCATCAACCAATTGCTTTTGGTCACTTGGTATATTTCTTCCTGTAATTTCAGCATTTAATTCCATAACTACATTTTAAAAGGAAGAAAGGGAGGGGAAAGGGTGGAGATTGGTATTCCAGAAACTAATCTGCGCAGAATTACTATCCTCATTATTTTCAGACATACAAATGGAATAGATGATGCAGTACATCATCCCTATGTTTTGTTTCTAATTTTCATTACCTTTTTTTTTAACGCTCAATTTCCTGCAGAGACAATGCAGCAAGATAGGAATCAACTCAAAGTCTGATTTCACACTAGTAATAAAAAGTTCCTGGGAATCACCTAAATCCATTTTTTTCCTGTTTACACAAAAAAAAAACCAAAGAAAACTTAAACTGAGAAATATGATGGATGAAATGTGATGGGGCCTGTGGGAGTACTGGAGAGCATGCAACTTCTTCAGAAATTATTGCATCAAATAAATTTAAGAATCCATTTTGTGCAGACCAAACAAATCTGCACAGTTTTTGCGCTAAGTAAGCTAACTAAAAAAATATATCTGTTTCTGATGTTGGTTGTTGCTGGAGATATGGCCCGCTGAGGCATGTGCTGAACAGCTTTTATATAGAGGAGTTGTCAGTGCATACAAATGCTTCTCTTTTGTCATCCTACATCTTTGAAACTCTTTTCCCACTTCTTCAGTTTATAAACCACCAACATTTTACCCCTCAGCAAGTGCTATAAAAGTGATTTTCTTTTCCTTCTTCTCTGTGATGAGCATAAGTGTGATGGGTGAATATGAGAACACAGTGATTGTTATATCCATATGGCCTTTTAGGCCTTTGGTATGGGTATGTTACTTACAGAATATGTTATTTCGGAGAGGCCGTTAAAATCTCTCCTCTTGTAGTACCATAGGGCTGGGCTCTGTTTTTAGCATCATGCAAACTTTTATGAAGATGTAATACAGTGTGGGTAGCATTTCCAGCTATACAGGTGTCTGCAAGATATCATCTCGACGTTTTTCCTAATCAGACTGAGCAATGAACATTAAGACAATGCTGGCTATTGCCTTCAGTAAAGTTTCCATTACAGAAGGTCCTGGTGAGGGCTCTTCTTTTTCGTGGCTATTACACTTTACAGAGCACACATCCTCTAACCTCCTCCCTCTGTATGACAGGAACACCCCGATGATGGAAGACTGATTCACCTTTTAGGACAAAAGACAATTTGGCTATATCTATGGCAGTAAATTAAACAGAGCTGGAGAACATTTCCAGGCAGGGGAATGTGACTGCATAGACTGCAAAATTGCTCAAGCAGTCCCTTGCAAGCTTTTTGCCCTTGCCAGCTCGTGCTCTCTTAAATAGCTCCTGAGCTCAGCTTGGAAGCAAGATCCTTCCAGGGACCTCACCCCGGAGGCACTCTCCGTGCAGACTCTCTGTCTGCAGGCTGAGGTTTTACTAGCGCAGTAAAATCTGGGCTTTTCTGTGTCAGCCAGCCTCACTGCTAGGCACGTTCCCAGGCACGTCTGCCATACCTGAAGAGGTCGGTATAAAAAGTGTGCATAGGTTTCTTTCTAGGTAGAATCAAATAGTCTTCAGTACCCTTGACATGTGAGGCCATCCTTTTCTTGTGATCTGCTTGGCTAAAATAGGAAGTTTGTAGAACAGAGGTGGCCAGTATTTGGCGGAAACCTGAACATATATGTTGCAGCTAGATTTCTCGGTGATGCACAGCTAAAGAATACATTTAAACATGAACTGGATTTATTTTCAGCCCTGTCAATGTGTGATTGTAGGGGAGTTTTGTGTCAAGATTTTTAGTTCCTTCACCTAAGTAGCATTGCTTATCCGTGTCTGAAGTCTGCTTACACAGGGTGTGTTCTTGAAGCAGTATTTGTGGGAGCAGGTATTGCCTTCATACCTTGCTTTTGTCCAGGGATGTTTTCAAGAGATTTCAAGATGGTCGATGTACAACCAAGGCACCATGGTCAGGGGCTATCAACAAGAAGGTGTGCTTTCTCTCTCTGCCCTGTCCTTTGTCTTTCCAAAACATTGCAAGGAGTTGGAGACAATTGCAATGTTTTGGAAAGACAAATGAATGGTGTCTTCAGTAAATACCTTGGGGGTGGTCTTTGGTGATGCGGTTTGCAAAAAAAATCAGAAAACTCTCTGGAGGAGAACCTTCACGGAGCTGCCCCTTCATTCCCCACAGGACAATCTCGCCTCTCTGGTAGTATCAAGCAGTGGTTTTTTGCAGAGAACCAGGGCACCAGGCAGCTCCCTTGTGAGCTGATGTAAATCAGTAGCCCCACAAGCCAAAGGAAGTCCAGCTGGCTCTAAATTTGCATGAGGTTACTAAATTACCGAACTGAATGGTTCACTAGCACAAGGTTCATATCTGTTACCAACGCTAGAGCCAGAGGCTTTAGGGGGAGGGCTAATGGTTAGTATAGCTTTCGGTGGACCCAGAAGCCCAGTACTGCCTTTTAGATGTAGGTTGATCTATCAGCCAAAGCAAAATGCTCCTGTGCACAGACAGCTGATTGGTTTGTAATTCATGCCATGGGTTGCACTCGAAAATTAGAAGTTACACTGGAAAATTTCCTAGGTGCCTATAGTTGGGAAACTCAGTGGGTTTTTTTGTTTGTTTGTTTGTTGTGGTTTTTTTTTTTTTTTAATTAGGGGGTTTGTTTAGTTTTGTTTTGTTTTGTTTTGTTTTTTTTGTTTAGAGACAAGAAATCTTAAAGATCCAAATGTGCTCTAGGGGTTCTGGGTGGAATTCATCTTATCTAACTGTAATGCAGATGTCTACATCTCAGGCAGTCTCCCAGGAGTCTCTTCTTCTGTGGAGAGAAATAGGCTTTGTAAGATGTGCTTCAGCTCATCCTAATGTAGCTGTCTGGAGAAGATGGGTGAAACATGCTCTGCAAGTGCCTGTTTCACTGCCCTGATGATGAAGGACAGCTTCAAGAAGTTTGTCGTACGTGTCTGAAACTGAGACGAGTCCCATTCACTGAGCTTGTAGACCGTTTGGCCAGATTACTCGTCAGCTCCAAGTCAGCAGAGATTTATTTGCAAGGCTGCGTATCCCATATCTTGTATTCCCCTCTTAAATTATATTTAGTTGATTTTTGAACAAATATCAAAATTGTGAAACATTCCTGTTTCAATATAAATTACATTAACATGATGTAGATTAATTAATGTACTATAGAAAGACAATGGAAAAAAATCCCACAAAAATACTGCCTCTGAGTATTAGCCAAACTAAAAAACAAGCAAACGCACACCAAAATCCCAAACATGTTAACTAAGATCCCCAAGTAGTTGTAAATCCTTAGGAAAGGGACAGCAAGAGAAAAGATGAAAACTGTATTACCCAAATTTTGGAATATAGATGATTTAGCAAAAAAAAAAAAAAAAGAAAAAAAAAAAGAGATAATTTAATTCCTCATGTAATTAAGTAATAAAATATCAAAAGGTCTCTAGAAAGTATTTTACTTGAGATTATAATCTATAGGTATAAACTCACATTTTACCTAATTTAAATACGTTCAGCTGTGCTTGATATCAGTATGTTGGTTGGTATTACTGTGCCTTAAATATTTGAGAACAGTGTTATTTAAGTGAGCATAGGATTTTTGTGCTAGGCACTCTGGTCATGGGCAATTCCAGTGTTACAGAAACTGCTAATATCAATTTGTCATCTCAGCTGATGTGAGCAGAAAGCACATACCTTGCAGCAAATAACCTCTGTGCATTCAAAAATCATGAGTCAGATCTGCACAAACCACAAGCTCTGAGATCACACCCTAAAATAAATACATAGAATACATAGTATTTTGCAACTTTGCATGAGAATCCATTTGTGTGTATGTGTGTTCAAAAGTGCTTAAAGGAAAACTCTCTTCGCTGAAATGTGTATGAACATTCCGTGGCCCAAACCCATCTTCAAACACAAAGGAAACAATACATTGCTCCACCTGGCTGGTTTTAGGAGCTGTTTTTTCCTGCTTCAGCCAGGATCTGCTCTGAGGGGCGACCTCATGGCTCCCTACAGCTCCCTGAGGAGGGGACGTGGAGATGGAGGTGCTGAGCTCTTCTCCCTCGTGTCCAGTGATGAGACACATGGGAATGGCTCAAAGCTACGCCGGGGGAGGTTTAGACTGGACATGAGGAAGCGTTTCTTTACCGAGAGGGTGGTCAAACACTGGAACAGGCTTCCTAGAGAGGTGGTCCATGCCCCAAGGCTGTCAGTGTTTGAGACATTTGGACAATGCCCTTAATAACTTTTGGTCAGCCCTGAAGTGGTCAGGCAGTTGGACTAGATAATCCTTGTAGGTCCCTGCCAACTGAAATAGTCCTATTCTATTCTATTCTATTCTATTCTATTCTATTCTATTCTATTCTATTCTATTCTAATCACAGGAAGCCCCTCATGCTCCCGTCAGTGCTCTTCTGCCTCTCCATCGCTTTGGCCCTGCTAGCATCACCCTGCCTATACCATTCCTTCCTCCTGCTGTCTGTCATCCATCCCTGCACCCATTAAGAAACTAATGATGCTGAACTGTTGCAAGATTTAAATTGTTTGTGTTAAATAACGTCTGGCACATACACCGAATGAGATACACAGAGAAACTGGGAATAACTGGCTGTTATTTAAATGAGGCAAAATCCTATGGGTAATAAATCTCTGAACGTGCAACTTGAGGTCATGCAAATGCACACACTTAGGGAAGCTGAGCTGAAGTTTATGTTAGGCGTTATTTCTGTGATTTGAGTTTGCAATTTAAACATTTTAATACATTTTTAATGTATAAGGAGGAAAAAAGGAGTGTGGAGAAAAAGCAGACTACTGCTTCTTGCATAATACAGCCTATATTCTTGTTAAAGGTGTAGTACCCAAGAACACTTCAGACGAGGTGTGCCGCACTTGTTTTTTTTGAAGACATGCATACATACACACACAAGCAGACATATTTATATAAGTGATGTGTGTATGAAACAGTGTTGTTCAGATGCCCTTTTTTATTTTCTTTATATGGGCAAGGTGGTACAGAAAAGGAAGGGAAAACAGTTTATCTCTACAGGAGAAAAGCAACATGAAGAGCATTTAGTAATGTAGATATGTAGATGTATGTATATGAATATATAATTAACATAATAGTTACCTAAATATCATCCTCACCTGACTGCTTCTCAGGTTAATTGTAGGCCCTTGAAGCTTCTTTAGAGGATACTTAAAGCTGTGAAATGGCACACTTTGGACCGGCTTTCCTTCACAATTAGGGTTTGATTGCACTACAACTTTCAGTAGGCATGTGACGTGTCAAAAGCTTTTTAAATTCCAGTGATGACAAGAACATAAGTAGTTGCTCCAGGCTGGCTGCAACCTGAGAAAAGCATGGCACATTTTTATGTTTTTTTAATGGTGCATATTGTGCAGCAAAAGATCTAAGCTGGAGTTTAATACAGCTAGGAGCAAACACCTATTCCATTTAAGAATTTAAATAGCTCAACCCAAACATGATTACAAGATTCAGTACAGGCCAGCCTTTCACATTTGTTTGCTTGTATTGGGTTAAATCATGACTGTCGCTTCATATTGCCAAACATCAGTTTCAGGTAACAGAGCCATGATTTTAGTTTTTCCTGCTTTTCCATCAGTGTATGAAGTGGGTGCCCTTTGACACTGTATCACAAGAAAAAGTGAGAAGAGGGTTTCTATGCTTAAGAAAACTGTTCTTTCTGTGCTTTGTGCTGTAAAAAAATAGAAGCATTTATGTGAAAATGGCCCAATAATTTTTAGTGAGTAGAGTTTTTACTCTCACAGGATTCTTTAAAGTCAAAGCGCTTTCATATTTCTTCCTTCCTTTTCTCCGGTGGCAATTCTTAGCTTTTCCCCATGTTCCTCTGCTGCAGCTGTTGCATTATTTCACACCAACCTGTATTAATTTAGGACTAGAAGTTCTGGCACAAATAATGAGTGCTGTATATGTCTTTCTTATTTCTTCTTTTTCTTTACATTAAATTTTCCCATTTTTCACCAAGGTACTGCATATTAAATCTGTCTGTATGACAGTCAAGCCTGAATTATCTTCCAGTCTATTAGGTACTGCTACTTTTTTGGGGGGGGGTGGGGGGGTGGTGTGGGTTTAAATTAGAAAAGGACAGGTAGCTTTGTACCAACAAACACAGCAATATTATGTACTTCACTTGTGAAGTAAGGAATCTGATTTACTTCCCCCCATCACTGAAATCAGCATTAAAACATTGAGGACAAATACAGAAAAACATGATGAAAGGGACAGCAGCAAGTAAAGATAATGAAAGGATCATCCTCTGAATTTGTATGTGAACAAATATGGTTCTGTTTATCTGGAGAATTCTAAGATATGCTTTGGTGTCACTATGAGATGATAGGATGTTGGAGGGGTTAATTTTGTTTTCTAAAGATGCCTGTATGGCAGTTATATTTGCATTTGGCTTTGGAGGAGTTTTGTGGTGTGTTGGGGATTTCCCCCCTCTTTTTAGGAATCAGTTATTCCTCATTACACTTACGGAGTCAAAACAACTGAGTTGCAACAGTAATTGCATAGATTTGATGGTTAAAATATACCATTACATGTCTGATTTCTTGTAACACAGGACTGAAATTTTTACGATCCATAGAATTGGTCTTTCCTAGCAACAGAAGTAGAAAATGATCAGCATGGAAAGTTCATAGCTGAATCAGAGTATTTGATGTGTGTTCAGAAGTAAGGCTTGAATGTGAGTATTTAGCGCAATTTTCCTTTTCTTGCTCTCTTTACATGACAGATGTATAGCAAGTGCAAGCAAACAGCTTCTGGCAGCGACACTGCAGCTGCGGTCTCACAACGCGGGCTTCAGCTCTACGCCCTCTAAGGGGAGCTGAGGCCGGTGCGCGTCGCCACCCAGGCAACTCCTCCTCCTGCTTCTCCACAGACTTTGGGTTTTCCTTCTGTTCCAGTCCCCTAGAGCCCAGCTGGTGCTGTGTTCCCAAGTCCAGCCAGCAGCAGGGCTGAGCAGATGGCCCCAGTACGCCCAGTACAACCCCTTCCCAGACACACGCACAAGGTCATACGTTACACAGCCACAACCAGCCACGCAGACCAACACAACAAATATCTTTCAAATATTGGTTCTTTTACCTTATAAACTCAGATGTGACTGGTACAGTAACTCTCTTTAAAACATCTGGATTTGCTCTTTAAAACATTAGATTTTCTCTGGTTTAGGAAAGGCCAGAAATTTTCATTTTATAGTGTGTCAAACACCCAATGACATGTGGAAAATTGGTTGAGCTCTGGCAGATAAAGATCAGAAAAAAAAAACCTGATGTAATGGAATTTTTAAAATATATTTTTGGCTATTCATTACCCAAATACCTTGAAACTTTGTAAGGATGTACTTCATAATTACACAGGGTGTAGTAAACAATGTTTTACCAGTGCCATTTGTTAATTCTAATGTCATTTCTTTTTAAGACCCCATGAAAGCTATGTAAAATATTTTATAGTCTGTAATCATTAGTGTTATATGAAGAATCTGAATGTTCTTTCTTCACTATAATTCATTCCTATTTTAAAGTAGATAAATCAAACACATATTTTAACAAAATGATGATAATCTTAACTATAAAATGGTTTCAAAAATACATCCCAACCATTAAAGTTAATGCGTTCAAAATGATTTATATCTCTACCATTAAAAGCCTATGCAAGGCAACACAGAGTTAAAATAAATTCCTTTATGACCAGTCGCTAAATCCTTGATATACACATCATTAAAATAAAGTATGGGAGGAAATATGTGACTCCATCAGAAATTGAGGTCAATTAGTGACTCGTTATGAAAGAGCAGTGAAATTGATTTGTAACTGTATCTCTTCAGGCTGCTGCCATTCTGTAGAGTTAATAATAAAATCTGAATTCTGACAAGGAGAGTCATTAAAGCACTTCATAGGCAAGAGTTATTCATTACTTTAAAACTTATTATCTCAAATTTATTCCCTTCTGCTAAAAAGATTTGTCATGTCCAGGAGATTAACGATTCTGAATACGAAAGAGATGGCTGACATCAGTTGTAGTGCTCTGTGTTTTCAGGTAATTTACATGCAATCTGGGCCCTTTGCAGAGTTTTTAAAAATCACTGCTCCTGAATCTCACACCTTTATTTATTAATTTTCCTTCAAGAATGTCGTCCCACAGGGCCTATTTTACAGATTGAAAATCTCTTGCTTATACCTTATGAGGAACTTGGAATGTACCGTATTTCAATCAGTTTTATTTTACCTGAATTTATATTTTTTAAAATTCAATCTGTTTAATTTATTGTTAGCTTAAATGTATCAGAAAAGAGGTCTTTTTATTTGTCTATCTGACTGCCTAGGAAAGCATTTGTTAGGTAGGAGTATTAAGAATTTAGCGAGTTTTTTATCCCTGAATTGTGAAAGTGTAAACTCTGCTCAGTGTGTGTTTATGATTCCTCCCCACTCATCTATCTAAAATGAAACTTGCAACAAAGCAAAACAAAAAAAAAAAAAAAAAAAGTCTCATTTAAGCAGAAATTATCCAAAGCTCTGCAAATTTTGTCTAAATCATGGATAACATCCTTCCAGAGAATTAGAAAATTGCTGGTCAAAGTGCTCAAAGAGTTTTCTATTTAGCACTATTGCAGTGTATTGCACTGCAATGCTTTTTTTTTCCTAGTAAAACAACCTCTCACACTGAAAGTTTGGCTTCTCGTTTCCATTAGGTGGCTCATCCATGTAGGATGTTTATGAGCTTCTTAATACTCCCAACTAATGAACTGTGTAGCTTGTTCATGAAAGGTGAGTGGCTTTAGCACTCGAAGTCTGCATTTAAATTTTGCTGTGAGCTCAGGTTGGTTACAATGACAGCACCGTTCTAGTGTGACCATGTATGTAACAGAGCAGGGGACAATGGGAAAGGTTTCTTCTCTTAAAATTCCCCCGAAGGCACCACATGTGCACGGTAAGGTTGATTTCACTGTTCCAACCAGTTACACTGTGTGGTGTCAGTCTTTCGAGGAGTGCTTTGGGGTTGCTCTCAAGACCAGCTTGGCTGTTCTAATGGGCAATGAACCTGGAAGAACATGTTCTGCAGTTTCCAAATGGCCAGCACTACAGCTGTGAGGTTGGGAAGAAAGGGGGAAATCATCACTTTTTAGACATCGATGCCATCTCTGCCAACATCTTCAAAGATCTCATGCTGGAGAGCATCCATGGAAGTCTAAACCATACCAAAAAGCAGAATAAAAGGTCAGAAGAAACCGTCAGCTGAGGGCGAGAGTTCAGTAGACTCAATAAACCTGACTGACACAGCTCTCACGAGCAAGGAAATTGGAGCTACTTCTACTTCTTGGTAGTGTGACAAGGTAGAAGATTTTAGTAGCCCTTGCTAGAGGGCTCAGGTTTGTCATAGATAATAACCCCTGAAAACCTGTCCTGCTATGGCAATGGACTGGATTTCTTCATCATTGCCTATGCAAAGTGATGCTGTCTGTGTGTGTGCATGCGTGCATGTAGGTTTGCATTTCTACATGTGCATCAGATGACTGGGGCATCCACACGTGATGTTTAGAGTCTTTTTTCTGGTCTGCTTATCTCCATGCCAGAGACGTGGGCAGCCCTCTTTATGGGCCGCTTCCTTGGAAGCAGGAAATCATGTATGCTTGACCACTTCCATTAGCCACCTGTAAATATACCGTGTCCCTTTGTGAGAGCTGTCACGGGGGATAAACAAGGTTTTGAGAGAAATGGTCCCCTTGTGCTATTGTGCTGAGTACAGCTTCCTCTTACATCTTTCATGAAGAGTGATTGCATTTGCTGATTTCCCCTTTTTTTACTGTTTGTTTCATCTCAGCACTTTTTTAGTAATTTTTTACATAGTATTTTACTAACTTTTTACATGTAATTAGGCATACATATCCTGATTCACATCTAGAAAGGGTAAAATGTTTACCTATAATGAACACAGGAAAATTGTGAAAGCCCATTCCAACTAGAACTGAATTTTAGTACAACAAATCTTGATTATAACCCTCTGAGTGTTTTTAAAAAAGTCCAGGGCATAAAGAATAAGCTTTTTTCTTTCTTTTCATAGATGATTAGTTCTGTTTGAATGAAAACTTACACTAGGTGATCCAAGTACAGTAACACAGTTTTCTTCTAGTTTTCAGTGTGATGGATTTAGGATGTATGTATGTGAGTTTTCTCTTTCGCGAATGTGATTTCCGTATAATTTCTGAATCTTGGTCTTAATGTGAAGCAATCTCTGTGAAACTATAGTAAAAATGTTCATGTCACATAACATTGCTGTTTCATTATTCTTCTGCAGCAACTTTTCATCTTACCCTGATCACCCAGACAAAATGACTTTTCATGACTGTGAACGTACACTATAGTGTCGTATATATGAGAGGCAAGTGGCATACTGAGATAGCCCACCAGATTTTCAGTTTCAGTGAGAGACAGTAGCTTTTGTACACCTCTACAGGGACATTCTGAGCATGGAAGACTTCTTTTCAATTTTTTCATGTCCAGAATGCCTAATTTCTTTGAAGAAAAGAAACCTTATTCTTAAAATATTAGTCCCTGTACTAGCCTGAACCTTACTTCTTCAGAAATGAGATGATACTCAAATGCAGTAAGTTTTCTACACCACCAGTAAATCTGCACACCACAGATTTACTCAGAATAGCTTGGAAACAACGTACCTCTCAAAGAATGTTAAAGCAGAATAAGAAGGGTATACTGAAAATACACTGCCTGTTCCATATAAACAGCTTGTGTGGATATTGCTATCTATAATTGAGGAAGCCTGTGGCTTCTTTATACATGAATTTTCTTTATAGATGTAAAACAATCATTTTAAATTGCATATAGGTGTAAGAATGCAATAATTTTGTCAAGAATAGTGGTTGCATTGTAAGCATCCCCCATATCGTTTTTTGTGCAGTCATACCTGTGTCCTCTCTTGTGCCAAAAATTCTAATGCAAAAGTTACTGTTAAGTTTGTAGTAAACTGAAATTATTGACTAGAACTGGGCTAGAAGTCTGCTGACCTTCACTTGTTATGATTTTCTATGGAGAATAGATGTGCACTAAGGAGAAACTAATTCTTCTTTTTTAAATGTTTGTATGAGATTTATATACCTGGGGTTTGACAATGGAACATTTTTCAGGTCAGACCTGTGCAGGGAAGAGAACAGAGAACGTATTTATCATACATTGGCCGGTAACAATTACATGGATGAAGTTAAAGTGAAGAAAGTCTAACAGAAGTCAATTATTTGCTTCTTGGTTTAGTTTTGTGGCAAATATGGCACTTAACAAATGGGAGTTTTTCTGTTCATTTGTACCATTTTATTAATAGCTATCAAATCCAACTGCTTACCTTGTGGTATTCTTTCAGTTGAATAATTTTTTTTTAATTAGTTGGACTTTTTATGATCATCTTCCTTAACGTTTTAGTTAATCAATTTCCAAATGTCTGGGAAAGTAGCAAGGAGAAAGAAAAGAAGAAAAGAAATAACACAATTAATTTTGTTTAGCTTCAGTATCCTCTGGAAGTATCAAATGGAGAAAGTGTCCTTCAGTAGCCCATTCACCTTCAGAAAAGGGCTATCATATCTATATTCTGATATGGTGCTGATTCTAATCAGTGGATTCTATTATAGGCCTTTAAGCAAAAAGAAAGTGCTGATGAAGGCCATAAAAATAAATGAGGCTTATTGCTTCTTGACATCTTTAGCACTTTCTGAGGTTTCCTGAGTGAGCAGGGGTAGCAGACAATAGCTGGGAGATTGTGTGTAAGATAATGAGAAAAATAAATGCATCCTCAGAAGCAGCCAGCAGGAACTACGGCTAACATTCATTACTCAGGGTCTAGGCTGCTCCCAGTATGATGTTATTAATTTGTGGAATGAGCTCAGAGGTGTGAAAGAAAGCTGATGTTTGCTCCTAACCTTCCTGACCAGCATTTTGAATATTAACAGAGAGGTCAAATGCATTATCTTCTTGAAATTGTCTCTCTCTCTCCCCCTCTTTCCTTCAGTGAGAAGTGAAGCAAAACATACTACTTTAGAAGAAAGGGATGTGGGAAGCACCTGCTGCCCTCGCGTTGGTCAAAGAAAAAGAATAATTAGGACCGAGTTGAAAATAGGTGATGGTGATGAGGGTGTGGTTTAGGGAAAATATGGGGAGGGAACATTCTTCAGATTCAAAAGACAGTCTCAGTTGCCTCTCGAGGACTTTTCTGGGTATAAGAGCTTAATAGCAGGATACGTGAGAAAGTGAATATAGTCTTTGAATGTTCAAATAGCAAATACCAATTTTTGTATTCACAGCCTCTCAGGTGTAATTTGTACCATGGCACTTCAGTGTGTGAGTCGGTCGGTATTCTTCTGTTCTTGGGATACAGATCAGCCTTATGACTCAGTGGGATTTGCACTTTATGTTCTTTCATTGTACTGAAGGCCAGATTCCCTGCAGGGTGTATATATGCTATATATATGCATGATAGTTTTTGCCTACTGAGGAGCTTATGTAGTTATCTGGTTATTTGTATGAGTTAAATAACTAGAAACAGATTCAGACTGCGATTACTTACATAGCAAATGAGCACAATCTTAATCACAAATTAGAGTATTTTGGAGGAAAATATGTGATTTGCAATTGAAGCTACACTGGTTATGCATGTAGGTCATTTGGTGTAAGAATAGCATGAGCTATGCTATTGAATTTAGAAAGCAATTTAACAAACAGGAATTCTACACCAAAGACATTTTAACTCCTTCCTCTAACACATCTCGCAGAAAAACACACACATGTTTAGTCCCAGGTATTGTAAGTAGTTCTGCTGGCTTCACTGGGGCTCTTAAATAGCTTAAAGTTAATCATACATGTTTCCAAGACTGAAGACTTTTCAATAAACTTAAAGTCTGATCATGGCAATTTCACAATCAGAATAAAAGGAAAATTAATTAGATTATTTACTTTCTGTTGCTTATTCACTTAGCTATACTTGAATATATAAAACAGAGGCATAGATGTGGCAAGACAAAGTGCTTCCTTTCCTTTTGCATTTGTATCTCTTGATCTTGAAGATTCAGCAAGGGATGTTAACAGCACATAGAATAAACTGGGGAAATATGTTAGCATGTCAACCTTACAAAGTAATAGTCTTGAGAATGTAAAAGAAACCCAGTCCTTCTGCTCACTCATCTAACAGCGATTCTGTTGAACTGACATTAATCTGTTTTCTGAAACAGAGAAAGTACAGCAGGAAGGTATTTTGTCTTCGTTCAAGTCTTTTGTGACTGTATTTTGGCAGGTTTATTTTGCTGAGCTGTGGAGGAAGTGTGGATACGCTCTGAAGTTGGAATATAGAATGATTAGGAAGCAGTGAGAGCAAAGACCAACCAGAATAATGAGAAAGAAATCGTCTTCTCTTGAAGTTTTCTTTACCTTTTTTTTCTTTAAAATGCACTCATATACCAATACCTGCTAATTTGCAAATAAAGTTTTCAGGATGCCAAAAAACTCTGCTCCTGTTTTGTTTTGTGTAAGAAGGCTTAACCACGTCTTCAAAATCTTTCCAAATTATTTCTTGTCTTTTCTCTCACACTTTCACAGAATTTAGGCTGGAAGGTACTACTGAGTCAGTAGTTTTATTTCTGATATATCAGATATCTGCATATTGCATCCACGGACTTTTTTTCATTACAGCTTTTCCATGATACAATAAGCTAAGAAAATACAACACCAGCAAGCCACTAATTCAATCATTTGAAGGAAAAATGACTGACATTGCATAGAAAAAAAATGAGAGGGAAAAATGACTGACATTGCATAGAAAAAAAATGAGAGGCAATGCAGTATGAACTTATTGGGGGTAGATTACATCACACTAGATTGCTTTTACTGAAAATTAATTAATAAGCAAAAGAAATATAGTGCTAAATACAGATGAAAATTTGGCATGGAAGCACATGTGAAACTGTTATTTAAGATCAAGGTGATAGTGCTTAGTGCAGAAACTATAAAAGTGGGAAGGTGACAGCAAGCTCAACCAAAGGGGAAGCATTAGTCTAGAAGGAGGCTGCTACTGGAATTTCTCAAAAATCAATTTTGGGAACAGTTGTGTTTAATGTTTTTATTTATGATCTTGCAATAGAAGCTAAAATTGGGAAACATCATCTGGAGGACAGAAAAGTATTGCTTCGTCAGCCAGGTGTTCGGCTACTTAGACCATGGGACTTGCTTTGAGAAACCCAGTCTACTGGGGGCTCATGGGGTC
>JAVJGG010000027.1:21131861-21202876 GCA_035590195.1 Aviceda cuculoides
TACACTTAGAAAATTATTATTTATATTGGTGCTCTTTTTTTTTTTTTTTTTTTTTTTTTTTAGCTAAATAAGTAAGTAGTCTCCATGCCTGAATGTACCATGCTAAGGAAAGAGTAAAGATGATAGCTCAAACATTGAACCCCTTATCTGCCCTGCTACTTAATTGCTAGCTCTCTCTGCTACAGAGATGCCTACCAGCCTGTCCAAGACAATTTGAAGACATTATTAATGGAATAAGATGCATCAACAACCATTTCCAAAAGCAATTTAGAAAAAAACCCCACAAACCAAACCTGCACTAAATTTGTCTCCCTTCATCCTATCAAGTCTTCCTTTGTACTTTCAAACACCCCAAGGTCATCCTGGCACACCTCATAGCATCATGAGATCATAGCACATTTCAGGTTGGAATTATCTTCAGGTCATCTAGTCCAGCCTCCTCCTCAGAGAACACAATGCATGGCCCCAGATTCATATTATGAAAATCCCACCCACCTGGGCTCCAGTAGCACTCTCAGATTATTTCAAACACTTTGAACAATCCTACAAAAAGAGCTCAGAGGAGATCCAGGGCCAAACGTTAGGTACTATGGATGTGGCTTGTCTATGTAACAGGTCTTACGGTTAAAAGAGTCCCTGCCCTAAACAACTGAACAGTGTGAAAGTATCTTATACTTTTATATACATATTGACAGGATAAGACAGCTATTTTAAGATTTTTTGATCATTGATTTTGAGAAAAAATAGAGTTTTCCTAGTGGGAAGGTCAAACTTCCCATACTAGGTAAGAGTACTGTGTACAACTTTTGCACGCCGTTTTTCTTGGTCACCCTTATATGTGTTTCTGTCTTCACCATAATCAGGTATTCTGTCTCTTACTAGGTATAATGTACCTCCTACTTGTAATATCGATCCCAGTGTTTTGCACACACGGGGACAATTAATCCAGGAGAAATACCCAGAGAGATCATGTCAATATATAGGCAGGCCAGATAGGAGCTACCCATATTTCTATTTTTCTAACATATAGCGATAATTTATTTTGAAAGCAAATTCTTTTTTATAAATTGCACACTGCATGTAAAGTTCATCTGGGTCTGAATCCTGTCCTCAGAGAACAATCTGAGCAGCCAATCTGTGCAATGGAGAATGATTCATGAATTCATACCCGGGGGCTGTAGAGGGAAAACAGATACAGCTATGTCCATAACTTCAGTCTCGTGAGGGAACAGATAGTGGATCAAACAGATGTGGACGCAGAAAATCTCCACGTACGCAGCTGACATTTCCCATCACCTGCAATGATCCAGACCGTGAAATATAGGAAAGTCTCTGTACCAGTTTCCATGAGAAGGTTGTAATGCAAATTGGTATTTATATATCTGCATGTCTACAGCGAGCTTTTTTTTCTGCTCTAAATAAGTAACTAAATAAATATATATGTATGGGGGACTAGCTAGTGCCAGCTAAAGTGGAATATGTGTAAAGCTAGGAAATTTCTAGATTGACTGATTATTCTTTGGTGCTTTCTTTATCAAAACCTCCGTAAGTACATGTCATACAAATGCACTAAAATTCTGAATGGAGAATATGTGTGTGTGTATACTGCCTATATATAAAGTATCCTATTACTTTTATATATTAGTCTAGGCACATAGTAACTGTTGTAAAGGTATGTTTCAGGTAGTTGGAATTCAGAAGAAATATAGCACTGGTGCCATAATATTAATGCGCATTTCCCTAGAGTTTTTTTATATTAACTTTTTATATGGTGTGGTTTAGGTGTATGTCTAGACATCAGATTGAAACATACAGTTCTGAACTCTGACTGGATTGCTTTATCAAGGATCAGGGAGCAGCACAAAGCCATACAAATATCAACGTAGGTGTTGCTAGACAGCTAGCCCTAGGACCAGACAAGGAACAGCCACTTTAGCGTGGTGCCGTATGCGCCAATAAACTCTGGCCTTTGAACCGTACTTAATATCCAAGGCAGAGTATCCCACTGGCATGACTCTGCTGCCACTGGTTCTGGAGCTAGGCTGCACTGTGCAGTGTGAGCTTTAAAACTCCTAAATCACAAATATTGTGCCGTATTTACCAAGGGCTAGCTTATGCCTTTAGTCGCAGTCTAGAGAAAAAGGTGAGGTTAAGCTGCTTTATCTCAGGAGTAACATCAAATGATGCTGCAACTAAGAGGGACGGATCATCTTAACATCAGTGTTCTGGGTGACAGAAACTGGAGAAGGATTGTCACGTGAAAGTACAACCCTCCCTTCCAACCAGCCACGCATACTGACCAACCCTGGGGGATGGTGCCATAGACTTTTTCTTTCCACTGCCCTGCAAAGGAGGGTTCAGAGTTTTCTTTTTGCTATAGTTAGAGCCATAATCAAAGAAGCACTACCATGCAGAAGGGTTGGGGAAGTCATCATTAAACCTGCGTGACTGACACATTTTGTATTTCTGACACACATGAAATGGAGGGTGGCTTGTGCGATTTTCTTCCAAGAGACTAGGGAAGGCAGTTTTATTTATTAAAGAGGGAGCTGGTGTTTTGTGTATCGGAAAGCAACAAGGCTGTAACTGTTCTCGAAAGTTCTTAATAGTCCCAATATAAGCTCATTTTATGTATTTATAGAAAAAAACCTGGTTGCTTGGCCATTATCTAATTGTCCTTTTGTGTACCTCTGCATTGATTTGTCCCAGTTATAATCTCAAGGTGGGTGCCAGGACATTTTCTAAATGGGTCTTTTGTTCTTTGAATTCATTGCCTGCCTCTTATCAGCATCTGATAGAAGGCTGAGGAAAAAAGAGGCCGTTGTTTTCCCTCATTGTTAATTATTTAACATTTATGGCATTTAATTTGTACATCTTCTGTGAACAATATTCTGTGGATGTGTGTTGTATTAATGATGTCCGTTTCCCTTATAGGAAAACTTTGACAAGTTTTATATGATTCTGTAAAACACACAATACTGAACAGTAGATAGGCTCCACAGGAAAAGATTTGTTAATGAGTCCCTGTCCAATTAGCTAAAAATCAGAAAAAAAACAATCAATATTGAATACAGAAAAATCATTTGGATCAGTCTTGCAAGGATTAGAGACTCTTATTCACTGTGGGTCTTGCACATGGTCACTTATGTTTTGTAATACTTTGCTTTAAGTCTATACTATGTAGTCATTATAGGCCTAATACAACTTCTGTTAAAACTCATTAAAATATTGCTCGTGAACCAAACTACTAAAAAACCCCTATTAACACAGCATACAACAGATTCATATTAAATTAGGTAATTCAGTCCAATATAAAATTAACCAAATGAAATTGATAAAAATAAAGCTCCCAGGTTTCTTCTGGTGTTTCAAAAAGACCACATTCTCATTCACTTTTTTAACCAACTATAAACTGTCCACTTAAGCAATCTACTCCTGGGTTACAGCAGTAACCCTCTACTCTACTCTTTCATTTGCATGTCTGGAGGTTTGTTAATGCCATCTAAAAAGGCCATTACTCGGATAAATTCTCCCACCTTGTCTCTGCTAATATTTCTTATTGTGTCCATCCTTGAAACTCTAAGACAACCATAGACAAAGATGCTCTTTATTCTAGTACTTTATAGCAGTATTGGAGATAATTATTTTTTAAAAGTCTGGTAAAATACTTAAAGCAATTGGTGAGTAAAGTATTAAAAGAAATCCCATATATTTGAAAACAGAGGGAATGAAAGTTCTTCACAAGCTCTTCTGTTCCTCTGCTTTTGCTTTCACAGCAGGGGTCACTGACAGAGATTGTTGCACTTCACCTGAGCTTTTGTATGGATTTCTGTAAAAGAAACACTGTGGAGCAAGCAAAATGTAACTTCTCACATGACTGAACTCAGGCTGATGTGCCTGCACATGAAGCATATTGAAGGCATGCACCTCAAGACAAAAGTAACGCTGTTCAGATGTTGCACAGACACTCATGGAGAGAACGGTGCTAAAACCCCCGTAACACACTGGGATCTTTGCACGGGATAATACTTCCATGAGGAATAAAATCTCTTGAACAGGATGGTCAGCCACTACTTGGGTGGCAATAAGAGTCTCTGTTGTGACTATCTTTGTAATGGTATCACCAGCAGCGTTGGACAAGGCTCCCCAAAACTTTGTTCTGCTGAATTCCTGGATCCAACTGGCCCAAGGTCCTGTGTGATCATTTAATCACATGCCAAATCCATGGATTATCTTAAACTATCTACCAACCAGCTCCTAATGATCTTAATTAACTAGGCACAAAAGACTATCCTGCATGATGATTTCTACATGTTTAGAGTTCCCACTGAGTAGTGTCTTGTCTATGTACAGGTTGGGATCTGGAGTAGGAACACCCTGGGGAGTCTCTAGGATGGCAGTTCTTCACCTGGGTTGTCAATCAACGTACTGGAAAGAAACAAAATGGTTGAGGCACAGACATGAGCTGCCAAGGGGATTTGTTGTGACTGCCCAGAATTGCCTCTAGGAGAGCTCCTGTAACAGTCGCGTCCTTTGCGAAGACAGTGGCTAGAGGTTCAGTCCACACCCTTGTCTCAAGTTGGTCCAGTGTTTAAATTGCTTGTTGTGCCATCACAGCATAACTGGATTTACACACAGGCACAGCCTCTCCCCACCCCCCCCTCCAGTTACACCACAATTATAACTATTGGACAAACTTGATTTTGAACCTTATATCTCATTTATAACTTAACTTCCATATATCTTGCCACATCAAGAAGGGTTGTCAGGAGTACTTTTAAAGAAAAAGTTTTCAATGAAAAATGACAACTTGCCAAAAGTGTTTGCAAACCCTAGAAACGTAAGTAATTGTTCCTCCTCTTTTGTTCTTATTGCATGTCCTACACGCTAATTTAAGAGTAGTGAAAGTCAGTCGAAAAGAGAGTCTCTGACTTCAGGAGAAGCTGGAACGGATCCATAATGAATTATTGTAAGGCTTGTATTCACACTTTATTTTGGCCACAATAATTAGATAAGCAAATTCTGGAGCTGAGCCAGGCTAAGTACGCAGTCAGTAATAGGCCATTAAGATTTGGTTTATTTGTGCATTAGATAAAGTGACTGGACCTTCAAACTAAATCAGAGGGCTTTGGCTTCTGAGAAACTCCAGTTATGTGCACACCAGCAGATGTTTAAAGCTAGAGTCAATATTTAAAGAACTGGCATCCATTCCTAATTCAGCACACATTTTTTGTTCCACTCGTAGGCATATTATTCAGAACTCACTTTTACATCCTCGAAGTAAGATTGATTCCATTTCCTTACTGTCTGGCATATTAGAGGTAAATATGTTGGAAGTTGGTGGGGCTTAGAGCCTGCAGATGCAAATGTACAAGCTGGATTCACATAACTGGACGGACTCTTCTCCCGTGAAGTGACTGCTTTGCAGTAAAGGGCTGCCTTGCTGCTAGTCCTTTCTGAACACCCCGAATTACTAGCCACTTGGTAAAAAGCATGGGCATGGATTTTCTATATAAATTATAAATCTTAGTGAGACCATCAAAATTAGAGTTGCAAAATTAGGATATAGTGACACAAAGTACCATGTAGAACCTTCATTTTTTTGTGTGTCTTCATCTTCTTTGTTCTCATTTGGCTATCTACTGAGTTTTCTAAAATGATCCATGTTCTTCTGGCTCTGAAATGGAAATAGAACATGGAAATTTGAGAAGTTCATTCCAAGAACAGACATTAAGCCGCACTTGGGTTTTGGGTAGGTTTTTTTTCTGTTTCATTTCATTCACACATGCATGACCTGAGGAGAGTTTAATACCGAAGTAAACTGCTCCAATGAAACAGCTTATGTTCAGTATAGGGATTCACTGATTTTGTTTGGATCTTAGTGTCCAAATCATTTTTCTGTTCCTTTTTCTTGATAGTCCACCTCTCTGTTCTGTATATGGAGTTTGTGTCATTCACCTTTTAGAATTATTTTTTGCTACATTAAAAACAAAAATGTTTTTTATGCTCTGATTTTCCAAACAATTGCTCCCACAGGCATTAACACTGGTAGAACAGTCGTAAGGCAGCTGAAATGCTCTGGGTAATTCATGCATGGACTGAGACAGACCTTGGTCATGATAGTGTGAATTAGACCTTTGGCCCATTGTGCTGCATGCACGACTGTCATGCTATGGAGCAAGGTGAATGCTTGTATGAGGATCCTAAACATGGTTTTCTTTCATGAAGCCTGAGCGCATTTTACTTCGTGTTGCAAGATCCAAGTTGAATGAGAAAGGCAATGTGCCTGTGAGCATGGCGCATCACGTTAAGGGCCTATGTAGCTTGTTATTCATTACAACTGACATAAGAAATTTGGATGTGTGGTTCCTCTGCAATATTAAAGGTCTCTGCATGAGCAGGGGCAAATCGTCCCATGCCAAACCCTGCTCTGAATCTAAGCGAGGCTCCAGCAGCCAGCTCCGGCTCTGGGACACCCCGACGTGGTACAGTAGTCATCCCTGGAGACTGACACCTCTCACGCTCTGATATCCATCTGCCGCAGCTACGTTAGCAGCCAGACTCATGCACTCCGAGGAGAACAAATGTGGCAGCTCTATCTACTCTATCTATGCTGGTCACTATTACCTTCTCCTTTCGTCAAGAAGGGAGAGGAAGGCATTTGTAGTGTCCAATTCCTGCAACATCACTTAGAGGTCTATTACAGAAAACAGCAAGCTCTCTTCACCTAGACGATCAGCAGAGATGAGATAGCCTCTTCTCAGAAGTCTTTAGGTGCTTAAAAGGACCTCACATGTCATGAGGGTCTCTTAATTCCAGTGGCTGAGGTCAATGAAAAACTACATCCTATCAAAACTAAAGCTTAATGTTTTAGTTGTAGAAACACAGACTTCCCATTCCTACCTAAGCATCTAAACCAGGCAGCTCCCTCACAGCTGAAAGAATATTTTGAAATTTATTTGCAAGTGCTTTTGCCTGGTTTTGAAGCATCCCGGCACAGAGTGCAAAATGACAATTCAAACGGTGCGCTGTACGTTATAAACAGCCCTGCCCTACATATAGCAAGTCACTTCTGTTCGTGAAGGAACAAACCTTTATATTCACTACATTAAAGCCTATGCTGATTTACAGCACTCTTTGATCAAATGATCAAAACCCACTTTAACTTTGCTCGCGGAACAACCTTACTCCTCACACATGTATCATTCATAGCTGGCACAGATACTGAGCATCTCAGTGCTTGCTAGAGCTGTGTTCCAGTCTTTGGCATCGAGGATCATAGCTTCGGTTCAAGTGCTTGCTGTCTGAAGTAAACAGCAATAAAGATAAAGTGAGTTTTCTTGGGACTGAGTGTGCCAGAGTGGCCTGGGCATGAGGACTGTGGGTTTTTTTTTCCCTTGGTGCTAACTGAAAGAGAAATTAATTTGAGCCTTAGGAAACAGGTATGAAGGGCTCACTGAAATTACAGGCTGGCTGCTGGATTAGCAGAGATAGACATGGGAGCTTAACTATAACATTTTTTATGGCACAGAAGAGGACCAATTAAGACATAAGAGAAAACAGGACTGTATAGAACAGGGAAGATTAGAATATTGTGAAGTAAAAGAATTTAAATTTGGACAGGTTTTAAACAAATCCAGTGTATTAAATTTCAGGCATGGAAACAGCTGCTGCTGTTCGTAGGGAATTGAGGAAGATGTTTTAGTTGCACCAAGCCTTAAAATACAGTTTTATGATTTTTTTTCTTTTTTTCTTTCTTTAATTTCACTTAAGATAATACACTGACAACATGTGGTTTGTGGCAGTTCAGTTGTTTGGTGCAAACTGCTTCATATGACACTATTTAGGTGAAAGGTATCAGGTCAGTTTTACTGGATTTTGCTGAGGTGGGAATAAGCTTGGCCATTCCAGAAGGACACCAGCCTTTTGAGGAATGAAAGCTTGCGTTGCCTTTAGGTCCTGACCAAATTCAGGGTCTGAGACCTGCTTGCCTGGCAAAAGCAGACTTTATGAAGCTTAAATAATCTATGGAGTTAAATCCAGCCGATAGCAGGAGTCTGGAAAGGAATCGAAGGGCAGAGCAACAACATCTGAGGGTGATGGAAAGGGAGTAAGGATGCACTACACTGCAGCCTGAGGAGGGTGGCTGCCCTGAGCAGGGCACATGCGCTGTTGACAGATGCACAAAACTGCCCCCCGCCAACGAAAATCCCACCTTTTTGTGCACATGGGCTTTAAACAGAGATAAAGATCGTGTCCTGGGAAAGAAAACTAGCTTGTGAATTGGCATAAGGCTCGGATGTGGTGAGGCTGGGGAAGCCTGGTGGGTTATTGGCACTGGATGATGTATAGTATGATGCACCACAGCAGAAACTACTTGAGCACGTACTCTGAGTTCACCCAGCTCTCTACCCTCAATGCTTCTACAGCACCCAAATTTACTGCTGTATCTCACCGCGCATGGTTTACCCACAATTTTCTTGAAGTTATATCTGCCATGCTGCAAGCAATACCTGTAGCTTGGTCTGAACCAAAATTGCTGCAAGTCTGGATGGGCACCTTCCCACCATCTGCCAGACGGAGGAGCTCGGCACTTGTGGGCACCTTCATCTGTCCCCTCTCTCTTTGAGGCAGTCACATAAGGAAGATACGGTTATCCATCGTCTTTCCTTGGAGGACTCAATTTTTTCCAGCCAGAAAAGAAGATGGCAGCCTGAATTTAGGCTTAAGTAGGGGCTTCAGGTGCTGGTCCCCAGGGTGGTCTGGACTATTGAACTATTTGAAAATTGTTACTGATATGATTCTACAGTATTAGAAGATAATAAATGTAATACATATAATAAACTAGAATTATAAAGAGAAAATAAATAGGAATAAAAGGATATTCAATCAGCATAATGAAACAATAGCAGATGCAGGACTTAGTATAAAAGGATTATCAGATATTCCAAATTTTTGAGGCTCCTATTAGATGTCCGTTTTAAGTTGTTGCCTTTTACCTCCTCCAACATCCTAGTGTGTTTTATTTAAATGCTCTGTTTAAATCCCAATCCACTATAAAACGTAGATATTATAAGCATGTAAATATTATAAGCCATTTATAGTATATATAAATATTATAAGCCATGCAAATTAAAAAAAAAAATAATCCACAAACAAAACAAACCCCCAAACAACTTGATATTATCCACTCATGCCTGATGAATTGTAATGGAGGTACCTAAATTGTGAATAAGTAAATAAATAAATAAAGAGGTATGTGCTAACGGTGTGATGAAAGAAATCCATGCCCACCTGGCCACATCTGTTGTTTCATTTAAGTTACCAGCACAAGTGCAGAACGTCAGGGAATGGCTGCAGGGGTCTGTTTGCACGTACTTTGCTCCGTCACAATTTGCTTTTCTGGGGCCACCAAGGATGGCCTCCTCCATGTCTGGTCATATGTGCATGACGTCCCCAATGACCACTTCCAAGAGTTTAGCGGTCCTTGAGGTATTTTAGCTGATTCTCCACAAAACTGGCTTGGAGGCAGGCAAACGGCTGCTTGCACCCACAGGGCTGAACTCCCCTGCTCCCAGCTGCCACTGTTCTGTGTGTGCCACACCTTGTTATCGAAAAAGAAGATCTTACTGGAAATGCCTGGATTGCAAAGTTTCTGCTGGAGTGCACACGTCGAGCAGACTGGATAGAAATGGCTTACAAAGTACAGATGGAAAATAAGCATTTTAATTAATGTTAAGTTTTATGTAGTTGGAGGACCCACATGCTTGTAGATGTGATTCTATCCCATTTGGTCATGCAGAAGCTAATTCTGATGAATTTGCTAATTTTGCCAAAGAGAATTCATAGCTGCCTCTTTTCACCCTGGTGCTTTCTTGCAATTACTGTTGTTTGACAGCTGTTGTTTTCATGCAAATTTCACAATGTGGTGCGTGAGTCTCTGTGAGGTGATAACAACTGTGCAGATCACGCTTAAACAATAGAAATAAGAGCAGACGATACCATCGTATTTCTGAGCTGCAGTTCGATTTAATGCATTTGCCTACTGTGTCTGTATAAACCTCACAGGCAATACTGCCCATCTCCCCTTGAGATTAATGATATTCAGTGGAAGTAGATGAAAACAAAACTGCCTTACATGTATTAACTACAATTAGCTGGGGTGCTGAGTAGACCGTATTCTCGCACTTTATTTAGTCGTTTCACCTAGACAAAATGATTTTGCAGTGTTTTATGCCCACTTTACAGATGTGTAAATCCCACCGCGCACATGCAAAGGAGTGGGTAAGTTGGCCATGTGCCACGATTTCCACCATTATACAGGTGGGATGGCTCTCCCAGCCTGCTTTCACTGCAGGACTGCTCCCAGAAACCCCTCAGGCAGAAGAGAAGAGATACTCAGCTTAACAGATGTATGTATTAATTTACAGGACAAAATTAATGTACTCTGCTTGTGGAGCTGAATCTAACACAAGGATATCTGAGGCAAAACTGTCCAAATGTTGTTAGCGGTCAATGTCAGAGATACCTACTACTATTCTACTGCCTTTTCATCATGTAAGATGCACCGTGAAGTCACACTTTGTAATTGTTAGCCACATTTAAGTGCTGGAAAGATGTTGGCAATAGGAAATGTAAAATGACTCTTAATAAATAAAAGGATATCAGATTTTTGTGTAGGGTATTAGAGCTTACCCGGTTAAATCTTAGTAAAATAATAATGCATAGACAGTACTATAAAAGCTCAGAATTAGAGAAGCTCCCTGTAGCTCACACACAGGTATGAGCAGAATGAATTAACAAGTGCTGTTTTTTAGTCTTGATGACAGCTGAGTTTCAATGGAGAATAAGCAATTTCAATAACAGCAATGCACTTTGAGATCCTTCAGGATGAAAGATAACGTATCTTAGTGTTGTGCATAATGTTAGGCAAAGAGTAGACATCAATAGTACTTCATCAATGGATAATTTTAATTTTAATACACAGGAAGCAACAATAGAAGCACAACTATGAAGTCACTGTGAGAGAACTTACATTTTTATCAGTTGCAGTGGGCCGTCTTGAAATAACTTAGCTTGTTGCAAAAGGTAGAGGTCACTTCTTGTAATGGTAAAGTACCACGGAAAGGAGAAAATATTTCAGTTTCATGATTACAAACTCCTTGGTTGTAATGCAATTTGATTTTAGCATTGTAAACTACTTTCTTACTCTAATATATCACTGCTGCTGAACTATAGGTAAAATTCAACCAAGGCTGCTGATAGCAAATCAACTTATTATTTCAAGAAATATTAGAGTATTGCCACTAAAAACCATCTGCAATAAAAAAAAAACAAAACCAAAACCTTTTCAGCTGCTTAGTACTACGTTACATGACCAGGTGTGTCCATAGCTACCTCTGTCCATGCACCTACACACGGACGGGCACACACAAAGTTCGCTGTCTTTTATATCGCTCTTCCCTAGTGTGCAGCTCGAGACAGGGTCTTGGCTCTGCACTTCAGAAGCAGCCAGCCACCCCTTCCCCGCGGAGGTGCCGAGAAGCCTGTCCCTGTTGGCGAAGTCCTGGCTTCCCTCGTCACCCCACCACTCCTGCTGAGCTGAACTGGCATTTTCGTCTCGGTGAATCAGCATAGCTGGCACTGAATTAGCAATTCTTAGTATTTCTGGGTGTTCAGCTACACTTCGTGAGGTAATTACTTTTGGAAATGCCAGTTCAGCACAGCCAGGGACAAGCAGAAAAAGAGATGCAGACTTTCCCAGCAGGGACAGCTGGGGCTGCTGATTAAGGATGGATGAATCTGTTTGGGAAAACAAATCTGCCTAAGCCCCAGTTCTGCAAAACTTCCATATTAATTCCTCTGTTTGTGAAAATGTTTGTCTCCCTTCCAGGCAGAGGGCTGGGATTTTTTTTTGTTTTGTTTCTTTGCTGTTGCCATCATCCAGTTTTCTTCCAAGAACTATGGTCTGGTGACTGCAAAATGTTGAATTACTTGTCTGGTCACATCTATGCAGAGTTGCTAATGGTGCTGTTCTCCGATTGCATCTTTGGCAACCCCATGCAGCATCTCCTTCAGGAGCAGCAGTAAATGTCAGGACACAGAGAATAATGGTATGCAGCAAACCAGCAGAGAGATTTAGAAATTGGCAGCAGCTTACGCTGTTTTCAGTTGCATATCTTTATCAGGGCTGCTATTAGTACCTTTTATCTTAGAAACAATACAGTCGTATATTAGATTTCTGAAAACAGAAGGCTGCCCAGACTACTGGGCGAAGGTGACATTAGTGCTGTAATGAAGAAAAGTAATGAGGAGCAGTGTATAAAGTCATCCTGTATTGTAAGCAAACTGCTTAGCAAATGCACTGTGTATGGATTTCAAGACCATGTGTGCAGGGCAGCTTTTCTTGTCCTCCAGTGATGGGAAAGGATACTGTCCATTTGCATCAGGTGGTGACTTCAGATTGTTACTACATTTAAGCAACTCTTCCACAGTCCTAGAAAGTCTTAGCTGGACTATACATCTGTCATCTTCCCTCAGAATAAACCAATAAAAAACTAATCAGACACTAAGAAATCTATTTCTTGGGGAATAAAAAAAATAAATCCATCTCCCAAACCCCAGTAGCTGTTAGTGAAGACTATCTTGGTGCAGATCACTGAGATGATTACTTGTTGGGTCGTATGAAGAGCTCCAGACCCTATTCCTGAAAATCTGGGGATAACTCACTCACCACCATGTTCAGCACTTGGGAATTCACGTGCTGTCCGTCTTGCTGATCCCTCACTAGTATGGGACTGGTATGTTACTGCATATGTGGATTTCTGGTAATGCTCACCCCTAGTCTCACAACTTAAGAAGCACTTTCATATCACAGTGGGTCTAAAACATGATTACAGAACAGAAGGAAAACAGTGAGTCCAAGCCAAGCAAGAACGAATACTATCTCATTAACTGAATGGCACAGTTTGGAATAAATATCTAATGTTGCTGTATTTGTAGTGTTGGTATTAACCGAGACAGTGTAATGGCTTTTATAATATTGCCTCTGGTTTGAGGGTGCTTAATAATCAGTTGTAATGATAAAAACATTTTTAGTCAATGAGCTTCTCTGTCATCTGGCTTTTCCCATCAACTTTGGCAGATCTGGATCTGCTCAGAGCCCATATAACCATTTTTTGGAGGGATTGTGTAGTCCAGACAGATTGCATGTACCGGTGATACGACTTCTGGAGGTCTCACTAGAAGTTAGTGCCTGTGGAAACTAAATTAAGCAAAACCAAAGCAAAGACAATTATTATCTTAATGTGCAGAATTATGCTGAATTAGAGCCCTGAGTGAAAGAAGGCATTCAAATGCCCACCTTAGTGTAAAATCAGAAATATTTCTTTATGTGGAATGAATAGTGATCAGCTCCTGCCACAGCATTTACCATGAACACAGGAGATCTCTTTGCTGTTTTTATAAAAGTCTGTTACATGGACATTAAGAGGAAAGGGTCTGGATGAAGTCCATTAAAGCCAAAGTCAGAGTCTAACCCATCCCGGTAAGTTTGTCAGGAGCTACAGGTGACACTCTTCTCTGCCTCCAGCATCTGCTAGTTTATACGTGTGTTTTTAAACACAGAAATAATTCTTAGGTGCCATGGCAGAATGCTGGGGCCTTCCTTCTTCCCTCCAGAGATCTGGTGAGAGTGACACTGAAAGTCAGATATACTGAAGAGCATGAGGCACACGGAGCACGGTCGTTCTTTAGTTGCAGGGCAAAAGGTAAGGAGTTTGCAGCTGCCTCCTTCTCTGCAGGCTTAGTGCTGTAAGCATGTCCAGGACTAAAAATCCTTTTGCTTGCCTAAACAAAATTGCTTGTTTACCCTTTTCTCTTTCTTCTGCTCAGGAGACTCAAGAGTTGTTCAGTCTTTGAAGCATGAAACACCCACCAAGCTCTTAGGGTAAAAGCTACTGTCCCCAAACCCTCAGGAGAGTGGCTCAATTCACATTTCCAAACCCTTCTCTTAGTGGGTGGAGGAATGTCTTGCCAATAATCTCTGTAGCACCAATATTTGGAAAGCAAGGCAGAGGGGGCAGTTTACAGAATGGGATTAGATTAGCGTCTTTCCCCAAACCCTTGCTGTGCCCCCCATTTTCCAATGAATTTTCTACATACCAGGTATTACTGGCCACCTGCTGTCATGCTGGTGGAGTCAAAGTCACTGCTGATTTCTGCAATAACTAAGCCCTGTGGCAGAAATCCTGCCTGGGTGATCTCAGCTATATAAATAGCTCTGGTTGAGAGAAGTGCAGAAACTTGGGCTCTTCTTGCAGACTGGAGACAAAATGAGCCTGACTCAACTAATATCCCAGAGGTACACGATTGAGAAACTTTTTTCCAGCATAGAAAAGGGCATGTTCTAAAAACCAAACAGAAACAAAACAAAAAAACCTCAAACCAAATAAGGGGATATACTGCAGGAAGAGTGGAGCATGAGAGAGTTGAAGCATTTGTCACTAGAGGGCAACGTGGTATCAGAGAAGTGGATGGATGCTCCCCTGGAAGACAGTGAAATATGGGGACAAGAGCATGCCACCATATGGAGGAGAGACTTAAAAATAACAAGGCAGCCTGGTGAAACACAGCAGAATGAGAAATTGAGTTTTACTGCCCTTAGTCATTATATTGACTCTGGCTCAGCCGGAGAGGGGAGTGGGAGTGGAAGAGGAGAATGTAGCTGCTGTGATTTGATTAGCAATGCCAACTACGATACAGTCAGACACAAGCTCTTCCTGAATGAAGAGGACATTATAGAATCGTATTCATGAACAAGGTGCAGAAAAGGGGGGGGAATATATATATATATATATACTGTATTGGCCGTCTGAGTCTCAAGCAAACCTCTGGATTTGTGACATCTATAGCTTATATCAGAAATGCTGTTAATCTCTCACAAAACAAGTCTAGAAGCTCTCAGTCCATAAATTTTGAGTTGATTCAAATCTCAGCACAATACATATAGGAAAGTTACCCCTTAAATCGCTCCATGTCTGTCTAAGAGTGACAGAAAGAAGGGGAGAAACAGAATTTCTGTAAATTCTGATATATATTTTGTAAACAGAAGCCAATATTAAACTACCAAATTGGTGAAATAACATTGTTTTAACACCTGTAAAAATAAGCTTTTAAATTTAGACCCAGTATTTGACCAACTTTGATCATAGAATAGGTGGAAGATGAATCTGGGATGACAGACTGCAGAGGCTTAGACTTAAAACAGAGTTTAAAAGCTTCTTTACAGAGGAAGTTATTTTTAATGCATCCAGAATGTGAATATACTGGCCTAAGCTGCTTAGTGCACATGGATGGATCCCTGGCCCTGTGGCAAAATAACCAAAATGACCTGGTGTCTTCACCCAGAGCAGATTGGCTGGATCTACCACATGGAGCATCTTTCTTCTCTGAGCCCCCTGGGACCCTAACATAAAATCATTATTTAGTCTGTGAAATTGTTTATGAAATACTGTGAGGATTGTGTTGCAACCTGCCAGAACCATGGTTTTGTATATTTGTCTGGTACAGTTCTGTCCCACCTAATAATTTGCTGTGAATGTAAAGAGCAGTCCCATTTTGCCCTCTCTCCTCCCAGACCCTTCCCATCCCAACTCTTCTCCCACTTGTGCCCCATCGGAGCTGCCTCTGGTGCTCATATTCCCATTTTCACTGAGCTGATTTAATTTGCTAAGTTTGCAAAATACACACACTTGTTTCGGTGTG
This sequence comes from Aviceda cuculoides, assembly GCA_035590195.1. Lineage (NCBI taxonomy): Eukaryota > Metazoa > Chordata > Aves > Accipitriformes > Accipitridae > Aviceda > Aviceda cuculoides. Next base: position 21,147,627 of record JAVJGG010000027.1, read on the forward strand.
TTAATTTTCTGTCAGTTCAGTGAAACAGAAAAAACCTCATGATGGAGACCGCTGGGCACCAGATCTGGCACAAGCAAACCAGTAGCAGCTGGTAGAAGCAGGATGGCCCATTCTCTGCCATGGGAGAACATTACACTGTCTCAGCTGTATCACTGAAATGTGCCCTTACTGCACTTGAAATTAATAAATCATTGATACGTAACTTACATGCACTGAGAAGATCTTGACAATCAGACCTGTCCTTTCATTAAAGCTGATTACAGTTTTTGATATTCAGAATTCGACAAAAACTGACATATTTTTTGGGTGTTCCTCCTTTCTCCTCATCCCACATAATAATAATTTTGAAAAGTTGAAGTCGGGTAAAAGGAAATCTGTAGAAAATATCCTAGAGAGATTTTTAGGTGTTCTGCTTTCCCCAGGGTAAGCCAAACTTCACATTCTTGGATTTAGACAGATCTGCATAGTAAAGCTAAATGTAAAATAGTTGAACATCACTGGAAATAATAGTCAGGATCTAAAACAAGAATGAGGTGTTCTGCAATAAAAACACTAACGATAGTTATTTCTAAGTGGGAGTGAAGTGAATAGCTAATTGCCATTTCTGAAATGATCTTTATTCTCTTGTTTACTACACTGTAAACCAAGAATAATTCCACTGTATTTTACTGGGTTAGTCATGTGAAAATGATACAACCGAATCAGAATTTGTGCTTCTGCTTTATTACTGGATATGAAGAGTTATGAGTTGAAACGGCAGTGTGAATCCTTCTGAATGGACAAAATTGTTTCATTCGGGAGGCCATTCTGGATCCAATAAAATTGTGTTTGGAACTAATTTTCTCCTTATGTTACATGGGACAAAATTGCTCTTATTGCTGTGCATATATTTACGGCTTTTGGCATAATGGCATTAAATTCTTTTCTGGGATCCAGGTACTTCACTAATACAAATAATTATAGCTCTGGCGCAGGGGGTATATTTTGTAGTTGGACGTAATCAAAGCCTTGAAAGAATTATCATAATTCATAAAATGTACCATGAAAAGACATCACAAAGCACTGTAACTCACCATCATCAATTCAGTCATTCTGGTTGGGACCAAGGGTCCGTCTGTCCAGTGACCTCCCTCTGATGGCAGCAGAGAGCCTGGGGAAGATTGCGCAAACTGGGCAAACATAAATTCTACTTTCTCCTGATACTCTCCCAGGCATTAAACTTTTACAGGGACTATGTGAACCAGAAATGGGTTTTATGTATTTCAGTAACACCCAATTGATTTCATTCCTACGGGCTTGTCCACTCATCCTTTGAATCCATGCAGACTTTTAGCACTGGTGGTATCTTCTGACAAGGAGTCTCACATCTTCCCTATGTGTTATGTGGGAAAACACCTTCTTTTGTTTGCTTTTAACTTCTCTTTCATTTGATGCCATCTATTCCCTGTACTAGAAAAGACAGTAAATTGTCAAGCCTATTCTCCTTATTCATGTAAGAGATTTTTATGTACCTACAGGTCATAGCCTCCAGAATTGTCTGTTTTCCCACACTGAAGACTTGAGTTAGTACTTTATTTTATAGAAGCCTGACTACAACTGTCCCAGGAAACATTCCTATGCAGAAATTAATTCATGACAGGATAAATTGACCTTGTGTTCCTTTCATTTCAGCCTAAAACATAGGAAAAAATGTACAAGATTTTTGTGATTTTGAATATGTTCCAAGTCAATCCTGAGAAGTGACCGTCATTTGTTTCAATGCTTCTCACTTGAGAAGAATATCATTTGAACCTTTGAATACAGTAAGCAGACATGTGTCATTGTGCTGAACACTTTCTCAAGGATTTGACAGCTTTTTATTTCATGCATCATTCACCCCTTGCTATAGTAATCACACGAAGTAACATTTCATTAATGCAAAGTTAAAAAGCTGATAGGATATTGAGAAATAATATCTGGACCCAGGCATGTTGGTAATGGATTTCATTGTACTGTGCTACCCCAAGCGATACTCACACCAATGTGACATCTACTTACTGCAAAATAAATAGGAGATTGAGCTGGAGATTATTTATTAATTTTCTTTATGGCTGGGAACCCGAACTAGAAAAGCCAAGTGAACCCAACTCCAGTGTTGTACAGAAGCTATAACTTAAATGGTGTGCATCAAAAAAAAAAGATTATCAGAATACAGACTTTTACTTTCTTCATACTGGCTATGAAGAGGAATAAGGAGAGACTCCAGTGTGAATCTTTCTGAACAGATAACATTGTCTGTCTCCAAGAGGCAGTGCCAGAAACATTGCTGACTTCCACGGTGAGTAGGATTTGCTGTGACATGTGCCACTTACATTACTCAAAAAGTGTAAGTAAGCAATGAAAATCAGGATTAATTTAAATTTGCATCACAGGTGCTGTAATGTATTGACAAAGGGATTTGAATTGCAATCGGCTGTCAAAATGGCACACTGGTTATACAAACACAAGTGAATCCAGCGTCGTATCAGTGTGAGGCTGTTTGCTAATGGTGCTGAAATGGCGATGGCCTGCAAATGGTATTATGGTCTTAGTACACATATGCACTAAAAGGCACATTTTCATTAAAGATACAGAATTGGCAAAAGTAAGCACTTAAAATTTCATAATTAAAAAATATTTATTTAAGGTTGCCTATGCAGCATCCTGATGTTACAATCTTTAATGATATCACCACGTAAAGTTTTTTTCACTGAATGCTTCCTTCCATCTGATAGATTAATTGCAACAGGAAACACAGAGATATCTATTTGCTGAATTTCAGTTATTGCTTACAAAGAGTATAGGAGCATTCCTAAAAGAGTTGCAAAGACATTTTTTTTTTTTTTTAAATGGAAAATGATATATAAAGCAATTTAAATGAAACTACTTCACACAAACATTAGAAAGTATTGTCATGAGGTAAATTTGTATTCCAGATGCATTTGGAAACTGAGGACAACTTTTTAATATCAACATGTGCATTTTTAACATTTAAAATTCAGTATTAGGAAAAAGAAAGGAAGAACAAAAGAAACCCCAACCTAACTCCAGGTTATGGATAGGTTTTGTTTCTTAGATGCGTTATTTAATATAGTTTACATAAGAGTGGATTTCATTTTTTTTTTTTTTTTAATTTTGGTATCTTTCCTAATTCTTGGTTCCTGAGTCCATCTGGGGTTCAAATACATCCAATGACAAAATGAAAGTGATTTATTTCTGGGCACTGGGGCTTCCTTCACTGCCCAAATGTAGTCATCTAGTGCCATCAGCCACAGGTATTTCCAGACATCAGTAGAGAGCTGGCAGATACACCTCAGAACTTGACAGAGACCTGGTTGCTACTGGAGGTCACCTCAGCCAGTGGCCTTTAGTCTCCGAGTAGGAGTTAACTTAAATGCTTACGTACAAAAGCATCCTGTGTCCCTTCCAGCTTGCAGCAAAAAAAAAGAGATGGTTCCTTGTGGAGTCCTGCGGTGTATCTGCCGGCTCTGTACAGACGTCTTGGATACCCCTGGGCACCGCTGGCGGCAGCAGGCATCTCCTCTGCCTTGAGTGCTAGCAGTTAACGGACCGCGCAGAAGGTCTCTGCTGACCTGCCTCTGGGTGCCTGCTTTAGGTGAGCTGACTCTCTCTACAGTCTCCGGTGACTCTACTGGGCAGATCTCTGTCTGCTGTGAGACAGTGGACTACAGGACAGATGTAGGCATCGGCATTTGGTAGGACTTGGCAGTGTTAGGTTTATGGTTTGACTTGATGATCTTGAAGGTCTTTTCCAACCTAAATGACTCTAAGATTCCATGATTTAGGCACTTAAGCATTTAGGCACGTGTAGACGTTGACACTGAAACTCAGTCCTACCCCAGGTGCTAGTTACTAGTTCGATTCAGTGCCCACTGTTCCCAGAATAAAGAGCACACTTTAGAACACTACATGTTATTCAATAGTATTCTTTTTTTTTTTCTTTTTTAGCATTTTAGAAGGTGATTTAACTTTTCAAAATGTCTCCTTTGTTCAGTCCACCACTGCACTGCAAGAAGCTGAAAGTACTTTTTAGCACTACAGATGTATCTTCTTTTAAATGTCATTATCTTTATTGCAACCACTCCTGAATGCTTTTTCATGATTTGGGAATTGATAGTGAAGGAAGAGAGTCAGGGTGGTAGGGAAAGTGAAGAAATGGGTTCTGTTTCATGCACTTTATCCGCATGGACTGTGATTAAGTAAAATAGCTCAGCTCATAATAAAAATCCATTATAAGGTTTGTGCTTATCTTTAAGACTTTGTAGTCTATAAGCAATCTTAACATCAGGTGTATGCTAAAAAGGCTGTCATGAATAAGGACAACTTTCAAGAACGGTATTTCCGAACTGGGGTCACAAAACGGATAACTGCTGGTAATGGCAGCATATATGAAATCTAACATGAGATAGAATAAGGGAAGGTGACTCAGAAAATATGTTCTGATGTACAAGTCTGGCACCTGTGTTTATTTATTCTCTGGGTGAAGGTAAGCACAAATTGTAAGTGCTGAGCCTAGTGCAACGACCACTTTGTATGAAGTTTCGCCATAGTCTTTGACAATTTTGTGAACAGGAAAATCCAGCTGGGTGGAAAGGAATACAACTAACCATAAAATGTAATGGATGGAGAGAATAAGAGAGCTGTTCTTGCAGCTATGGTTTGGGGAAAGAGAATTGAGAAGTAGTTTTCTAACCCTTCGGGCTTGTTAAGAAACACATGAAAAGCAATTCTAATTTTAACAACTGAGTAGCTAGACAGGCTTTAGGATAAAGCACCCCTGGAGGAGGAGAAAGAAGAAAGGAAAATCTCCTAAATTCATTCAGAAGCTGGATCAATCAAGGAGAGAATATTGTCAAACACAAGCTTGATAATTATTCTATAATTTTGCAACTTTGTGTCTCATTTTAATGTGATATTTTAACCTTTTCCTTAACAAAGTAAACCAAATCTATTCTAGTTCTTTAATCCTGTTTTCTAGAAAGTGTGATTGTTGAGTAATCTGACTCAGTAAAGAACTCCATCCCTTTGGGCGTAGTGAATAGCAGGAAATCGCACGATTGGGGAAGGTCGTTCAGCCAACATCAGTAGTAGCTTCCTGGAAAGTAGATACTGGTCAGTGGTTATTCTGAAGTCCAGTGACACTAGGATATGGAGAAGATGTCTTCCAAAGTGTTTGTGACAAGCAGTAAGAATGGTGGCAAGGTGACATCTGAGGTTATGAAAGACTGTCCATGCATGTGAGACAAGAAGCAGTTATGGCTCTGCAAGTCCCTGAATGGACTGCAAAGTTGTTTCTTGAGATGTCTGATCTTCCCAGAACTCACGCTAAAATTGGGTTTTCTACATCTCTAAAAAACAGTTTGGGACTTGCCTATTTCTGTACATGCACCTTCTTTTTTGTTGTAACCTGTGATCCAGACATTTAACTTTATTGCTGGTAGTTTAAAAAGGGGATATTGAACACACCTTAGCTTCCTTATGATTTGCTTTTTCTATCAACTTCCTGACATCATTAGGTTTTCCCTCACCCTTTCTTCCCTTGCTTAACAAGAAAAAAAAACACCTAAGTTGCACTCCTCCTGGTAATTCAACACAGGGTTTTTCAAAGCATAAAACGTCATTATGTCCTTCAGGCAATGCAGGTTTCCAAGGTCTATTGCTCTGACTGAGGTAATTAGAGATTTTTCATCTAGGTGGTGTGTATGATCACTGAAATTCTTGCAAGTCTTCAACTGAGTGCAAGGGAAACCTCCATGAAAATGGCAAACTAAGAAGTTTAAATTATTCAAATTTAAAATATTCATGCTTAAAAGCCTTTACGTAATAAGGGCAAGGAAAATACATGTGCTATTGAAACTGAAAACTGAGGGTTAATATGCTTTCATTTAAAACTTTCCCTGAAGAGCAATTTTTATTATAACTTATAACTCATTAAGCTTTCTGACTGATGCTGTGCAATACACAATGAAACAAACTCAGCCCAGAGGAGCTCTTCCAGTCATAGTGACAAAAATCAGATGAAGATGTTAACTATGGCTGCAGACTGTGATAATTCACAATGTTGATATGGAGATGAAAACAAAAGGCTTTATTGTTGACCCAGCTAAACACAATATTCATCCCTAGGGACAGCAAGGAAAGCTTTGAGTAGCCCTTTATCTGGGCCTGAGGAAGGCATAAGTAGAGGTGAGAAGCTAGTTCCTTCATGAACTGAATTTACGTAGGGGAAAGATGAGAGATCTTCTGGTCTCTTAAACTGATATGGGGCAACATTTTGGCAACGCTCTGTGGAAAAGTGGATTTGGGAGGGAATTATATCAGTCATCTCCAATGTATTGAAGGTGGTCCTCTTAGGCATAAACTAGAGGGGAATGAAAGGAGGAAATGAGAGGAAGTGGTCCAGCCATAACTTGGGAAGTGAACACACTTCCTTTCATACTTTGTGTGGTATAAACCATAAACTCATCTTTACAAATACTGTCTTTAGTTAATGGAGGTGCATATTAAATTCTTTTTTTTCATGGCAAGGAGCAACTGATAATCATAATTAGTTTGTTGCTATCACCTGCTCCTTCCTTTTGGGGTGTACGTGCATTCTTACTTCCTTAAAATTGTAGTTACATCTTCCTTTTCATCTGTGTTACATTGTTTGATCTTCTTGACCTCTTGCAAGTATTTCAGAGGACTCTTTCCATTAGTTGTGTCTGATGGGTCTTCCATTTTGACAATGTCTTTCTGAAAAAAAAAAATTAAAATTGTGTTGTACTGAAATTAACAGTACATTATCTCTAGTACATTAATGACAGCAGCATGACAACTTGCAAATTAATAGTAAAATAGATTATCACCCTTTCACACACATTTTTTGAGATATTTTGCAACATTATTTCTTCGTACAATATAAAGTCAGGAATGCGTTAAATAGCAGCATAATTTATTGTTACTTACCAGATACAGGATATTTTATTAAGGTTCACAAGCCTTCTATATCTTGTCAAATATGTGATGAACACTCGCTAAACCATTTTGGAAAGTGTCATGGATGCAAACAGCTGGTAATAGAGCCAAGAATGCTGCTTCTGGGTGTGTTTCTTAAACCCAGATGATGTTGGCTCTCCTATAAAATTTTTCTTTGCAAGTTTTCTTTTGTAGGTCTGTTTCTGTATCTTATACAAGAAGCATTCTCCCATGTTTTGTTTCATTCAATTATTTTACTATAAGGATCTCAGTAGTAGTAGTACTTCACTGTCTTATGCCAGTGCTCAGAGATTTCAATCAGAGCTGGACTTTATGATACAATGCAGTATAAATGCCATGTGCAATTTACTATGGGCTGTAAAAAGCTTATTTGCTAAGGAGCTCATGATGTAGAGGTGAACAAATGTCATGAGGTTCTTGTAGCTACTTACTCCACTGGAATTAAATTTACTATGATTGCCTGGAAAGAAATGTCCTTCTTCCAACTTGAAATAAAACTTTTTTCTTTATTTTTTTCTATCACACAGTATAAGCAAACAATAATAAGTTATTCTCATCTTCTTGTCTCCTTTCATTAGGAAATTGAATGTTTACCATCAAGGTAATATTCATTCTTGAGTTCTTGGACTGTTTAGCAAGTCCTCTAATTTAGTTGTAGTAGAAAAACACATTGGCAGTCAGCAAATGGTTAACACTTGTCAAACACAAAATTATAATATCAGCAGGATGTGGGTAAAAAGTTGTAATTCTTCCAAGATTTTTGTCTCTGGGTATAATCCCAAAATGAAATTCCAAGATTACAGATGGCTATTTTTTTGCTTTTAGATAGGAGACAGGATCCCAGCACTGCAGTTACGTTGATCTAGTGCACTCCTGGCTTATGACTTCTGACTTACAAGATCTGCACTTAAGATACACTATTGATACTATGCTGGTCATCCAAACCCTGTTACAACAGAGAATATGGCCAGCTCTGCTGTCGCAAGAATAGACTATTAAGGTTAAATTTAAATTGTCAGGATTGGGAGTGCTTCCCCATACTCATGTTCAGATAAGCACCCTAACCTCATCCTCATTTCACTCTGAGTTAAGGACTAGCCTTTACACGTCCATGTCTCCATGAGATGGGAACGCTGGCTCTCAGACTGGAAGGGAGTTCAGCTGCACAGACTTTCTAGATGTCCATGTCTAAGATGTCGGGGTTTGGGGTTTTTGGATTTTTTTTTTTTTTCTGAATGTCCTGGAGCTGTCAATCACATTACAAAGCTTTACACTTTGAAATTTGATTTGAATTTGGATTGGTGTTGATGAGGGTACCAAAAAACACATTTCAGCATGCAAAGAGATGAATGAGGATAATGAAGGGTGGTGGCAGTCTGAGTACCTGTCATGTCGCACCAGAACTAAACCTCTTGCTTCACAAAATAATAGCAACAACTTTATGAGAAGAAAAAGCCAGTCCTATTGAACATGTTCTAATTTTTCCTATCTCGAATCCAGCCATGGACAATTACATTTCACTAAAAATTGTGAAACAGTGGCCATAGTTGGATCATTCATCAGCAACATTTCCAAGATATGCATCTTCCTGAACGATACCAGAAATAAATCTTCCAGTATCATATTCATACTTTTCTTGCTCACAGTAAAGTGCTGAAAGATTAACCGGATACCAGTTAATTGGTGTTTTGTGGATCTCTATATGAGCTGAACAGGAAGTGTTTTACAAGAGTCGGAAGCTGTTTACTCTACCGTAATAATGTCTCTAACTACTTCAACAATTAAAATCATTGTAGGGATTGTGTGAAGTGTATTTACTACTGTTGTTAATTGGAATGCATGAATCAAAAGAGGAAAGCTGTCAAGCTGTGAGCTGCCCCTGACTTCTCTGAGTACAGTGAAATTTATCTTACAAGAGAAACTATTGTATAAACTTCTCTCCAGAATTTACTATTTGTGTCATGCTAACATTGTCCTATGAATATTTTTAATAATTGCTAGTCTCTTCTTTACTTTGTGGCTCAATCGCTTTTATAAATTCACCCAAAGGCTCTCCCAGAGGATAAATTGAAGGAATTCTGACATATTCTAGGGTTTCTTGTGTCTCTGTTGCCAATGAAACCTGGTCTGACCATGACCATTAACTCTGTAGCTCAAAAGGAAGTCTACTAAAGAGCATTGAGGTGGCAGCCCTATCTGTGAGGTCAGGAAAGGGCAAGAAGGGGAACAAGAGAATTCAAGGAGCTGCATACCAGGAGATGAGACTATGATGATCTCCAGTGGACAACCCGATCCCTGTCTGGAGCCAGCAGCAGGTATGGTTAAGTCCTGGCTGCTGTTCCCCATGAACTGGCCTTTTGTCTCCTGGTGCTTGCAGGTAGGTGTCACCAGCATCCATGAGTAGACTCATTATCCCTGGGACAACCCCTGAAGATGTTAGCACCAGTACAGTCCCTCGGGAAGTTCTTGAGCTACTAGGAGAAAAAAGAAGAGAAAATATTTATTTAGAAGCCATTCCTGGGAGCAGAACACATTGGAAATATGTCACTCAAGGAGCACTGCGGGACAGGCTGTTTCCTTTACCTGAGTCATGAAGACTTAAATTCTACCAGGGCACATAGGTTGTGTGATGGCTTTTTTCTTGAGGAGCTGGTGGGCGTCCTCAAGGAAGGCATGTTCTTTTGTGTCTCAAGTAGTTATTCCCATTTTTTTCTTTGCTTAGAGGAAAATGAAATGGGTATGTAAAGACTAGCTACGGTTTACTTTAAAATTCTCATTTTTGGTAGTGTATATGAAGATAGAATAGAATGTTGTAACTGTTGGAACAGCTGAGCATTCATTTTAGTCATGCCTTTGTCTAGATTGTATCTTCCATTCTAGTTTCTTCTACTTTATAATTGCAGTGCTGTTTTTTTTTATAAGTGCATAAAATAAAGTGTTATTGTCATGTTCCCTTGAGTAACTTAATTACTGTATTTTTGAGGTAACTGACTACTGTAATTATGTAATACATCTTTTGTGTACAGGAAGCTTTATGCATATAACTTTAAAATACAGGGTAGGTGTTGAGTTACACTTTCTTTATTATTTTTTTCCTTAGTAGAATGTGACTTTTCTACTACTTTGAATAATTTCAGTGGAGAATATAATAGAAAAAGTAAACATGTCAATGTATTCTTAGTTTAGATTTGTTTATTTGTTTGTTTTTTTCCCTTGGGCTTTTTAAAATCTGAAACTGATATACAATATTTTGTAAATGTGCCTCAATTTTTTTTTTTAATTTGCATTGTTGCAATGAAGAAAGTATGCTCACTTTTTAAGAAGAAAAGATACTACTCTTTGAGATTACTAGGACATAAACTGAAATGCAAATTTAATATTACTGAAGTACTGACAGAAACAAAAGCTACGGGGATTTTAAATCCACCTTTTAATTTCAATAACTTAATGAAGAAATGTACTTATACCAATTTAAGTCAGCTGTTTCTCTTCTGAACAATTCAACAAAAACCTGAAGCTTGGATGTAGTGGTAAACGGTAAATTCATTTGGCAATTTTTATCACATTCACATTAGAAGCTTGGTCTACCTGTTACTTTGAGTCGTTTTACTCTGTTGAGAAATGCACTCCAGAACTATATGTCAAGTTTCCCAAAAGCCAATAAATATTTTGCTGATAAAGAACTTCCAGACTTTTTCCAGTGGCCAAATGATCTCAGATGCTTCTTACCCTGTTGTCAGAGTCTTCACTTTTTATTTCAAATTTCTTTAATTCAAGAAAGAATATATTGACAATATTAATGTGCCAGTACTGTATTCACAGATTGGATGAATTGTCCTGGGATTGAGAAGGTGAGGTCACGTTGTTTTGGAAATCCAGATGTATTTCTTTATAAATAATCACTAATGCAGGGTGCAGATTAATGGGCCCCACCCACTGTTCTGGACTGCTATGCTCATTCTGTAATGAGCATCTAGCCAAAGCTGTGGATGCAGATGGATGACAGATTTTCACTCCAGAAAGCAGAACAGGTCCAGATCTGCCGTCTAGACAGAGAAATTTCTCTGTGGCATGCTGGGGGGATAGAGACCAGGACAGTGAAAGCAGCCGGAGAAGGTGGGGCTTTTAACAGGGGTCTGCTAGACGGTCCTCTCTGCTTCATTAGCCTGTCACCATTGCTCATCATATAACTGGTCACTGTCATCTTTTGATCCCATGTATGTGACCAACACAAGGTCTAACATATAAGAAGTGGTCAGCTGTACGGAGCAATAATGCTTGAGTACGTACAGCTTTGTTGTCTGGAGTGCTCCCCTAGAATAGAGCTGGAGGCCGTATAATTTTCTCCATGTTAAAATGGTTGCAACTAATTGATCTAGTTATAATTGATGGACCTTCAAAGCAGTATGAGAGACACTAGCTACGACATAAGACCTCTTGCTGTCTCCTGACATATGCTGCTGCCTGTGTTGGGCTGCATTACGCATCCCCTTCCACATTGTCAGGCACAGCTGTGCCCGGAGAGCCACAGAGCTTTCTGTCATTCTAGGTAGGAATATAAACAATTGGACAAAAGATGGGGAGGTTAATACAGCTGCCTATGTCACATCCCTAAGGAAAAGTGTAGGCAAATCTTATGCATGTAAAAGGTTGAGATTAATTATTAAATCCTTCTCTGATTTGCATGTTCAGGAAGAACACCAACAATCATTTTCCACTATCATTTCCAGATGTCTTTTTGCTCCTAGATATAAGGGGAGCAGGCTGGAGCTGGGGCTAGTCAGATGCCATCGCGGCTTCTCAACTTCTTGCACAGCTCCACAAGCTAATCAGGCAGAGGTGACTGAAGCAGCAAGATGTTGCCACTGGTTCTTATCATTTCAATAAGTATTGTAGCTATTGAAGTTGTTGCTGGACTTATTGGAAATGGATTTATTACAGCTGTTAATATCATTAACTGGATCAAAAGCAAAAAAATTTCTTCCGCCAATATGATCCTGATCTTTCTGAGCATATCAAGACTTATCTTACAGGTGACCATACTGATGCACATTCATAGTCTCTACTTTGCAGATGCATTTAAGTTGGCTTCCATGTACAAAGCTTTTGGAGCTGTATGGATGTTTGCAAACCATGCCAGTTTGTGGTTCAGTACCTGGCTCTATGTACTCTACTGTGTAAAAATAATCAATGTCACCCAATGGCTGTTGCTGCGAATCAAGCTCAGAATAGCTGGGATGGTCCCGTGGCTTCTTATAGGATCGCTGGTGATCTCTTCTGTGACTTCTCTTCCTTTGCTATGGATTACACCCAGCACTTACCTCTGCAGCTCAACGGGGAACTGTGTAGAAAATAGCACAGCACATATCACTGACTGGGATAGTTCCTATCTCTACCTGCTGCTTCTTTACTTTGTAGGTTGTTTTTTTCCTCTGGTGCTATCTGTGGTAACCTCAGCTCTGTTGATTACTTCTCTATGGAAACACACAAAGAAGATGCAATGTTATGTAGATACCTTCAGGGATGCTTTGATAGATGTTCACCTCACTGCCATTAAATCCATTATTTCTTTCTTGATCCTATATCTTTCCAGTTTCGTAGCTCAACTACTGTTGATACTGTCGACTTCTCAAAGTAAAGATGTTGTGAAAGTTGCGGTATCCTTGGTTGTAGCTGGGGCATACCCTTCTATACACTCTATTATCCTGATCATAGTCAATTCAAAACTCAGACTGGCATTTAGGATCCTTTGCCAGCATTTTAAGTGCCATTTGGAAAAGATGACTCTAAGCCTCACTTTATAGCTTGAGAGAAACACTCTCCAGTAACAGATCTGGAATCAAGTCTTTTATGCATGAATTGTTTCACCATCTTTTTTTAGTCATTAACTTTCACCTTTCAGAGATTTCTGTGATCAGATCTTCTCAGAACATCTGAAAAAAACATACATTTTTGCCTTTTTCTCTACACCACTCTTGCTCCCTCAATCTTATTTAATAAAGAGTGAGAATAAGAATGCACTGAAAGGAAACACTGCACTTAAATAATAAACCAAGTACAGGATGCGTTGTGATTTCAGATTCTAAGTTTAAGATTGACAGGTTTGTGATATGTTTGAATTGAAGAAAATGCTACTAAAACAGAGACAAAATTTACAGAGCTCACAAACAGCACTGAAGGATCTTTCACCTGAGAAGATTAAAATTGGATTAAACACATGTTGTGCAAGCCATAGCTGACATACAAACAGAATATGCTTCTAAATATGAAAAAATAGCTAAAAGATAACCTGAGTGAAAATTAAGATTTTGAAACATACAGCCAATTAGTGTAATCAAGTTACATTCTGAATCAGGTTTATTTGTGTTAGGATTCCAGTATGTATATAGCAACTTAGTGGTTAAATACCACTTCCAAATGGATCCTTTTGTTCAAAACATATTTTATGGTAATTCATATGGTTTATTTGAAAGTGGATTACTAAGTGATGATTACAATGTAAACAGATGTAGGTACATAGATCTACCTGTCCGCTACAGAAAATCTTCTTGTTTGTGTTGACTGTTCTGATCACAAATTTGCCTTTTCCATGATATGCTGTTGCTTTGAGTAGTTGTGAGTTGTTTCTAAGGCTGTTCTTTTTTACTATTTTATGTTACTGTGAAGTTTGACACGAGGTTGATGAAATATGGTCAACAAACCCTGTTGTCTTTTATTAAATAATGTGTTAGATGATTCTACCCTGAAGTTCTCAGCTCAGCTGAAGTATTTTTATGCTGTATATCCTCTCTGCAGGAATTTAGATAATGCTAGATTACGAATCACTATGGTGAGAGTTTCAGTCCCGTCTATAAAACTAATGAGCAGGGTGATTCACTTAGTCTTGGAGTGTATCAGCTTCAGTGTTTGAAACGTTGAAGTAATACCTTTATAAAATGCTTTGAAATTACTATTTAACAATATAAGGTAAAGGGTGAATATAATGTTTTTAACTGATATCTTAAAATACTTTTTACAATGAAATATGTTAATAGGAGGCATAAACGAATGCCCTGTCTAATACGAAGTGAGAGGATTATTGAGATGTGTAAAGAGTGGGGTCAAACTGCGTAGAAGGAGAGGAGGATGATTACGCCCACAAACAGCGCCCGGAGGCGCAGTCCAGCGTACTGTAAAACTAAGACTCTCGTAACGTCCAGCGCTGTGCGTGCTGCACCGAGAGAGACCCCAGAGTCCCTCCAGAGCCCTGCCTGCCTACTTCTGGGGGGAAGCCCCCGGGAACCGCCGGGCTCCCCAGCTGCGTGCCCGGCCAACAGGGGCAAGGCTAGAAGAGTCACACAGCGGTAGCTCTTTTGGTCCTTTTTCCAGCTGGCAACATCATGAGAAGAAGGCCTCCTGAAAGAAATGAGGGATTCTTTGGTGGTGTTTGTTTTGGGGTTTTTTGGGGGGTTTTTTTGGCAGGGACCAGTGTTGTTGGTATTGGTGTTTGGGGTTTTTTAACCTGTTCAGGAAGCTCTGATAAAATTCATTTCCACAATGAGCTCATTTCTCCTTAGGTGTTTCCAAACCTGTTTCTGGTGGCAGTCTGAAGGAACGAGATCAGAGCCAAGTATGAAAATAATGACCCCTGCTCAGCTTTTTCACTGCCTCCTCACCTTCAGGAGGGGGAGATCTGAAGCAGGAACAATGATTAATAAAATATCCTTCAGTGCTTCCAGGGGAGAGAAGGATAAAGCTCAAGCAGTTGATGTCTTTATATTGTATTGATGAAAGTTTTGTTACACACAGCATAGAGTGAGATAGATGGGTACATAAATTAGAATTTTAAATGTCTGAATTGGTAAATAAATTATTAGCTTTGTCCTTTTCCTTTCCATTCTTCCCCCAAGCTTCAATTTATTTTCACATCTTCCACAGTAGATACAGTCTCCCATTTATTTTCTGATCTTGCCCTGCTCTTTGGATTTCAACCTTTCCCTTCCTAAAATCATTATCTTTATTCTCTGTGGATCTAGCTTTCTTTTTCTGGCACATTTGTAACAAGCCTTCTGATTATTATTTTACAATAAAATATCACGCACCAAATTATAGCAGGCTTGTTTCTATATCTAGTTTATCTCAGAAAGCAGATAAACAAATCTAATTAATGTTTTGGCAATTACTATTTTTGCACAAAAAAAAATATAGAAAGAACTTTGTTGAGATTTCATTGTCTAAGAAGTGCTTATATGGTGTTTGAAAATAAGACTCAGCTCACCTGTACATTTCCCCTGGAACTTTGCAAGCTACATGAAATGTAGACTACATGAATGGGAAAATACTGTCTGCAGTTTGTATAAGGCCAGTATCTATGGCGGCACCAAGATCATTGTAAAGATGATGAAAAAGGTGATTAATGCAGTTGTTCACACTCATTACATGAATACCAAACCTTTTCTCATCCAACTTTTTATTTTTTTTTTAGTGCCATGGTGCTTGCTTTTCTAGGTCAGAATTCATCACAGTTCTCTTTGTAGGAAAAGCAGTATTTTGTTGTGCAGAATTTAAGGGACTTCTGATTGCAATCTAAGTAGCATCTTCATCAAGCTGGAAAATGTCTCCCTACCAGTTGTCCAGCATGTGAATTAGAAAGGAGAGCTACCACAGAAATTCTGGGTTTCAACTGCTGATCTGCTTTGTCATGTCTTTTGGGGTTTTTCTTTGTGGATTAATCACAGGCTGTACCTGACCAAATCAGCAGCTGGGTGGTGGATATGAACTTCAATATCTCTAATATTAATATCTCTCTTCTGCTAACTATGGAGTCTTCCTTTTTGTTTTTGATATCTTGGTGTCCTCCACGGTGCTAATTACCTCTCTGCAGAGGTACACAAGGCAGCACTGCCAGCTCCAGGGATCCCAGAGCAGATGTTCTTATAAATGCCACTAAAGCTCTAATTTTTTGTTGCCAGTTTTCTACCAGTGATCAGGAAGCCTTTGACCTTCTTTGCATATGACAGCCCTGTGATGCTAATTTATTCTGATTTTGGTTTATCTCAAAAGTAAAATAAGTGTCAATGAAGATGCCACATTGTACCTGTCTTTTCTTGAAATATGACTTCCCACCTTCCTGCAAGGTTGGGGAAAAGTTCTACCTTCTGGAAGAGTTTATAATAGGATTATCACCTGGGATTACTCTTATCTGTATTTATTTATTGTCTTCCTTATTGTAATGCTCAGCCTTCATTTCATTAATATCACAAGGACAGTTTCTTCAATGTTATGAAATACTTCTCAAAGCTAATCCCTCTTCCCCTCAATATTTCTTATCCTGTTTGTTTCTCGTTTGAGGACATCTGTAACAGGAGGTCATTGGAACTTACTTAGGTGTATAAATAACACTGTTCCCGAATCTTTCAGAAAAAACCTTCATAGAAACATGAGTCTTAAGGGTTACTAAAAAAAAAAAACAAACAAAAAAACCCCACAAAGTTTGGTTTCTAAATGAATGTTCAACTTGTCTTGACTATCCATGAATATTAAAAAAAAAAATTAACTTCATGTTAATATCACTTTTTAGCTTCCTTATTTTCAAACTGCCATTTCTCTTTTCCTATACTTATGCTTTTGCATTGACTCAGAAGAACTTTACATTGGCCAAAATAATCATAACTAATATTAATTACAGCAAGTTATGATGGAAAACAGCACGGACGCTCTTAAAACCAGAGTTCCTGACACTCGTAAGCCTGTCAGAGGGTTTTATCTCCTTCCTAGAACTTTTCTAGTCTCCATTTTGAGAGGTCATATCCCTTCTCTAGAATTCAGCCTATTATTTGTGAAAGGACAGGGACAACATTTTACAATCAGAAAACAGAGCAGTAGTATGGATGACGGCTACAATGTGATTTATGTGGGCTTTTGAGAAGGGAGAGAAGCGAGAAGTCACACAGATCCATGCCGTCTACTTTGGCTGCTATCTTTTCACAGCGCAGGTAAACAACCCAGGGCAATGGTGCGCCCTTCCAAAAGCAGATATTGCTGAGCTGGGATCCATGCACCAAATGCTCCGTTGCAGATCAGTTTATTTGCTATCACAGGAAAAGCAGAGGCAAACTGCTAAACAGGAATAATGACTTGCTATCATCATCCCTCGGTTGCCTGTTGGGGAGGAGGAGTGAAATTAAACCCTTTCTGGCCTTTAGGCACTCAGATGTGATATTGTGATGAGATTAAGATGGATGAGCAAATTCACAAATTAAAAAATTGATTGGTAGGTGATTAGACTAGATTTTTTATCCTTTTCCACCCCCTCCCTCCCTTCCCCGCAGTGTCATATTTGCATTTAATTTTTTCCTAGCTTTACATCTTTTTTATTTTTTCCCTCTCTTTTGGAGTTTGTCTTTTTTCCTTTCTAGAAAAAAAATATCTTTAATTCTGCATTTATCACCCCTCTTTCTTACCACTCCCTTTAAAAATCTTGGCTGTTTTTGCTGCTGTTGTTGCCGTTATTGCAAATGCATACTAATGAAATCAGGCTGGGTTCATTCCCATATTTACTTTATTCTAATAAGCACGCTTTACAAGACAGCTTATTGGTTTTGGCAGCTTATACTTTTTCTTTTGTGACAACATTGCCAACAAAATTCCTCTCTTTCCTTGTGAAGGTGTTCTAAAAAAAAACAAAACAAACCCACATGCTGAGACCTTGAGACATTTGAAGTTTCCCTTTCAAATCCCACTTCAGTCAGTTCTGCTTTGTTGTCCTGTCCCTGTCACTTGCTGTCTCTTACCCCACATGATGATCCATTTTTTCTTTCACAGACTGTTGTCTTTGTATTTTCTTTCTCATTTTTCCCTGTCTCCTTTAAGATTGTTCTTAATTTTTTTTTCTTTCTCCTTCCTCTCTTCAGTTTTAATC
The DNA here is from genome assembly GCA_035590195.1 of Aviceda cuculoides. Lineage (NCBI taxonomy): Eukaryota > Metazoa > Chordata > Aves > Accipitriformes > Accipitridae > Aviceda > Aviceda cuculoides. The sequence continues at coordinate 21,165,544 of JAVJGG010000027.1, forward strand.
CTCACCCTTTAGTCCCTCAAACATTCTTGTGCGTTTCTATGTTTACACTGTTTGTTTCCCTTCCAGAGTAGAGATGACCATCCAAATATTTTCATTGCCTGGGATTAAGATAAGAAATAAAAAGAGGAAATAAAATTTTGCTGCACATATGCAAACAGCAATGTGGAAGATTATTCAAACACTGTATGCATAAGATGTAGGTTTAAGACTAAAATTATTTGACATACTTGCATCCTGAGAAACATCAGAAAAAAAGTAGGTATTTATAGACTTGCTCACTCTCTTAAAGAAGACAACAGAAGCCTATCTATTATAATTAACTCTCACCATCAGAACAGAAGGAAATCAACTTTTTTCTGAGGAACTTCTGCATCCCCCCAAGAAAGATACGTAACAGGAATTGTGAATAGGTATTTGTTGACAACATTTGGTAAGTCATAAGAAATACATTATGAACTTTTATACAGGTGTTCAACCAACAGAGGTTCAGTCCTCTAACATGCCATATAAGTATAATATGAGGGTCAATGGACAAAGAAATCATGTTTCATCTGCTTGAGATACCCAGGGCTTCCTCTAGGAATCTGACGTAGTGCTATTGGACATGTATAGCAACTTACCTGTCCCTGCTGAATAATTAGGTACCTATCTCTCAGCTAAATTCAGTAAGAATGGAGAAAAGGTGTAATCTAAAAACTTCCCTTGTCATTCTTAAGTCACGTTTGGACCACAGCTGCAGCCAGTCTCGCTTTTCATTCTTTTCGTACAACTGCATGAGCTCGTGCATTTTTCTTGTGCCATGGCTCTGCTTAAGCAAGAGGTATAGAGAGAAATTTTCCCAAAAGTATCCCCTGCAAGAGATTATGCTGAGATATAATATCTCTTGGCTCAAATTCCCTGAAGCTGTGAAGACCTGAGATCTCAGGTCCCCTGCTTCCTGGCACTTACTATAGCCAGTCTGTTATTATTCCAAAAGTCAGCTCTGAAGCACATTATCTCAAAAGAGAGTTCAGCATTTTGAAAGAGAGTGAAAACTCAGACATTGTAATGGGTTTCCAATTGGTTGAACACCTGTATAAAAGTTCATAATGTATGTAGGCAGTAGGCCAAGAGACTGGGAAGAAGGAGAAGTTTCAATAGATGTCTGTGGTGGGTTGACCCAAACTTCTCCTCCTTCCTAGTTCCTTGGCCTACTGCATCTCATTGGCATGGAGGTGATTTAATTTGCTCTCCAGAGTCAGTGGGAAAAGGTTAAAAATCTCAGGCTGGCCCTGTGGAAGCTTTCAGAAATACCTTGCTTTTCTTGCTGACTATAGGAAAAAAGCCTGCATGCATTACCAGGTTAAGGGACAAATGCTTAACAGTCTTTGGTTCACCTACTGTTTGAACATCTTCATCAGTGTGAACAACTTTAGCTCCAAACTACTGTTCTGAGCAAAAGTGAGAACCCTTGGATGATTCTCAGATTACCCCTGGGAGCGTTGCTGGTCTCTTCTGTCATTTCTTGTCACTATACTTTGTCTTATTTTAGCTTTAACTTTTGTACTTCTGTAATGAATCATCTCACAGACTTCAGGATGGCAGATGCTGAGGTTTCTCAGCTCTCCATACCAGTCTGCTGAACACCATTGGGATGTTCTTCCCTTTCATCATTCCATTTTGATGTAACCTAATTATCTCTGTCCTCAAACTTACCAGAACGAGGAGAGAGAAAGCCTTCAACTTCAGCAATTCCAGGACACATGTGCATGTAAATGTCATCCCATTTCTCACTTTTTCCCTCTCCTTGAATGTTCCTAGTTTTCTGTTTGAGATCACATCGCTGTTATTCAACTGTGGCAGCTAAATCACCAAGATTACCCGCATTGCCTCTAGGGATCAATGCTTCTTGTTTGAATACTCTATACTCAGCTGATAACAAATCTAAAATGAATCATTGATTCAGAGTGTTGCATATCTTCCTTTAAGTCACCATAGTGCAAGAAATTGTCCAGTGCCTTCCGCATTTTGAGGGCTGAATTCTAAGAAGAATGTGATATAAATTAGTGCGAACACAAATAGTAGGAAAGCCTCGGGTGCTGACCTTGCTCTTATACACCCATACTTTGAGGAAAATGTTAGTGACACAAAGTACAAATAATTTTAAATCAATGAATATGCAGGATATTTTCCTCACTTATTTCTGAGGCATTAACTAAATATAATTCTATATTGTAGTTTGGCGATGAAGTCCACTGTATTCTTTAAGCTTTCAGCTAAGCAGGGTGAAAGCTCTTGAGCTTTCAAAAGTTAAATTGCTAAATTCCATATAAAAATATTAAGAGTCATATAGCTCACTCAAGGCACTTTTTCCCACCAGAGCTTTGGGGTTTTTTGATATTATAGCTCATTATTTAAAAGTTGACAGCCAAAGCAGTAGAGTTATCTATAAACCAACTTTCATGATTTCTTTAGAAAATTACTTTTTGCATTGAACTGATGTTGTTGTGATCATATACCTTGCTGTCATGTGGCTTGAGAACTGATTGCTTGCTGTGAACAGCCATGAACTGCTTCTAGTACTTGAGCCTCCTACAACGTATATTCACATGCAGTTTCAAACATTGTACATTCATAGAGCTGGTTGATCAGTCTTCATCCAAATACATTATTCAGCAAACGTTGCAATGGAATAACTTCTGTCTAGACTGAATTTAAAAGGAATTACGCTAGCTCTGATCCTCACAAGGTTTAGTAGGTTCTGTGAAAAAGCATTGTAATAGGGCAAGAGGGACTCATACCTTAGGTTCATCTCAGTTTAGATCTTTTATCTGTGAGGCTTCCGATAATTCATTAACCACCTCTGTCCTTCATTGTCCTGCAGTAATAAAAAGCTTTTTATCCACTGCTCTAAAGTTGTTTGAAAGCAGTGCATAGAATTTGCCGTATAGATGCAGAATATTTTATTGCTTATTTTTATTTTGTTCACCTACATTTCGTAGAAGCAGATTTATTATTAAATAAGAGTGTGCTTCAGCCCATGCCTGGGATGGAGTGATGTTGCTATATAAACAATTGATTTTCTTGCCTTTCAACAAAGTCCCCAAAGAGCCTTGAGAGAAAAACTTCTTTTGAGTACTTTCCACATACGTCAGGCAGCTTAAAAAAACCCAGCAGATAAATAAACCCTGTAATCTTCAGCTATATATCTCAGCCTTGATGTGCTATATATTTTCATATGCCAACTTTTGGATGAAAACATGCACAATAAAATTCAAATTTTAAAATAAAAATGTGAAAATCTTTTGAGGTTTCCCTTCAATCAGCTCTTTTCCATCTGTTAAATTTTGGATGTCCAAAGACAGGAAAACTGAGATGAGAACATGGTAAACAGATGAAATGATGGTACCTAAGAGGGGTGATGGTGAATTCCTGTTCTCCATGGTTCTCTGATGACTTCTGTTGTGCTCTGAAGATGTCTGATTTTGTGTGGAATTATTTCAGGGTGGAAGGACCAGGGAGAGGAAAGGTTCAAAAAAGGAGGCTGACTGACTAAACATCAGGAACATCTCACGAGAATATTTATGTAGAAGTTTGAAAGACTGAAGTAATTCCGACTATGAATCTTATCAAAAAGAAAGTCAAGAGCATCTCCTGCATAGGGAAAAGTCCTCTGGTAGGAAAACGCTCTTTAAACTAGTAGAGAGAAGTGCAATAAGATATAGTACCTGGGATGTGAAGAAAGACAAAATTAGACTAGGAACAAGGTCCTTGTTTTATCTGCAAGTGTAACTAACCCCCTGGAGCAAAGTACATTAAGTTGTGATGGATTAACTACCACCTGAGGTCTTCTAAGCTCTGCTATAACTCAACATGAGGTTGCATTTTTGATACAGGTGTTCTTTAGCGAAATTCTGCTCCAAATGACAGACTAATTTGTCATTATAGTCACATACACTGATGGAAACTCCACTCACCATTCCAGCTCTCAGTTTCTGAGAAATAGTTCCTTGTTCCCCGGAGTCAAACTCAGCATGCACAGTAGGATCCTACATGGTCACAAGATTAGTAATGCACACAGCTAATTTCTTTCCTGGTGAGCAACATCCATTCCTTTTGTACTCTGGTGGAGCTTTTTTGTGTGTGTATGCTCAGTCAGTGGAGTTATGGGTAGTTTTGCAAGAAGATTGTTATATAGGGTGAGAAAGTGACAGAGATACAATTGTATTTGTGGGAGATTTGAGATAAAAAGACATAACAATCTTCTTTCTTTCCATCTGAATACCTTTTTTTTATTTTGGGGGGTCCAATTCTCCCTGGTGATTCTGAAAAAACAACTGGATTATATTTTCAGTTAATCCACAACAGTTATTTGTTATTATTACTGAAAGAGAAATTGAGAAGCCATAGGCTTTAGGTCAGCTAAGACAAGATAAAATTTTCCATGCGCCTGCAAAGAAATGTAGATGTTTAGTACAGCTTTGAAGAAAAGCGCTATAGTAGGGATATGTAAAATCTGAAGAGGCTTAGTACTGTAGGGTAAATGAGAATCTCCCACATTGCTGATATTGTGTAATCATTCTTAATTATAACTGCTGAAGTGATCTACAAGCAAAGTCTCTCCTTTGTTGTTACGTGTGAATGTAAAAACCAATAGAGAATTTTGGGAAGCAGAAGGTTCTTTGAAAGCCTGGAGCAGTAACAGGGTAGCCTAAAAATTGAGTGGAAAAGTAGGGATTCCTAGTGGAAGGTTGACTACTGTGGAAATATAATTCAAACAAACCAGAGTGGAATGTACCTACGTAGCAGCTCCCTGGGCAAGTCCTGAACTCCTCTTTGTCTTTCAGGCCAAAACAAAAAATAGTTACAAAAACCCAAGAATCTTCAAACCAAAAATCTGTGTTGTAGAAGAAGTATTTCTTCTTCCCTCTGTCCTCTTCTGACCCCCCAAGCCTGCCTCCAGTGCAACTATCATATATTCAAATACAGGAGGGGAAAGAAAGATGTGATAAGGAAAATCTCTGACCAAACCCAGTTTTGTTAATAATTTAGATTTCCTATTGCCTCAGACACCTGTTGAGCTTTTAGATAACATCTCTGCTTTCCATGTTGTACAGATAAGCCAGGTCACTGAGGTTCAGAGACGCTCCAGCCTCCAGCGCAAACTCACGTCGTTGCCGAGGGGCAGATTCACTCCGGAGGCTGGAGCTTGCAATCTCTTAGGCTCCAGTTTCTTTCATTAAATCACAGCTGCTCTCCCTGCACAACAGACTGACAAGGCAAAACGCTACTGCTTAGCTTCAGAAGCTACTTAAATCAGTTTACTATTTCATAATACCGTTCTTCGTTTGCCAGGTTCTCCAAGGAGGAAATGCAAAGAAGTACCTCTGTTGTTAGGAGCTTATTACAAAACCCATTCCTGATCTGTATTTTGCCTGCTTTTATTTCAGTGAAAACAGAGCGAGACAAATAAGTAACAGTCAGGTTATGCCTTCAAAAAATCATGCTCTCTCAACAGCATCGCAGGCAGACTCTCATCATAGTTCATTTCCTTCTGGATGTAGCTAGAGATTTGGGGATCAAGGCAGCAAATGTATTTCATTCCCAAGTTTAATTCCTTCATTCCCATCTTTGAGAGCCAAATGTAAATAATACTTGGGTGGAGAAACCCTGCTCACCAAGGATTAAACGTGTGCTTTCTCTATCATTCAGGTGATTTAAGGTTTGCAGCGCTGCCCACCGTGGAGATTGGTGCCAGCGGTTTAGTGGTTGTGCCTATGGTTTGAAAATGAGGTTGATACTTCTCGGAGAGGAAAGATGACTGCGTGGTAAAGGCACTGAATTTTAGTGTGCCTTTGTCACAGACTTCTCATGTTTCAGTCGGCTGTGTACAGTCCTTTTTTATGGTTAACTATATGTAAATTACTATCCAGTGGTATCTTGGCAGCAGAAAAACTCAGAAAACTTTTTCCTGATTTTTTTTTTTTTTTTCTGTCTGTAACAGGAGACTATAGTACTTCTCTACCCCTGAATGGAGTCCTCAGGGTACAGCCAGATCCTGTGGAGACAGAGAGCATCTACTCTCAGGTTTCTTGATCTCTGGTTAATATTTTCTAGGTTTGCCCAGACACATCAAACCAATGCAGTGTTGCTGCCCCTCCTTGATTTGTTTGGAAAATGAACCTGAAGCGCAATGTGCTGTGGTTACGCTATCAGCACCCGCGGCTGTACAGCAGCACTGGGCACAAGCCTTCAGAGGTGAAGGAACAGAAAAGCAGGCAGTGGTGGGTGAAGTTCAAAAAAGTTCCATTCTTTATGAATGAACAGCCACTTATGAAAGTATCAGATTCCTTCTTTTTTCTTGGTCTGGTGCACTCCAGATAGTTAACTTTCTTTTTTTTTTTTTTTCCCCCCTAGCTATTTTTGTCATGTGGCTTACATCTATATTTGACAGTTACTGTTCCTTTTCCATTTTTTGTACAATGTGACCCATTATCTCAGTGAGCAACACTATAATAAGTTCATTTCCTGCTTACCAGATTCAGCACACAGAAAAAATAGTTTAACGAAAGTCCTGACATTGGGGAAGGAAACTTTAGAGAAGTCAAGACACTACATTGTGTGACCATTAACAACAAAACCATATATTTCTTTATAAAATGGCATTACTTTTACACTTGTAAGTGTTTCACACAAGCTCAGTGTTACTTATATTCTGTGCAAACAAGACTATGCAAGCTACTGGAGCTGTGACAGGTCACAGTAGCCAACAGTCTGTCAATAATCTTTAGCCAAACTCTACACCATACATGACAGGCATCACAGTGAATCAGAAATTAAACATGTAGAAAAATCCTTGAAAGACGTCTGGTGGTCAAAAGTATTCAGTGAATACTGTAATAGATTAATAATTTAGTGATTAATCTAATAAAATAACTAATATAGCAATACTGTCAGCACCTAAAGAGATGCCCCAGCTTGAGAAATTTTCACACCTGTAAGTGAAAAATTTTCATAACTATGAAGTGATTGAGAGATATGGAGGATGAAGAAATGTACAGATATATATATAAAATGTCTTATTAATTGATTAAATAAAATAGCATGTCATTCTTAAAATAAATGTATATGTATTCAGAAGCAAGTGAGAAAGCTGAATACATTCTGAGAGAGTTCACTTATCATGCAAAGGAAGCAGATCTGACTCTTCCCTGAACAGGTTAATTTTCAAGTCAGCCTGGCTCTAACTCTAGGCTTCAATACCTGCAGAGTACATCAAATTTTTTCTTCTCTGGACAGAGAAGAACATACTCAGGGCACCTGAGTACCATTGCTAGCTATTTTCCTGTCCTGGCCACAGGTTAATTTTGAGGAAGAACTTCAAGGGATTGCAGATGGCTTAACTCATAGGTCAAGTTGGCGAAAGCATCTCTAAAGGTCAGTTCAGGATAGGCGAGTGCTTCAGCTGCTCGCTGAACAATACGCGATATCTGGCGTTAGCACACACTTAAAAGCAGCCCAGCATGGAGCAGCCACTGCAGCTCTGGATTAAACTCAGTCTACCCCTTAAAATACCTGCAGGATAACTTCAACCGTGTGGCTTCTTATGGGATCAGATATTCCCTGTTGTCTTTCAGCCAACACAAAGGTGACATAAATCCTGCATCTGGTGTTAATTTGACAAAGGCAGTCAAGTGCGTGGTTCAGATCTGGAGCAAGCAGCGCTGCTGTGTGTGCTCTGGCAGTGCACAGATCTGGTATTAATCATTATGGATCCACAGTGTCAAGCTAACACAGAGAACACGAACGCAGAAATGTATTTGCCTATATAATTCTGTACATATTTTGAAGAAAACAGAAATGCAAGATAAGTGACTAGGGTTACCTTTTTTTTTGCTGCAAGGCTGATATGCATGTTCTGCTGAACAACATTTAATAGGTAGGGTGATCTATTTTTAACTGTAGAGCAGAGCTTTTCCTACTGACTGATTGTACTGAAAAGAGAAGAGAAAGGTCACGGATGTCATTTTGTGGTGAAAAGATGCAGAAGCTTATTGTAAGAGATGTCTAGCATGCATTAGTTTTCTTATCCTGTTGTTATATAGTTTGCTAATTCAATATGAAAGCTACTTACATGATAATGCTCTGAAATTGCGTTATCAAACTGAGCCACTATCATGGCAATAAGAATAAAATAGAAAAGACATTGAAGTCTATTATAAGTCTGCCTTGACCCAATTAAAAGACATGCAGCTCAGCCCTGAGGGTAGTCCAAAAAAATCACATACCTCATTGTTCATCATGGGTCATGTCAAGGTCTTGGACAAAGATTTTGCTGCAGAGCATTACTAAACAACAGTGAAAAAAAGGACTTCGGAGGCTCGGTACCTGCTGCCCTAACTAAAATGAGTATTTCTTCTTTTCACCCACTCCATGACGTAGTGCTGGTGTAAACAAAGTGGAAAGTAGCTTGCATTGACACCACGCAGGGATACATTCTTATAAAGGAGGATGGTCATGTCCCATCTGCAAAGCTCTTTGCTCAGGTGTCTCCTTTTTTGCATGTTTATGTCTGTAAGCACTTGAAATAAAGTGAGGGCTATGTTGCAACCTAGCATGATGCCAAGGATATGTGTTGCATGATATAATGCTGTGTAGGGGTGTTTAAGGATATAAAACCTGCTGGCATTGTTTCAAGATGGATAAGTCTGGATAGGATGTGGTCTCATTCATGTTTTCTTTTAAGGGTGGTCTTCGGGGACAACTATTTCTAGAATCTCACTCAGATGTTATCGCAGAAAGAACTAGTCAGTTCACTCCAAAAGAGAACCTGGAACTGAAATAAGGCAGTGTGGACAATGACCCAAGAGCAAACCAAGGAGTTAAATTACTTGATAGTGGGGAATTATGTAGTACACAGTACATAGTTTGAAACTGTTAGGAAAGCTCTCATATAACCAGTGAGGGAAGAACTTTCACTGGGTCAGCCACTGGGGGGAGTACTGGTCTGCTAATGCAGCAAGAGAAAACACATGAATGAATCCACCCACTTCATTCTCCAGAAGAGCTTTTCTTCCACCCTGCTTAGATCTCCAGTTTCTCCTTATAGACAGCTGCATCTTTCAACTTGTTTCTCCCCACTGCTGAAAGAAAAATGCCTGGTACCTGAAATCTGGAAAGATCTCCTTGATCCTAAGGTGACTGGGAAAGTCCTTAGCCTTGAGCTCAACAGTTTCAAAAATTTCTGCCATCAAGATCTCTTTTAGATTCCGATATTTCTTCCTTATCCAATTTTATTTAGTGGTTGCTGGCCCACTGCCTCTTTTCCACCTGGCTGGAGATACACGTCACTTCTCCCAGAAATGTCAACAGTCTTGAGGGGCAGTCTGGGGAGGAAGAGAAGCAGCATGGGATTAAATGCGCTGGTCTTCCTGACTTCTGGTGTTAACACCCATGAATTTAGATTCATTATGGACGAATAGTTTTCCAAAAGAAACTTTGGGTGGGATTCAGGTTCAAGCTAAAACATGTACAATTAGGTATCAAGATGTGAGTTACAGGGATCTAGCCAATAAATTAAGTGAACCTTGGAAAGTAATTCTGTTCACCCCAACTGACACTGAGTGATGGGTTAACTGAACATGGAGTATATTCTTGATCTCTGTTGACTGTGAAATTTCCATTGAAATCTACCTCACATGTAAATACTTAAACAGGTCTTATTCAGGACCTGAAACCTGCCTGTCAATGAAATCACTATTTTTCATTTGCCTTTAGTTTATTCTACCATTTCATCCTCCCTAGTAAATAGTAACTTCTATAAATGTTTCTCTAAGTCTTAAAAGTGACACAGATTTTAAAATGAAGATGTTTCTTGAAATTCTATTATAAAGAGAAGGGAAGGCAAGGCAAGGGAAGAACAAATAGCTATATTTTCCTTCTTAGTCAATCAACATCAACTACAAACCTTTCAGTAATATCATATATTCGCTGGCGGTCTATAAAATACAATTTGATATATTTTCTCTTTTTTTGTTTTAAAACTGGCATATTTCATATGTACATGTGCAAGATGTAACCACCACAGTTTTAAACTCCAAAAGCATGTGAATGAATTGACTGACTCCAACGTGATCATGGCAAGGCAAACCTTTACTTGAAATTGAACACAGACACAACGAACCAAATGCAGTTTCACCAAGGTTCACTTCCTTCTTAAAGTTTGGAGCAAAAAGTTGAATGCAGACTGCCACGGCAGCTGCACGATAACTGCTTATTACCTTAAATTCTTCAGGAAATTCAGTCAGCCAGGAGAAGGGTTGAGCTTTGATCTGTGGAAGGTACTAGTGCCCCTGCAAAGGCTGGGTGCCTGACTTCGCCAGGGCAGCGACGAGCGCTGTGTGCCATGGGAGCGCAGGTCACACAGCAGCATCCTTCCAATTATCAGGTCTTCTGGGGGGCACGGTGCTACAAAGCCTGTGACAGCACTCTAAGCCAAGAGCATAACCAACTTCGCTGGCTGCAATTTCCTTCCTTTTTGTTGTTGCAGCTCCTTGGGAGGCTGTTAGTTTCCTTGTTATTATGGTGAGTAAAAGGTACTACACTTCATTTGTCCAGGAGCAGCGATTGCAGCTGCCAGTGAAGGGTCAGGATGTTTTGTAGCCATGTTTTGTATCCATACTCCTTTTTAATCTTAGCATTGTGACAAAAAAGCTTATCTCAAAGCGACTGATAAAAGCCTTTCCTAGTTATTTGCATATATCCTTCACGTACAAGAGGATATGCACAATAACAACCAAAACCCTGCTGCAGCCTGGCATAACTAGGAAAGGAATTCAGGCAGTGGTAGAGAAAGCAGAAGGAAGCTATTGGCACTTCTTTTGATCTAACAACAGAACAAGTTTAGCCATAATACAAAATCTATATGTGCAGATTACATATAGTCTGTGCTGTAGTAAACACTGCAGATTTACAGCCTGCAAGCTGTTACCCTACAAAATGTCTCTAATTTTACAAGCAGTGCCTGCCATCTTACCATGTTGCCTTTCCTCCTATTACTCCCTCTTTTCCTAGACAGTAAGGGAGACTGAAAAAAAACCCCAAACAAACACCTTTGTAACTTCGGTCAGATCTGGGGCTTTGAGCTGTAATTCTGTTGGTTTTCTTTTAGATAAGTTTCTAACTTCAGAGCACAGGGACTGGTGGGACCATCATTTTGGGATCTCTCAGGAGACACTCATAGGAAGTAGTTTCCTCTCCCATCTCAATGTGTAGGAGACATCTCCAGTTGAATCATGGGATGAACAGGGAGGGAGTGTTTTTCTCTACCCTGTAAGTTTAAAGAGGTTATAATTTAGAAACATAGGGCCGACAAGAAATCCATGAGCCAGGGTCCTATTCCTTGCCAGTTCAGACTGTACTATGTTCCATATAAACTAAATGAGCTCCATTTTAAACCTTGCTAATTTTGTTTTTACTTCTAATACTGTGATTGGAAGCTTGTTCTAAAATCACAGTATTTGAATGCTTAGGCTACCTCATTTTCAACTTATATTTATTTATAGTCATTTTACAGTGATTTGTTCTTACGTGAGCTTCTCATTTTCATCTCACATATCTCCCTCCCTGTGGTTTATCCCATCGATATATCTACAGAGAAGAATTATAGCTCCACTTTGCCTTTTGTCTGCTAAACTAAACAATCTCTTTTAGTAATATTCAAGAGGCTTCCCAACCCTGGCCTATGCTACTTTTCTCTTTTTACATTTTTTTTTCTGTAAGATGATGATCAGTATCTTACCTATGAGGATAATAGCTGTTACAAACACCTTGTTTGATTTGTCTTCAGTTACATCTGCCTTTTCCTAACCTTGTTTCATTGGCAATCTATAAACTTTCTTTTACTAGTTATTATGAGAATTTCTTTCTCCTTTGCAGTTGGTGAGCAGATAGAAAAACAAGCAAACAAAATAAAGCTTTACTGCTTATTAATTGATCATCCTTGGAAATTGCACTATCAAGTTTTACCATTGTTATCAATCTAATCTTCAAATTGTGACCTGGACAATGGGACAGAATGCACCCTCTGCAAGTTTTCAGCTGAAACAAAAGTGAGAGGAGTAACTGATAGACCAGAATGTTGTGCTGTCGTCCAGAGGGACCGGCACAGCCTGGAGAAATGGGCTGACAGAAAACTCAGGCGTTCAACAAAGGGAAATGTCAAGTCTTGCCCCTTGGGAGTAATAACACTAACCACCCCCACAGGCTGGGGAAAGCAGTTTGGAGTCTCTGTCCCTGGAGATACTCAAAACCCAACTGGACACAGCGCTGAGCAACCTGCTGTAGCTCACTCTGGTTTGAGCAGAGGGACTGGACCAGGTCTCCAGAGGTGCCTTCAACCTCAACCACATAGTAGCTCTGTGGTCACCCGGTTCTTCCTAGTTGACATATTCTGCTGAATTGACAGTGAATTTCCATTTTTTTTCATTAGTAAAGACTCACAAGAAAACTAATTGTGTCAGGGACACAAGAATGTCAGTCCCAAGATGATCATCCTTAACTCAACAAAGAGCCATCCCTTCAGCTTAATTATTTTGGGGGCAACAACCAACTTACTTAATGAATCATTTCAACCCAATAAATACACAATTAATAAGGATAATGGAAAACACATTTTACTTTCAGTACCCTAGAAATCTTAAAATAACCACACTCAATAGCATTCTAATCCAAGGGGCGATCACATTACCTGTCAGGTTACATCTTTGAACTTGTGATATCACACAATATTTAGTGAAGCAAAAATCACTGGCTTTTTTAGAACTTTTTTACTCTGGTCAAAACTATGTTTAGATAAAATAAAATACTAATAGATAAGACTGCAAGTTTGGAGGCTGCTTAAATCTATAAAAAAGACAATGAAAAACTTCCGCTGATGTCCGTGGCTTTGGGGTTAGCCCTTTGCTTTCTAAGTGGTAGTCACAGGCTTTCAGGTAAGAGTGAGAATACAGTGATCTTCAGCTGCTCTCCTACTGCCTCCTCCCCAGCCACCAACATATCCTATACCTATATCTATACTTAGCTATACTTATCTAGATTGGATTGCAGCCAACTAGCCCTCATCCAGACCCAAAGCCTATCTAGTCTGAGTTATTCAATCGACTGCACTGGCCAGGTCAGATATAATAATGCTTCACATGCACTTATTTGATGCATGGCTACATGGTGAATTCTCAGAGCAGTTGTGATACCATCCATCCCTTCTGAGATGAATTAACCCCTTATAAAGCTATCTAGAAATGCTCTTTGTTAGAAGTCTAAATCTGACAGATTCTGACAGCCTGTCAGCCTCTTGTGTACCCCTCAGCTGGAGTCTGCTTTACCTCCATATTTTGTTATCAGTTCATTCAGTATTTCTGAAATGTTAACATTGACTTCTAGCTGACTGACTTGAGGACGCGATAATCATGCTAAACTAATTAAAGGTGATAGTATAGCCCACCTGTTATTATACAACATTTTTTATAGCAAAGTTTGAAAGGTTTTTTTTGTGTAGTTTTTCCTTCAGATAGTCCAGATTGCCAGAAGTATCTCATTATACCAGTAGTACAAAATATTTAATATTATTATTAGACAAAAATATTAGCACAAATTCAATCATTAGGATGGACGTTTTAATACATAGTCATTATGTTATCATCCAGGAAGACCCGTTTTACTTTTAAATTGTTTGAGCAAAATCAGAACACTTGTATTCTTGATGAATGAAGAGATATGAATATAAAGTTAAAAAAAAAAAAAAGAAAAACAACAACAAAAAAACCCCCGACAAAACTCCCTGTTTAAGCTATGAAATAGTATTTCACACTTGTGTGCCTTCTCTGAGCCTTGATAATACAAAATTTTGTGCTCCTTTTTTAAAAATAATTCACCACATTTTTTATAATCAATCACAGCACTTATGCAAAAGGAGTGTCAGATTCAGTCCATTTTTACGGTGGCTTTGCATATGCTTAAAGAGCAGGTGACTATGGGTCCATGAAATATGGGGATCTTCAGGGTTGGGCAACACCTATTCAAAGGGCTTGAGACTGTAAATGTAAATATATATGCCTACAAACCACCTAAGTTCCAAAGAAATGCCCGAGATTGGTTTTGGACCTGGAGTTATCGCTTTATTCATGAAGACCTTAAGTAGGACTACTTACGTACTACAACCCACTTCCACAAAGGCTTAAAATTTGACTCAAGAAAGAGTAAAATGTGGAATTAGTCCTGACAGCATTGCAAAGCTGTAACAGAATAGAGCTCTCTAGTCATGTCCACTTATTCTTGTTGGGAGATAATTAAGTCTTGTGTACTCTTCTACTTCTGTAGAGAAAATGTCTTTCATTTTTCCCTCTTGTCCTCTGTCATTTGCTGCACTGACTTAGCAATGCAAAGGGGATTCAAACCACCTGGGCATTTATTAATGCTGAGTAAATAGAAGTTTGAGCTGGTTTTTAATGTACTTTCCAACCTTGTTTATTGTCATTATGCTAGCTTTCTGGCGAAAATGTTTTTATTGGCAAGAAGATCTGCAGAAAGCTCAAGCTCTGTAAATAACAATGGGAACAAGTTTTCCTGAGAGAATTAACTCTGGGAATTCTGCCCTGACCACACTGAAAACTTAATGTGCATATCTGCATAATACATTTTGCTGAACAATTGTGAATTTTCTGCAAGTGGAACATGGTGTTGTGAGAGTTACTGTTCTCTGAAGAATGATTTCAGTGTCCAAGTTCTAGTCTGCCTCTTCCATATATATCTATTATCCTGCTAAAAGATATTACCCCTCACTGTAAACCTTACCCTGCAGACATAATGTGGTTTTGGTTCTGAACTTGAGAAATGAGAAATGTTTTATATTTCTCTGTTGCCACAATTCACATGAAAAGCAGGTCTTGGGATTAGCTATCAAAATACATAGTAAGAATAATAATCGTGACCATCAGATACTAAGATAATGTTGAAGTATCAGCATTCATACAGATGGGTAAATTGTCCAAACAAATATGCCTGAAAAGATCCTAACTGACAATAAATAAATAAATAAATAAATATTTCACTGCATCAAGTTTAAAAGACTTTTATCTCTATGGCACAAGCAATATAGCATAATTCTACCTTGAAATGGAGTCCCAACCATCTATGAAGACTAGGCTGTAGGAATGTTTAAGTAAGTGACCCATAAACTTATAAAAATTTGGCTGCCAAAAGCAATGCAGGAGTTACAAAATCACTTCCATGTCATTAATGGTGTGTGATTGCAAATATAATAAAACAATTTCATATCAAACTACTGAGTTTTAGATTAGGTGGACCTTATTATTCCCATACTTCAGCACCTCAGAATACCACACAGCCTACGTCACTGAACATCAGTTTGGTAAGAAAGAGTGACCTGAAACCTGTAGAAAATGATACCCTCATTTTCCTGGAAAAAAAAAAAAAAAAAATTCCCAGGAAAATTTTCCCTCAAAAAAATCAATGTAATTTATAGTCAGTATCAACTATAACAATTATTTATTAATATATATTGAAAAACAGTTTAAAGAGGTGAAATTTATCTGGCATTATGATCTTATCCATTAAATCATATCTAAAAGTGAAAAAAGGACGTGCACCAAAGCTACCTGGATGAAACATGTAAAGATGGTCCATGTATTTAAGCACACTTCTACATGCTTCTGAGCAGTTAACTATTATCCCAAATGTTGTGAGAGAATGTCATTGTAGTGAAGTGGAGTAAAATCACCCAATACATATATTTAAGTCTGAGGTAAAGCAGTCAAAATGGAGCATTTCCAGGGTGCAATTCAGTTTTTCATTCTTTCCTAGTAAGCGATGTTTAGGATACTTCTGCATCTATAAGAGTAGATGAGATGAATCTTATAACTGTTCTAAGTATCTTCCTTCTTCCCAGGAATTCTCCCAAGTTACACAAGCCAAAGGTAAGATCAGAAATGGAAAACTGAAAATCTGGCTTACAAGCACATTACTAGCCTAAGAGATACAATGCTCTGCAACGTCCAAAAAGCCTAAAATCCTGAGAATTTGAGGCTGGCTTTGGCTTACTTTTTAATAAAGATGAAGCGAATTTGGAAGATAAGGAGGGGTAGCATGACTTACAATCCATTTATTTTAAGACTTTATAGAAACTCTCTGTAGAAGGTTTTCTTTTCTTTTTTTTTTTTTCTTCCTTCTGTAAATTCTGCAGGCCAGTAGAAGAATTTTGTTGTGACAGCTTATCTGCCTTCAGCAAATGCAGCCTAATTTACTAATTCATGTACATAGTTTCAGCATAACGTACCAACATCTGCCTGTAAATTTATAGGTAAAAAAAACTGAGAAAAGGAAGAAAGGAATTCAGAGGAAAAAGGAGGAAGCTGATGTAATGAAATCCAGAGACTGGTCTAAACCTGAATGAATCTGGAGACTGCCCAAAATGCAGAGGAATTTAAGATACGATTTTGACTCCAGTTTCATATTTTGCAGGGGAAACCATTCTATAGTAATGTGCAGTAATAGAAATGTCAGCTCTCAGAGATAAATATACAGAAAAGAAAGAATCTCAGATAGTTAGACCCATGGTTCCTAAGAGTTAACCTTTTATGAAAGCGTATCATTAACTTCTTTGGTCAAAGACCATTAATCATGCTGAATTACTTTTGATAGAGCTTGGCATCTGCATACATGTAATCCTCAAGCTGGTCTTTAAGAACAGTCATTTATTCAAGAAGCAACACAACATAACGTAAATATTTAGCTCCCACGTTGCTTTTACATTCAAGTGTTATCATTAAATACAAAATTAACCACTATCATTTGAGAGGGTAGTTTAACAACACTGTTACTCATTTCTTATAAAGCGGCTATTTTCCAACTCACATCATTTGCTAAGGGAATAATATAGAAGTCATGCTATATGTTTGTACTGAAATAATAATAATACTCTGTTAGGTTTTCAGGAAAGAGCTGATCTGTTCTGTGGTAGCATTCATTAATGCTGCACTTCCAAGGTCTTGAGAGCCAAAGGTTCTCATTCAAAAGACTGGAAACCACAGCACCTTCTGGGACCCTGTTTTGCGTAATTAGATGCCTACCCAAATGGACTGGTCATTCAAAGAGCTCCATAATTTGACTTTTTTTCAGTATTATTGTGCATGCAACTGGCAATTATGGCTTCATTTAAACTGCCACCACAGACTTCTGAGTTTTCATGTGAAAAACTCTGCAAATGCAGGAAGATATAAAGAATTGGTTATCCTTATTTGAAATTACAACAGCTGAAGATTAATCTTGAGAATTTGGGAAGCAATGGAATGTTGCTATATGTGCCTATGTGCCTAAGCATGTTTCACTGTCTTTGCAAAGTTTAGGGACAGCATTCATGAATATTACAATATCTGCTTTACCTCTTTTCTTTCTTTTTTTTTTTTTTTTGTGTATGTTTTACAGATGTGTTTAGCACTTCCTTTAATTGTAAAAAAAAAAAAAAAAGAAAATAAAAAAGAAAAGATTGTTTACCTGATATACTCTCAAGACTGTTTGTCCCAATGTGAATGCCCAAGTCAAACCCAAAATGTCCAAGTTCCATCAGAGGTTTTTTTCTCCAGCAATTGGAGAACACTGAAGAAACTGGAGGTCTTGTGAATTAGAAGCATTGATCTCTTGATCACAGATCACTTATCCCTTCATTTTAGTATTTCTTTCATATCAGAAAACTACTAGTTGAACATCGTTTCCTTTCTAGATGAGTCATCCTGCAACTCTGTTCTGAAGCCCTAGGCTGTGCGTCACGAATCTCACCTTTCTTGCTGGGAATGCAGAGTAGAGCAAGGAAAGAGTAACCCCACCTCCAAAATCTGATATTACTATCCATAACATTCAAAGGATTAGCAGCCCTTTGGAACAGCGTTAGGAGTCAGGACTAAGAATATCATCTTCAGAATCTGCATCACCACAACGCTTACTTATTCAGAAACCCTACTTATTCAGAAACCCTACTTGCCTTTGCTTGCAAACCCTGCGCTTAGGAAATATATTCAAACAAGAAGTGAAGAACTAGTGGTGTAAAGGCTTTTCCTATGAAGTAAATTTTAGGTTTTGTGTTTGGATTTGTTTGGGGTTTTTCAACAAATTGGAAGAACGGAAAAGTTGTCTTGGCTTCTGCAAGTTCTAAAGGAAACCATTACATGTAAAACCTCTCTGTATGCAAATAATTTGGTGTGGGGGGGTAAACTTTATTGTGTAGTGTCTTTGTTTTAGATATCATTATAATTACATGGTACTATCACACTTTTAGATAGGTCTGGATTCTAAAAGTTAGCAAAATGTGGTAAAGTCAGTTTTCCTATGACATTCTTCTCCATTAATCCATACTGTGTTTGGCTATTGTCTTCTGAGCACTTAGGTATATAATGATACTGAACCAGAATTCTCCTTTGTTATGAACTCCCTAACATGCTATCCAATGACAGGTCAAATTATAGAGATAGAGGGAAAAAGGCAGTCATTGAAACCTCCCACATTCCCAGGCGAGACTCCCTATAGGCCAAGAAGAGCGTAATGTTGGAGTAGGGGGCTATGTCAAGACCTAATTCACCTTTGTTACCTCTGATGAGTTAGGTGTTTTCAAATACTGAGCTGTGCTCACTGGTAACCAGCAGGAGATAATAAATCTGATTAATTCTTTGCACATAGGTCATTGAGTAGTAAGTGAGGATAAATAATTTTACTCTTGTATCCTACTATTGAAGTAGGGCAGCAGAGCTGGGGTTGTTTGGGACAGCCTTCAAACCACCAATGTTACCAAGAAAGGTATTGCTTTCCCATTATCAATTTCCCACAGCAACTGACATCTAATGAATACTTTGATATATTCCCTGAAAGGAGTTATTAGAATCCAAATTACAGAAAGATAAAATGCCTTGACACGTATCTATTTCTATGAGGTTTTTAGACCCAAGTCCCCAGCGAAGCAAAGAGAACATGTTCTCCTTTCTAACACTGTCAACCTTCACTATCACAAGCACCCCAAATTAATAATTATTTAGCTACTGAACAATTATGACAGATGATTAATTGATCACAAGGAGATACTTCTCATGGTGCTATTAATCAGTATGTCATCAAGCAGAAAGAGAAGGTAAGCAATCTATATCTGTTAGGAACCATGTAAGGGACACATTACTCAGTCAGCATGAAAAGGTCATTGTGCAGCTGAAAGCAGGATGAGCAGACTTAGCCAGATTGATGAGAGAGTGTTATTTTGTGTATTTATTATCAAGGAAAAAAACCCAAAAACATTATGGCTGTATAAACACTGTAAATAACTGGTTTACCAAAACAAAATGCTAAGAAAAGAGCAGGTTCCTGAGCTGTCAACAATGCTTTAGTCTTCTATTGTTCAAAGATTACCAAATGTGTTCTGGGGTAAAGGAAAACACTTTCCCCTCCCACATCTCTGTGTTTTCTTGATAGAAGAATATTTTACAGCTGTGGCCTCTGGCCATGACAGGCCTCTATCACCTCCTCTCCTGATGATTACCATGTAACTCATTAAACACTGCTCATTACCGCCTGCTGTAGGGGGAGGTCTCTGGTAAAGGAGTGCAGGAAGAGGAGTAGGCTGAGAAGGAAAGAGTAAAAGCAATTATGTGTGAGCCACGGGGTGCTGGAGTTGTATGCTGATGGGAGAAAATATGGATGGCATTGACTATAGGCTAGCTAGGACAGCTTCCTTTCCTCTTTCGAGCTTCTTAGGTAAGTTTGTGCACAGCAATGTTGAGTTTTGCCTAGAGTTAACAGCAGGCAGATGTGATCTCTTTTTGCCTTTTTCAGGTTAACCAGAAGCTATTGGGCTAATTGCATGGCAGTTCAAAATAACCTTGAACCTAGAGCTTATAAATATAAAGAATCTTTAAGAAACATTACAGCAGGGATGAAGAAGGCTTTGTATATCTGCTAGGCACTGATAGCTGTGATAGTTTTTACCTGGTGGGATCTCCAAGGACAGGCACAGTGTATATCGTGTTCTTGTGTGTGCTTCCCAGTCCAGTGTGCTGGGTAGCCAGGCTCGGTGATGGTATGGGCACTGTTGATGCTTTGAGCTAGAGGGAAATAATGTTCAGAAAGATATTCCCATGGGTGTACGTGTTAAGTTTCTGGTGGGTATGGCTACCACTGTCTCCATGGTAAAAACTGTCTTTGTTTTCAGGCTTCTCTCACCAGGGGTCAGTGGTTTCAGATAGGGAATCCGTAATTAGTTATGTTTTAACCCGTGCTTACCCAAGGGCTGGGTTTTCCCTGCAGATGAATCCAGTTCAGCCACAAAGGTGTTGTACAGATACCTTAGTAGAGAATTGTGTTTGGGCTAACTGATCTTGCTGGGCAAGTTTATTAGCTCAAGCACAGCATCACACTCTTGCAGATGTGGTTTCTAGACCTGGCTGCCACCCAGCTGGCTGGGGACAATGGCAGAAAGAGCCCGAGTCTGTCCACAATGGATTTGCAAAGCTCCCTTAACTACTCTATGAAGATTTTTCTTAATTTCTTGTTATGCCTGGATGTGACATTGTGAAAAAGTATGGGCAATAAATAGCTGTTATAGATTGTAGAAAAGCCTAGGTAAAGGTTTCCACGTGTGACATTCTCTAAAGGTTACAAGTTTCTTTTCTGGAGTCAATGTAGAAAGAGGAAAAAGAAGCAACAGGAAAATACAGACCCAGTTGTTGTGCCTTGATCAGACAGCTCAGCCCAGTGATTCATTCAAAGATGTTATATTCTTTGCTCCCCACTCTTTACCTATTTCAGGCATTAGGTGAAAAAAAAAAAAAAAGAAAAAAGCATTACTTTTACTGGTTACCTCACCTTGAACTTCAGATCAGTAGACCATGATACTGGTAAATATCTATGTACTTAATCCATTTATTTTCTGATTCAAAAATATTCCATTTATTTACTGATTCAAAAATATTTCAGTCAGTTTAATAAATAGAACTTTAGATTCTTTCCTAATGCAAAATACCACTTTCACAGGCATTTTTCCACAGAAAGTGGTTATTGTATAGAAGCTGCATTTTTCGCTGATGGAAAATTTCCAAGCAGCTCTGTTATTTGCTTATTCATTTCTATCAGGCAATTTGTTTACTGGGCATTTTACAAATATTTAGATAGAGATTTATAAACACAATACTATAACAATTTTAATCATTCTTTCACTATGGAAAGTTTCTACTTATCTGCCACTCTCCAGTCAAATAACTCTTACATAAAGAGTCATACTTTTGTTCTTAGCCATCATTGTTTATCTTGACCTTCTCTTGTGCCTGGAGTCACAAAGAGGCGTCATGCCGTCTGCAGAAATTTCAGATTGAGAAAATGCAGTCACTTGCCTCATGGAGTTCACACATCTGCCTCCAGCCAGGAATATGTAAGTAAATTAGTGAGACCTTAGCATAAAAACACTAATGAAAATTGTGAAAATACAGAATGCAATCAAAGTTGCAAAGTACAGGAGAGGGCAGGAGAACAAGCCCTTGAACTTTAAAGGAGAAACTAGTGACAAAGAAAGTAAAGTCAGGAGGTGACCAGAACCATGTAAGCTCTGGCGTGGTTACAAAATGACAGGAGACGCACTGTAATGCACGGGACCCAAAAAGCAGTTAGCAGAAAGGAAGGATAAGCAGTGAGTACACGGCCTGAGATTTGACAAGCAGGGGGGTTCACCGTTGTTTGTCACACAAGTTTATATGTGATATCTTGATAAAGCGGGAGAAAAAGTCATCGGCACATGTGGACAAATTTGAAGGAGCAAATTAATTTGCACATAAATATGAGTCCGGCACTGAGCTGACCTAAAAGCTGAGCAATTTATTCCAATTGAAGCATGTTTTCATGGTGTGCCCTAACCTAATGCAGTACAGTGAAATCTGAAAATATTGTGATATAAATCACGCAACAGAATGAGCTCACTGTGATGGCAGCTTTACAAACTTTATTTTTTATTTCTGAAATATGAAGTGTATATAGATGCCACTGATGGGAAATAAATATGGCACTGCTTTCTCTAGTTAGATATTTTTAAACTGCTAGGATGAATATATTTTCTCTTTCAGTGATCATGTTATCAGAGAACCATATGAACATTGCATCTGCTTTATGCTGCTGTAATGAAATGTACAGGACCTAATTCACCACTTGGTTACTCCAGTCTAATACCACTGTAACTCCACTGATATCTCTGTAATGAAATCAGGGGAGCAGAGGATAACAGACTTGTTATATTTGCTTAGGAGGAAAAAAAAAAATGGTGTATTTTTGAGCTCTTTAACTTGAACTTCTGTAAGTTTTCCCAATCCTTTTCATTTCAGAGACATAAACTTTCCAGGTAGATGAAATGGTTCCAGAATGAAATATGGAAACCACACATTTATTGCTTATAATAAATATAGTGTAGTTTGAAGTTACTTTAGTAATAAATGATACCATGTTAGCAACATGTAAAGCAACTGAGATACTTTGCTAAGCATGTTGCTAGGATTTGGGAGCTAAGGTATGGCTTTCAAGTTCGTATGCTTCTTCTGAAATAAGTATAGGGAAAGTCATGCAGATAAGCTTAAACTTGTATGCTGTTGAATAACAGGTATTTTTTAGTGCAATTGCAATTCAGAATTTGGAGTAAAATGTTAGTATCTTTGGAAAAAAAATCTGAATTTGATTCTTTCCAAAATAAGCCTTTAATAGAAAAACAACTTGATAGCTATGTAAATGTTTGGAAAACAGGAGTTCTATTTGCTGCTTATTTTCTAAAGGGCAATAGGGCTTGTGTCCTTCCTTTCTTGCTAGGGGCAAGCTTATATGAAAACACAAAAATTGCAGCTTATATTCCATCCAATATCATAATCTTTTAAAAAATCACCAACTGAGATGTCAGAAACCCAGGGTGATGTGGCTTCAGGTAGGGTATAAACAGCAGGAGCAAATGAACTTTTAAAAAGCCAAGATGCTGTTTTCCTACAGCTCAATTTGCCCCTTTCTGAGCCAGAGCATTATTTCTCCAAAATTGTGTTGTTTTGATTTTTCTTTTTTTTCTTTTTCATAAGCACCTGAGGGAGGTATTTAAATTTAATCACATTCCGGTTCAGCACTCATCATGGTGATAGTAAAACAGGTGTGGATTGGGGGAAAGCAGGATTTGCTGATTTGTGAGATCCTATCACTCAGCATCTGCTAGCCAAATTGCCAGCTAATCATCTGTGAAAAAAAAAGTCTTGTTTTGACAAGGAGAACGTTTCATCACCTGTGGAAATTGCCTTCTGAAATCTGTAGCCTGGAGCCCAAATCTCTGCAAGAACTGAAAGGAGAAATCGCCATCTGTATTTCCAGTCCCTTCTGTTCAAAATTCAGGTGATTGAGTGGATACCCTTGTTGAAAAATTCCCTGCGTTTTATTAGCTGGCCTTGCTTTCTGCCCTGAAGGTGGCATTTCTTAGCAGCCACGAAAGAAAATGTCTTCTCCATGGGGGAAACATAGGAAACTTTACCTGTTGTTTTGGCCAAATTGAGACACTCTGCTCTGTCCATCGTCCGTCCTGGCCAGGCGTGAGGCCGTTCTGGTCCAGCAGCCAGGCCGTACCAATGCTAATGAGCCCTGCTGAGAGAGCAAGGTCATTAAGCATGTTTGAAAGGTCTCTGGATCTGGTCTGGCTGGATCTGGTTCATACATCTCTGGCAAGGAGCACGGGTGGATGTGGGAAGCAGCTGTCTGTACCTGGCTGTAGGAAAATGTCCAGAGACCTGAAGAGTTTCACAGGATACTGTAAAGATTTAGACATTTTTACAGGAAAGTGAAACAAGGACTTAAACCCAAGGAAAACAAACAAACAAGAAGACAAAATAAGGAAGTCTGAAAATAACAGAGGCTCTTCCTAATGGGACAGGCTTCATAATTTCATAGTACACTGGCATCTTCCCCTGAAGCATCTGCTATTATCCACTGCCAAAGTGAAAATACTTCACTGGGTGGTTTAGAAATTGCTGCGTCCCCTTCTCTGTTGGTTGTAAGTTCTTTCATCTTCACAGGAGCCAGTGTGCATGAAGAGCAAGAGAAATAGAAAGGGAATTTCACAACTTATTAAGAGAGAGCAATAGCAAATCCTTCCCCAGCAGTTTGTGGTGCCGTGTGCTTTCCTTCCCCTCGGTGTTGACACGGGCGAGTGGTCCAGGCCACTGGTCGCGGCGGTGCTTGCGCTGAACGAGATTTACCAGAAGCCTCGCAGATCCTCACAACTGCAAAGGAAAGCAGAGGAGAGGATGCAAGAGCGTTGTCGTGATGAAGTGCACCGTCCCCGCGCTTCAGGCGAGTAGAAGCCTGAAAACATGAAATACAGGGAAAAAGGACTGCCTGGGAAAGGTGTTCTGCCCCCAAAGTTGGGTAGATACCAATCAAACTGCCGATACGTGCGCGTCCATGAATTTCCAGGCACAACCTTTCATGCATTCAGGAGCTGCAGACGGGAATCGCGGGTGGAGAGGGTCAGCGCTCGGAGCAGGTCCCCTGAGCGGGATTTCGTGCCGCACACCCTGGATGAGCCTTTGAAGATTTGGTCACATATTCGAGTTGCTCTCAAAGTGAACGGAGTTCTCTTAAACAGCAGATTTTTATGTTCCTGTTTATAAAGACAGACATTTGAAAATACTAAAGAAAGAAAACAGGCCTAGTTCATTAAAGTAGAGCAGCTTTGCAGCAGAAGGTGATGTAAGTAATGAGACTGACTTAATTTATTGGCTGTGAGAAACAGATTACTATGGGTTTAGCAAACTATATTCCCGACAAGCATGAATGCAGTGTGTGCAATACATTTATTTGATTGTTTCAAATATTTCTGACTTTCAGGTTAATTATTTAACTTGCATTGTAAGTGGCCTTCCCCAAAAAAGCCTCTAATGGGGACAAAATTAAACTTTTTTACTTAGTTGGTAAACTTTCAACAAAGAAGGTTTAGTATTGAAAAGACTATGTTGTCTGTAATTAATCTGGATTTCTTTACAAACTTTTTCCACCTCACCCTTAAGCAAGTACAGGATTTAAAAAAGAGGAGAGGTTATATTTTTTTATTTATTGCTATTAATTTTTATTTTAAAATATTTATTTATCATTCACAAAATACTCATAACTTGCTTACTATATAATTCAGATGCCTAGATTTTTATAGCATGCAATCAATTTAATTCCCAAATTTCCATTTTCTTCTGATCTAAAATTCTGTTTAGCATGGTTCACAGATAAACTGATGGATTTTGCTCCAGAAGCAGCTGTATTTCAGTGGTGGACAAACTTCAGAAAGGACAGATAGTCCTGTGGCTAAGATACTGATCTGTGACTCAAGAAATCTTCTGTTTGATCATAGTCCCTTTATTTCTCCATCTCAAATATCTCATTTTTAGTATAGAAATAAAAAATTTTTCCAGACTCACTAGGAATTTTTTCAGGAAGTTGCTGGATGAAAGTGTATGTAAATATTGTAGTTATAGGCAATCACAGAGATAAAACATCCCATTTCAAAACGCGTAACCAGCTGTAAAACTATATTGCAACAAGTATGTTTTAGCACCATCTAGCTATCTTGTTAGGTAAGTCACTAGCTGTATAAGACTCACGAAATCTGACCCCATCCTAGGAAAAAAACCAAACAACAGAATGCAATCTTGTATATTTTTTTTCCAAATTACTTGCAGAAGTTGTTATCGAAATATCTGTAAATATTTATCTATTTTCAAATGAACAATGTAAAAATGTATTAGTCCTCAAATTGGCGTCTGTGTCTTGGCTTAAGATGAAGGATGGCAGTGTGTTAACAGCTTGCCTTTCATAGGTGTAAGGATTTAGTAGATATGAGTGAAATAAAATAGTTTTTACCATAAAGCACTGCCACAGCTCACGCCATGACATTGTTTCAGCGAGCAAAGTCAGTGTGTGCTTTTAGAGCCTTGTCTCTGCTCTGTACAAACTCTTTGAATTTGGTCACTACTATCCTTTGGTATGAGTTTATTTTGATTGAACTTTCCCAAGAGGGTGTGGTGGGGAGGAAGAGGGAAGCGTTACCACTGTGTTAGAGTAAGGTACATGGTTTTCCTAGTAGGGTCCTGTCCGTGAGCATAACCTCTATAAACTCTGGAGTTTGAAAAAGTTTGCCAATAAGGAGATGCAGCATCTAAGATCAGTGCCTGGGAGCTGGGTTTACCTGTCAAGATCAAAGAGCACTTTCAGAAATATCATCAGATGAACAGCAATTATCCACACTGAAGACAGTGGCATCAGGCACCTGGGTCAGAGATGCTCCTAGTTCAGGATTATAAAAAAATCGTCCGTCTCTCCCTACTGCTGGCACTGGGACAGCTCGTAGGCTACCCGTGATGTTCTTTGTGTGCAGTGCAGGGTTTTTGAGGAAAGAGGGAATTTAAGGTGAAAATACACCAAGCTGATTACTATCCAATGACGTGACTTTGTGAAATTCATGTATAAAAAATAGTAGCGCTAAGAAGAGTTAGCAGGTGACTAAAGATGGCTGACGCAAATATTACCTGCTGTGCATCTTCTTCTGTGAAGTTTCTATGCTGATTTGGGAGTTGTGATGTTAATTGTTCGGGGTCCTGATCAAACACCCACTGTGTACAGCAAGAGTTTCCAGAGACTCGGATGGTCTGGGTCACTTTCTATCATTTATTCACTTGTTTCCTAAGCATTTATCTTAATTTAATAATTGAAATTGCATGGTTAGTACTGGGACCTGGCTACAGAATAGCTTCGAGGAATCTCTTCAGGCATCTGAAACAGAACTGAATTTGTGAATGTGCTGAAAAATAGGTCACTCAGTTCAAACGCGACATTTGAACATTTGTTGACATTGGTTAAACATGCAATTAATTTTTTTACCCTTTTTTTTTTTTCAAATAATGTTTCTATGAAATAGCAGTTATGAACTAGTCCTTATTTATTACACTGTTAGCAGTATGTACAGGCAAAACAACAATAAATGAGGTGCAACAGAGCCTTCAGTACTGAAGGAGGACTTTAATCAAAGCTGCCTCCTGGTGTATTGCTCAGCACAGAAGCAGTTTATACAGCTCTGAGATCCATCTGTGCGAGCGAATCATCAGGCAAAACCCACCAAGAATATGTAAGTGAAAGAGTAGCCATCGCCTGCCTTCATGAATAAAAACAGGAGGCTCAACCATAACAATAAAACAACCTTGGCTCAGAGCCCAGCGATCTTTCTTTCTACTGGTATTTCTTTATGTTCCTTTATTTTCTTTCAAGAGAAATGTTTTTGTTACTACTTTTTTTTTTTTGTAGGATTCTTTTATTTATCTGTTTGTTTGGATGTTATTTTAGTAGCCCTTTCTTCACATTCCTCATGTAATCCACCCAATGTCTGTGGCTATGTTGAGTCCCCAGTTACAGAGAAGGTGAGAAGGGACAATTCCATTAGGTAGTTGTTGCTTTTAACCTGGAGCTGCAACAAGTTTTGGGGCTTTTTTATTTGGTTGGTTGGGGTTTTTTGTTTTTGTTGGGGGGTTTTGTGTGGTTTTGTTTGGGGTTTTTTTTGTTTGTTTTTTCTTGGGGGTTTTGTTTGTTTGGTTTTGTTGTTTGTTTTTTGGTTTGTTTTTTTTTAGTTCTGGTGTTTTACCCTGGCTGGAAATGATGCTGGAATTCTTTTCTTGTGCATTAATTGCCTTGTATCTGATATTTGTTATCTTCCACTTCGTTTTCACAATGTTTTACATATATGGCGTCTTCCAACTATCGGTGACAAAGCACAATGAAATAGGCAGTAAATCCCTATTGCTACACCAGCAGACACACCTCTGAGTCCAGAGTGGCATCATTTTCAGTGTTCGCATAGTCCACTCAGCACAGCTGTTTTATCAAGAAGCAGAATATGCAGGATTAATTTTATTTGGGGAAGTAAAAGTTGTTGAAGTGTCTCTATTAATGTACTGTTAGGCAAAAGAGGTATGTTTTTAGCATACTCCTGAGAGGTAAAACAAACAGTCTAAACAGACTTTTGCTTGCCATATGCTTTGCGTTAGCTCTTTCAAGCCCACATGATAAAGAAAATTTTTGTTAAGAATGGAAAAGAGGCAGATTATGCAATTTGGAGGGCGGTTGCTCTTTCATCCCTCTTACCTATTCACCTAAACTTCTTCTCACCAATTCTAGACATTGCCTTCATTAGATGACCACTGCACAGCACATTTCTCATCTCAGTTTTGGACCTTTGAAGTCCTCATCTGCCACACTTCAATTCTAAGAGCCAAGAGCTTTTTCTGAAGAGGAACATGCCACTAGCTACAAAAAAGGGGGCACCTCATATGGCATGCAGTCACTCTAGACTCCCTCTGCAACTGGCAGAGGGAATAGATGGGCTGAATCCTCCTTGGACTCTGACTGATTCTCTACTCTGTAGCTTGATACGGCTACAGGGTCGCGTTGGGTACTTCAAACAGTTTCTTGGATTTAGCTGGGATTTGGGTATTAGACTCCAAATCCGAACACCATGTATGGGGATAAAAGTTTTTTTGTTATTCTGTGCTTGTTCTGAAGGTAAAAATGTTAATTCTGTGCCTAGGGCATCTTCTATGGTGGTACAATTCTGTTTTGTCCTTAAATGCAAACTTCACACCAATAGAATGGTATTGCTCAGAGAAACCGTGGGCTAAAGTTATTTCATGGGAGAATAAGCAAGAGCTGAGCTTTGCATAGGTTACAGAACTGATGGAAATTTCCCAGCTGTCCTTTAGACAAAATAATTTCCATTCCTCATGTAGTTTAATTGCTTTATGGTGCTTTCATTTATGCCAGCTCCAACTTCAATGTCTTCAGTGTACCTGTTCCTCTCAGGAATCTCCATGTCTGAAAGAAAACCCAAACTCATGGAGTCCTTCTCATTTCTTGAAGAGCTGAGATATTTAAATATGAAAGCTGTTGAGGGTCTTAGCAGGAAAATACAGAATAAATGGGTCAGCTAAAAAATGATTCCATCAATTACATGTTACAGGTATGTAATAGAGAGTTCCTGTCATTAAGTTCGCTTTTCTTTCTGTATATGTGCAGTGTATTTTAACAATTTCTTCTGTGAAGATACTGTTATTGAACAGAGGTTCTCTGCTGTCAGGATAACTATAGGATTATAGATACTCAAAATGCATGTAATGTCAGATTCTTCAGCCACTAAAATGTTATGCCTGAGGCATTACAAGGCTCATTCATTTCAAATTTGGCGATTCACATTGTTGCACTGCAGTTAACAGAATTTCACCACATCGCGTTGGAATTTTCTGTTACAGCAGCAGGTTTCTGAGAGCAGAACGTACATTGTAAATTATCCTGATTTACTGAAGGTTACTGCGTGATGAAAGAGGGCAGTGTGCTTAAAAGAGCACCTGTTAAGCAGATCAGAGAGCTACAGGGGATATCTTTTCTGGGCACTGAACCAAGGAATGACCAATATTTGTATAGGAAAATGCTATTTATATAATGGAAATATTCTCCCAACACTTTAAGAAAGCCGGATAAATCCCATATCTAAATATGAGACAGCGCTCTCCTTTTGGGAAGGGGGAAAGGGCAAGCCTGTAAGTGACAGATTGTCAAGCCTGCATTAACGTTGAAGTTCATGGCTTTTGTAAGTTGAAGAGATTAATCTTTAAAAATAACATTCATATTTATCATTCTCATGTAGTTAATCTGGTGCACAGGAAAGCACTAAAGTAAACATACATCTGGTTAACAGCAGAAAAAATATTTCATAGGAAAGATCTCAAATGACCCAACCACACTATTTGAGCTTGTGTATATGACTGTGTTTATTCATGTGGCAGCAATAGTTTAATTCAGCATTATCTATTTTATTAGATTTCATTTATTCTGCATTCTGATAGTGCATAAAGGCCCTGACTGCATTTGAGGAGTTGTGGCATTTTTACATTGCCCAAGAATACTGCTTGACAAGACAGCACCTTAGTAAAATCAGTGCTTTGTGGGACAATTGCTTAGTGAAGATCAAATAAAATGTCAAAGCATTTATCTCCAATTCGGGGGTGAGTTTTCCTTCCTAATGAGAACATACAAATCCCTACACAGTCATGCACCAAAATGATCAAGTATCTCTCTCATCCCCATACTGTATCTTTGGCAGTGAACAATAAGACTTTAGAAACTGTATCCAGACCATCATGTTTAATAGTTGCTGGTGGACCTTTCTGCCACTAAAATGTTTAATATCTTTCTGAACTTAAAAAAAAAAAGAAAAAAAAAAAGGATGAAAACTGCCCGTTAACGGGAATCACGTCATGCTTCTCAGTGCTGTCCCCAGAAGCTGTTGTCTCAGACAACGCTTCCCTATCAGCACCTGCCTTTTTTGCTTTTATCTTCTGTGGCCAATTTTCTCATCTGACAAACACAGATTTCCCTTTTGCCTTATAGACCAGTGCCCAGTTGGTGCAAATAATGTATCAAGCAAGAGCTGTTGCACTAGCATGCAGTGAAGAAGCTTTCCAACAAATGATGCCCTTGCTAACTAAATGTCTTTTCTCTCCCACACTCAGCTTTACCTCCTCTGCAATGCTGCGTTACAGAGGCACAGCAGTAAGAGAGAAAAAGGCCATTGTACTGAGCTATAAATAGGTATAAGGTACAGGTTTAGTATATTTAGTAAACATGCATATTAGTAAATTTAGTATATTTGTATATTTAGTAAATATGTATAAGTTACGGGTTTAGTTTTAAGGAGACAATCTGTTGCTCAAAAGAGGATCTTCCATCTGAGACAGATAAAGGACATAAGGGATGCAGCAATATGCAAAGATTATTAGAAAAAAAAGTCCCATGAGCATATTGAGGGATTGCTTCATTTTTGGCAGTTAGTTTCCCTGGCCTCTGTCTGCAACAAACTCTGGTTTTGTGCTGTGACAGACAAACTCTAGATGTTGTGGAGTGAAAAACTCCTGAGTCTGGCAGGTAAGTTGTCCAAACCAGAAAAGAAATCCTACTTGGTCCTCAAATCACACAACTGCTCAGACTAGAATCTTCTTAAAAATCCTCATGCCATGAGCTGAAACGGAAGACTTCAGTAGTGACAAGATGGCCTTAGAACATGTGAAAAGACCTTAAGTTGGGGGGGGAGGGAGGGAGGAGTTATATATATGTATGCACACTATATGTCTGTATTTTTACTTTTATTTGTATTTTCTTTCCTAAGAAAAATAGCCTTACAAGCAATATTTCCAAAGTACACGTTTCTCTTGCACATAAAATTATTTTCAGTGCAAAGTGTATTTTACGCAAATAGCATTTCAACCGCTTGCTACCATCAATGAAATTGAACTGTCAATGCAAAGGAGTCACATGCATGTAAATATACGACCGCTGCTCCAAAAATTGCCAGTTGCCGACGTCTGCCGATGTACGCCACGAGCCGCGCAGGCTTACGGCTATCCACGCTTTCACGGCTTTTCACCCTGACCCCACGCTCAGGCAGCCCCAGTCTTCTCTTTTTCTTTCGGGGTTGTAAATTCAGCTTCACCTCCAAACCACTCTGTGGGTAGGAGAGGTCCCGGGTCTTTCAGGAAAAGAGCAAGCATCATCGTAACGGCATTAAAGGAAACAGAAATGGTTTCCTTTGAGCAACAAATTATACCAGCATTAAGCCACAATTAGTGTAATGAAAATTATTGAAGCAGTGAGGTATCAGACAAGCTGTGTACATCTGGTCTGTTCATCTGCCTCTTTGGAGAGTGCTTCACAGAGACTAGCACAGTGGGTTTTGTCGTGTTTTACTAGAAGGAAAGCAGAGGATGCTGTTCTCCCTCATAAGGTTCAATTTTAGCTTCTTGAAGGGAAAAACTCATGAAGTGTAAACACATCCTTGTTTTTCTGTAAGTACAGGATAAGCATCTTCATGTTGTAATTGCAGCAGATGTAAGTAAGGTTAGACTGAGAAAATCTAGGTACTGCAAGAATAAGTCTTTAATCATTTACTAGCTGAGAGTGTGTTAGGAAGTCCCATGCTGCTAAAAGATGCCATCTTGTAAATGAGATGTAAATTGGAGGTCCTGACTGTTTGTGATCATTAAAGATTATATGAAGAATAGTGGTGATTAACTCTAATGTCCTGCCAAATTCTGGTGTGAATAATAATTTTTTTTTTTTTCAAATGGAGAAATTCCCCTTAGAACTGCAGTCAGATTATTCATCATCCCTGTCCTAGTGTTTGGTAGTGTAAATTGCTAGCTTTCATTCCTTAAAGTAATGCAAGTTAGTGGCTATCGGGTCATATGAAAGCCTTGTTTCTACATTCAGCTGGCTAAATAGGCAGTTTGTTTCTTCTTTGGGCATTTGGCTGAAGGAGTTTAATACCTTAAGGTCTTTCCAGCCAAACTGCAACGCTGGACAACTCTTGGTCTACTTCTATGCTACAGTTTCCACCACTGTTGAAGGTAGCTGGCAGTAAATGGATTCAGACTGGAGCAGATTAAATAGTACTTGCATGAACCCATGCGTGCAGTTTGGCTGCGGGAGCAGGAATCTACGTCTGACAGATGCTGATGTGTCGGCTTGGTGACATCTTGCATTGTATCCAACATGGTTATGTGATTATGCCTTAGGGAAACATTCAGGGGTAATACCTAACTGAAAAATACAGGAGGGGGAAAATAATAATAAAATAAAATAATAATAATAAAAAAAATAAAAAGACCAACATCTTCTAGTATATTTTATTGGTTAAGTATCAGACTGCAGAGAGCTTTTTTGTTTCACATCTTAGATTAGGGAAAAAAGTATCGCCAGGTTAGTCTAGACATGACTGGCTTTTTTTTTTCTTTGTTTTGAAATTGCTTCTGATGAAAAAGAGAGAGACCTATGTATTTCCTATTGAGGTTTCTTTTGCTTTTCATCTCATAATGATTTCCCTTTGTCCAAGACTGGTTAATGGCTCAAAGTGAAATGTCATCCTGTCGCTGTCAGTGTTACTATTTGAGCCAAGAGCCTGACTATCTCTCTCTCTGAGTTTTCTAATATTACCTCCAGACTAATTCCAAAATCTTAAATATGCGCTTGAAGATAGTCCCTTAATTAAATACTCAACTAAATATCAGATATTTATGAATTTTAAGGTTCAGATATAATCCACATTCAACTTAAACTAGTTTCAACTACATGGAGTACAATAAC
The DNA here is from genome assembly GCA_035590195.1 of Aviceda cuculoides. NCBI lineage: Eukaryota > Metazoa > Chordata > Aves > Accipitriformes > Accipitridae > Aviceda > Aviceda cuculoides. The sequence continues at coordinate 21,198,802 of JAVJGG010000027.1, forward strand.
TAGGGGCAGACAAAACCATGTCTGTCCACCATGGGCTAAATTGTTGTATATGTCCTATTGGAAACTGGAACAAAATGCTATCATGTGCAAAAAATGCACAAGACTCTTATGATTCATATACTCAAAATTAAGTACGACCTTTGGCCAAGATATGATCCATCTGTCATTTACACAGTCTATATGTTTGAATCCAGTTTCTATAATCTCTATATTCCTTTTAGGAACATAATTCACCTGACTTTAATAATTCCAGGAAAAGCCAAGGCCACCATTTTCCTGACAACCTGATCTACCTATCTGATAGAAAAATTCCATCTTTTAGCTATTGATCTTTGTTACAGTTCTGTCAGCAAGACTGAAAGACCTGTCACCATTATCAGGTATCTTTTTTAACACTAATGCTATGCAATGACTGATTCACTTCCTACCTAAATAAGACATACTCCTGAAATTTCACTTTCTCAGTGGCTGTTTTCCAATTCCTGAGTCACTTTTTGTGGCTCTCCTTTGACTTCTTCGTAACACCGACGTATTCATCTTCCAGGGACAATGCTGGTCCTGGATTCAGGATTCTTGCAGTGGTCCTATAATTGCTTTTCAGAGGTGAAATTTAAATTCCTAAGTTTTCCATGTTGGTCGTCTTTTCCCTGTTGTTTTGTACTGAAATTTAATACTGAAGTGATAATTTGTGATGAGTTCTATAGTCAGGATGTTCAGAACAGGCTTTCAAGCTGAAGTCCCCTGCTCCTTCATCCTGCTTAGTGAAAGATATGGGGACTTTCTCCTCCCGCTGGTCTAGAATTACGTTTGTGTTCTTCACTGTGTAACCCTAGAGTACAGAGAAAGGTGCTACAGAGAGCAATGAGCAACTCATGAACAGAAAAGTTCACTCCCAACATTGGAGCAGGTGGCATTTTAAGAGGTAATCTTTGTAGACTTATCTAGAGAAGATCCCAACATTAATAAATCAAATCAAAGGTAGAAGGCAGCCACAGGTGCCTCTTTTCCGTAAGGGAGAGCTGTCATTAGCATGCGAACCTCTTGTTGTTGAAGACAGGAGTTTTGTCACTGGCTGCAGTGAAAACTGTGGTCTAAACCAAGTTTAGGCAGCAGACACAGCCCCATTTTAGGCCAAAAATACTTTCTTCTGCTTTAATGTGTAAATCAGTCTCTGTCTCTTGATTTACACGTATGGGGTACTGAGCAGGGTGGGTTGATGTGCCTGATCTTTATGGAGGGTCGTGGGGGAGTGTAAATGTGCTACAGACCTGCGGAAGGCAGCCTTCGGCAGATCTTATTTTTTGTTTTTTAGTCAGCAACTTTGTAAAGCCCTTTGTGGACACTGAAAATTTGCATGGGCATGCACAAAAGAGCATTCAAAGAAATTTCTTACCTCATGTAATATCCCTTCCTGTAAAATGTAACTCTCAGTGTACAGACTGTTCGCTTTGACTGATAATTGAATGTCCTTCACGCTGCAATTCAAGAAATGGACCTTGAATCTCTCTGGACGGGGGACAAAAGGAAAAAAGAAAGCTTGTCTCTTTGGATGAAAGAGTTATTTACTACTAAGCTTGGGAGCTGTAACGCAGCATCTTTTGAATTAAAACTTTAATACCTGGAAGTTCACGTAAAACTTTCTAAAGAAGTGGGATGGTCTAGCATGACCTTGTTCATCCAGTCCCATAATTTTTCATTCCACACTTACGCCATTCCCCCCTCTGTCTCAGAGCTGTCTTTCACCTCCCCTTCGGAGGCAGATGTGCTGCCCTGAAGCAGTGCCGCACCAGGTACACAACTGTGGGGTCCATTGCGCTGATTGTTACCAGATCGGATCAAATAGAAAATGCACAGTACTTCAGTTATCTTTAATTAAAATAAGCAGTATGTGTGCTCTGTTCCAGATGAGACAACCTGATGAAAAAAAGCAGCAGGTAATCATTACGAAACAGGTAAACAAGGCGTTGCTAGAGCTGCAAAGAAAGTAGTGGAAATTCTTAGGGATAAAACATTAGCAGTAAGGAGTGGGAAAGAGGAAAGTGCAAAGCGATGTTTGTTCTCTAATTTATCTTCAGGAGCCAATTAGTAAGGTGGAACTTTCTTTTTTTCCTACATTTCATGCAGACATAAATGTTTAAATATGTGTCAGGAATTTTAAACTCAAGTTAAAAGTCAGAATTTTGACCCAGGTAAATAGCAATCCAGACATAAAGCAAGAAAGATTAACATAGTGACAATCAAAAAAGCAATTGTAGCAATTCAGAGCCATTTTGCATTTCCTGATGAGCAAATGAGCAAGTGACGAAGAGCAGGTTGGATAGAGGGTAGTAATTAGGAATTCAAAGTCTTGCTGGTGGCCAGTTACAAGTGGCAGTCCTCAGGGGCTGATACTGGTGTGTCCCTTACCATCAGTGACCTAGGCCATGGGACAGAAACCAGTCTCAGCAAGCTCATGGAGAACCTCAAATTGGGGAGAATAGTTAATACACTGGAGGGCAGGGCTGCTCTTCAGAGGGATCTCGGCAAGTTTTAGGAATGGGCTGACAAAAACCTCATGAAGTTTAACAAAAGTAAATGCAAAGTTCTGCAGCTGGGATGGAGTTAACCTCACATGACGATACAGACTGGGGGACGACTGGCTAGAAAGCAGCTCCATTAAAAGGTCCTGGGAATTCTGGTGGACAACAAATGGAATACAAGTCAGTCACATCGGGCCCTTGGCGATGAAAGCTAACTCCACAGTTATTAGCTGGACTGTATTAGCAAAAGTATAGCCAGATAGTTGCAGGAAATTATTATTTTTCTCTTTTTGATACTTGTGAGGCTGCATCTGGGGTACTGTCCATGTTGAGGGCTTTCCAGCATAAAAGACAGATTGACAAACTGGTGCAAGTCCAGTTGGCTGGAGGGCTGGAGTACATCTTGTACAGGGAGTGGCTGAGGGAGCCAGGTTTGTTCGTTTTCAAAAACAGATGGTAAAGGGGAAGTTTTATCACTGTCTTCAAATACATAATGGAGGGTCAGAGAGAAAACAGAGCCAGGCTCTGAGGGAGACAGTGAAAGGATAAGAAGCAATAGGCACAAATCACAGCAAGAAAAAAAGGAAAGAAGAATTGCCCACAGAGTTTGTACATCTCCAGCTGTGGAAATAATTCAGAACTGAAGGGGAAAAGGCCCTGAGCACCTCCACCTAAAGTTGATATTAGCTCTACTTTGAGCAAAGGTTGGAATAGCTGACTTTATAGTTTCCTACCAATCTAAATTAATCTCTTATTCTACCTAATTCAGATACACCTCGTTCAAACGGCATTCTCGAAGCTGTGAATTAAAGGTTTTGTCGCTGCTTTTGCCATCAGTATTAAATTCAGGTGTGAAAATAATGCTATAAGCTAAGAAATAAGCACTTATATGCTGTCAGTAATAAAATAGCCAGTCCTATCCTGACATTTTAGAAACCTTGGTATTTGTATTTGAGCAAGTGAATACGGGAAGACATGATTCTCTAGATAGTGATAACTGGAGAGCAAAGCTATGAAGTATGTCTTGAGCGGGAGAAATATTCTCTAAACTTCTTGTCTCTGACATTTCTTGTTTAATTCTGTTTTCTGAAAACCTCAGGAGATAGGGAAGGTGTAAATCAGCAGGCTCTGGACACGTGTATCTACTATGAGAGAACAACAGTGATCTTGGACTAGTTGTCAATGTTTTAGTATGGTCCAAAAGATGAACAGAATTGTAGGAATTATCATAATCAAAGCATGCATGGACAGCAAACCGTGGGACATGAAGGTAGAGAGTAGCAGCTAGAGAGAAAGACAGAAGGGAAGCAAGAAGGAAGAACATACCATTTGGCAAGCATAAAGGAGACTGTTGAATCTAATGGAGTGTTACATAAAAAATTGTTTTCATCGCTGTACACTACAGAATGCACTGAGAGTTTAGATAGGAAATAAATTGCAGGAGTTGCACTTTTGATCTGGGTGGTGTAACTTTAGCCAGAGGGTCTGGAACGGAGGTCACAGAAGTGAAATTGCTACTTTGCAGCTGTTGTGTTTTGGGTTCCCCCCCACCTGCC
>JAVJGG010000027.1:21210040-21326689 GCA_035590195.1 Aviceda cuculoides
CTGAACTCAAAACACAGCACTGTACCAGCTACTAGGAAGACAATTAACTCTATCCCAGCTGAAACCAGGACAGTGCCCTGGGTTGAAATGGTTTGTGCCACTTTGCCATAAAAGATCAAAGGCTTTAGTCCATTCCTGCTGTCTCTCCATTTGTCAGAGGGGTGGTCTCCACATGGAATAACTGGTTGAGGCAAAGAATGTTAGACTAACTGGGATTTATCCAGCTGGGACAACTGGCACTGGAATGCCTTACTCCATACAGCAGTTCCAAGCAACTCAATTTCCAACTGCTGTTTGGGTCTGTTCTCCAAAACAAGATGCAATCCTGGACGGGCCTCACAATAACACAGAATATTAAATATGCAACCATGAAATCTTAAATGAAGGGGAAAAAAAAAAATCCATCAACCAGAAACCCTGACTGCAGCAGGCCACATGTATTTGTTGAAGAAGTAATAAAATAAAATAGATCAAGCTCTTAAAAATAAAAGGGGGGGGGGTGTCAATTTGCGAGGCACCTTTTCACTTCTTAATTTTTGTCTGGTCCCAATCTGCTGTACTGAGGAGAATTCATAAGTATGGGAGAATCATACTGCTGGATCTCCTTCCCCTCTTTCCTTTTCATTTTGGTGATAAAATTCAAAAGCTAATAAAATCAGACAGATTATAGCAGCATTGATGAATGGCCATGTCTGGATTTCCTGTCTGGAGACTGGAGCAAGCAGTGTCTGAGAAAGAAGACAAGGCAGTCACTGCATAGAGAGAAAAGGAATATCCAGCAGATGGATTATGTCTGGCTGCTCCCATTATTAATACTGATCTGTATCAGGCAGTGATGAATACATAGAAGCACTCAGAAATACTAATGGTTTCACCCTTTAAGTACTAATTTCTACCCTTCTATCCTATTTAACATTAAAAATGCTCTCTGATCTTGTCATTGATGGAAATGGTTATAATGAAGAGGCAGGGCTCTTGGGAAGAAAGAATATACTAGATTTAATGAAAAATATTAAAATCAGCTTTAGAGGTAGAGAAGTCATAAACTACAATCACCGAATATCAGAGAAAACTCTCTCCCCCTAAACAATTTATATTCTTATTTAAATGTAATTTTTAACTCCTAAATCTAAGGATATTTTCTGTTATCAAGACTCTGGACTAAATACATTCTGAGGCATTAAAAAACTAAGGAAGACAGGACATATTAATTAACATATAGACAGTAATATAATCAATTAAACAGCATTCATGCTGCACTGAAGTTAAGCTTAGCATTACAAAAATCTCTAAATCTCCATTTCCTTGGATCTTTAACCCTTTCAGAAGTCTCCCTGAAGAAGTCAAAGATTGTGTAGGCAGTGACTGCCAAAGAGGCCAAAAAAAATCTTACCCTAAGGCCTGAAAGTGCCCAAATAACCACTAAATCAAACTGGAAACAGAAGCAGCTCACCAGTCTGGTGGAGAAAGGTAAAAAAGACCAACCAGGCTGTAGCACTTACCAGTAGCACTTACCTAGGATGAAGCAGGGGAGATCATTTGGATTGGGAGCAGGTTCGGGTGTTGACTCTCTGACTTCACAGTTCTTGTTGATTATTCTGCCAGGAGCTATTTGGGGTATTAATCTGACCGGGGACAACAGGATAGGCTCTGGCCAGCTGAAAACATTTTCTTATGACCTCCAGCTGCTTCATGACACTGCAGCAATTTTCTTTTTTGACATGAAAAAAAGCAGGGTGATATTTCCTCCTAAGGCACACCAGGAGCTGTGTGATATGTATTTAGGTACCAGGGAAGGTTCTGAAGATCTAGTTGCTGAAAAAGAGTTGCTAAAAGAGAATGCAAGCTTGACTTGACAGCTAAGGAGAGTGGGGAAAATGTAAACAACCACAAATGTAATGTAGGTGGTATCTATCAGCCAAGATAGAAGTGAAGTAACATAACTGAGAGTGACAACAAAATTTCTCATAGTGGCTCAGTCTGAGGATTGTAGGCACCAGGTTCTTAGCCACCAGGTAGTTGAAATCTGTGGATCTGCATTGTCATGTGCCACACCAACCATTTGCATTAAGCGAGAAACCTCCTGGGCTTAAGCTTCCTTACGAAATGCCCCACAAACAGATGTATAAGAGGGGAAGGAAAAAAGAGGGGTCTGTCATTTGTTCTCCCTCCTCTTTTTCCTGGAAATACAGGTAAGCTTGGGTCTGGATTTTGCAATAAAAGTAGGCAGACCAGAGACTCCCATAGCTGCTCTGGTTCCTGCCTATGCTACCAATACAGTATTTCCTGACAATTTTTTTCTGTGTCTGAGATCCTATCCCTCAGCTAAGAGTATTTATAAACTTAGTTATCAGCTAAGAGAGGACATAAAACTGTGGAGGTAGGCCACTAACTTCACAAACCCTGCAAGGTGAAGCATTTCTTTCTTCCTAGACAGCAGATAGTTCTGTTGCAGTTTGACTCTTTTTGTTTAGAAAAACAGGTATCGTCTTATAAACCTCAAATAAGTCTCAAATACCAGATAGTCTTCTAGACTAACTTGTTCCCAAATAACCTTACAGACTATTTTATTTAGAGCAACCTTCAGGAACTCAAGTACTGTTTTGAACAGTGTCACAAATTCAGTGTCCCAAAAGGCCTCTAAGAAAGCCTACTTCAGTCACAAAATATGACTTTTCAACACAAATTTTCCCTGAAATGAGACTTCACTCTCTTGAATACAAGTAACATTTTCTTCATCTGTCATTTGCCACTTTTAACCTCAGATTTCAATCACACTGGAGAAGCTGTGGTTCCATGCCTAAAACCAAGGACAAGAAATTTGGTTATTTTCATTACTCTGCTAGTGACTTCGTGGGTAACACCAGGAAAATCAGTGTCTACTCTGTTATTCTTTCATTTTTCTGTAAAGTAGAGGTACTAATAACCACTTGTTTTTTGATATTTAGTTACAACCTTATGTTACATGAGTCTTTGTAAAATGCTTTGACATTTCTGGGAAAAAAATCAAAGTCCATAAATGCCATCTTCATATATAGAGAGATATTCAACTGAATTATTCTCTCCTTCCTTTTAACCCTAAAAATGAGAGTTTTATTGTTTTGTTAGCAAACCTTCATTTTTACAATGAAGTCTTTATTACGATACACATGAACTCTCCAAGAAACAGACTATTGTTTTAAGAAACATTGTCTCCTTTCCTACAACCTACATAAAAACTTTTTTAGTTTTTCATTTTTGAGGAAAAAAAGGAAGAATATTGTAGAACCTTTTAGTAGGCTTTCAGGATATCCAGAGCTCTTTGCAGTTTCCTGAAGAAGGCATTAAACATTGCAAGCCTTTCTCTCACGTGAACATTATTCAGTCATGCAAGATGTTCTATACAATCATTGGAGAAAACCTTGATGCTCTTATTAATACTGACTAATACTTAACTAATAGGTTTCAGGAAAAAGTGTTACTCAACATAAGATTCTGAACAAATAAGACTATTACAGTCAGAATTTTTTATGTAGCCTATCCAGGATAATTTATCTGAAAATATTTTTAAATCTAGACATAAACAAAATCAAAACAATGCACATTATTAATTCCAGAGGGAAAAAAAATTTTTTTTTTACATCTCTGTTTTACTGCCTTGTGGATACTATCACAATATCATTGCATACACAAGTTTTGTCTTCAGCATTTCATCCTGATTTTAAAAGCATTATACTTCATGTATCAATACATTTAGAACCACTACATTAGAAAAATGAGTGTTTCTTTATACATTTCAGTATGAAATTAAGTTATTGAAATAACTTGAATAATTTGGGAAGGGAGGCCATATGTTTCAAAACATAGCACAAGCCATTAGTTAAAACAAGTATTTTAAAAACAGCTCTACCAATGTGGATGGAATTTGTTTTAATAGCCTTGAAACAGCCCATGATTTATGATCTCTGTTAAAAGGCATTATGGATTTTTACAGTTCCTATTCAGATCAGCATATTTCTAATATCATAATGTAGTATGGAAAGTAACTGCTTGGACTTCTCCATTTTGCATTTCTATTTGCAGTCCAATACATTCCTTTAGGAACATGAAGTTCCATATGTCTGTCTTTGTTAAGTCAACAGTAAAGCAAGATACCTTTGTCTAAAGCCTTTACAGTTGTCTTCTATTTCCAGATGTTATTGTACTATTAGGTATTATATAGTCTCTGAAGAATGAGGTCTCTAAACAGTTATTTCAGGTGTGTATGCCATTGAAACCAATAACTATATTAAATATTCAGAAAGGTCAAGGCAAAAGCTAAATGAACTGCTGCAGGGTTTGGGAGTTTCAGTTATAAATCAACATCAAATACTTAAAGGTACTTCTTATCTGCAGCTTATCCTAATATATAAATAACATGCTGCTTGTTGTAGCTGAAAACTAGGGCTGAAGTTCTAATTTTTCCCAAGTCAATATCAAGCCTCCTGACAGCTTTACACAGAACTGTGATTAGCAAAACCCACTAATTCCAGCATTTCAGAGAGGTCTGATATTTGTAGAGTTAGCAAACCTGGAACAGCCACCCACACATACTTAGCAAGGAAGAATGATGAGCTGGTTAATCAGGGGGAGGAGTTTTATGAAGGCATTTTGTAGCTCCTACAAATAGTTCAATTTTAGCAGATATTTGCCTGCTTATCAATTTCATGCTTGCACACAAATAGACTCACAGATAGTTTCTAAAACATGGTGCTGTTTATGGTGTTAACATTGGCCTTCAATTCATTGTACCAAAGGAAGATTTGGAGAGTGCATTCTTTGTAAATTCCTTCTGCACTACCCAGTTCCTCTCAGCTGTTGCATACTGTTTCAGCTGCTCCAATCAGATACGATTCCTGGGTTTTTTGGAGGACCCCAATGTTTGTTTCACTGCTATTGCATAGCTCACCGCATCCAAGTGTTTGCTACAGGTGAGGCATGTGACCAGTGGCCATTCTCATGGTTCCTGGGAATGTTGAAAGGAACAAGACTACCACGAGCAAGGAAATAAAGCAAATCTTTTTAAACCATAGTTCCTAAAAGTTTCTTTAAAATTCTGAAGGCTGTACTTTTAATTTGCAGACCTCTCCTCAAACAGGAATGCTTTGTCCAAGTCTGGAATGTGTCTGCGATACTCTTCTCCAAAAGGCAACCACCCATGCAGTATGTCAGACACTCTGGTTTGGCTTTGACAAGGTTAAAGAGGGGCAGGAATCCAACTGGAATGAAAGCTGAAATCAGACTTGGTTGAAGTTGCCTGCTGTGAAGAATGCTGTGGGTGAAGAAAGACCACCCTCACAAGATGGTAATCACAACACAACATTAGCTAAACACAATAGTTATGCAGGGTGATAGCGCTGCTGTCATCCTAACAATGGAAAATCCAATTACTTCTATGGAGCTCCCATTAGGACTTAGGATAATAGAAACAAATGCATGCTTTCAATACACTTTCAGAGCACTGAGTATAGTTTAAGCCAGTCTGTCAGCCTGAATAATTTGGATCCTCACTGTAGTCAGCACTGTACTTACCATTTTTCTACACGATCTTTTTCATGGCGTCAGCCTTAAAGGCAACTTTGCTTCTTTTTTCCTTCTTTTCCAGTAAAGAATTTTGTCTCCTTGATGCTATACTAATCACTCCATTTCTAAAAGATCCTCCAAAAATTAAACTCTCTCCCAAACTCACAAGTCAGTGAAACTTGAGGACACCCACTTAATTAAAAGTGCTGATATTAAGTGTGCCAAGAGCAACAGTGGTACCCAAAACAGCAGATAAGAATCAAACTGAAAACAAGAGGAGGTACCTCACAGCACCATTTGTGGCTGAAACTCAGTCTCTTCTCAGCTCTGCTGTGACTGACAGAAGCCATCGACCTTTGGTTAGTGGCATTTCCAGCCCTTACGCACTAATGGAAGAGGTGCATTTAGCAGCTCCATTGTCTGGTTTCTTGCTTTTGGTTTTAAATGCAAGCTCATACCTCACAGAAGCAACCTATAATAAAATCAGAGAACCTATATTAGCATAGCTTTCAAGATGTCCTCCTAAGTGATCCTAAGTCAAGAAATGATAACACAAGGCTTTGTGAGGATAGTCAAACAGGCAAGCTGAAAGTCATGAAGGAAATGGTAGAGAAAAGTTGGATTGCTGCCTCATTCGAAGTCCCCATCACCTCAGTAAAATGGCAAATACTGTCTCCACAGAGATCCAGTATGCACAGCATAGTGAAAACAGCACAAGGGAAAACACACATTCATCAGAAGGTCAGTTCAATCAGCAGTGAGAACGCCAGATAAAGGCTCCCCTGCCTTTCACTGCCCACAAAGGGAGAGCTGTAATTCTGGAGTGTAATAAGCTTCCCTGCACACCGTATCTAGTCACAGGGCTCTTCAGCTTTCTGTGGTTCACTGCAAAGAAATAAATAAAGATAAGGGACAATAAAGAGCAGCTAAATCATAAATAATATTATCCATCCATGGCTTGTCACTAAGGTACATATGGAAAACTCCTGCTCTCCCAAGAGAACAGAGTGGAGGCAGCAAGAGAGAAGCAGTCCCACCTGTGAAACCTGTTTATTACATATCAGGTTATTTTTTCACTGAGCAGGCCACTACTGAGGGAAAGTGACTTTGCCACTAGAGCACAAGGAGCAGGGAGCACAATGCGGCAAATGAACACCAGACTTCAAAATATGCGCTGTTAATGCAAAAAAGATAACAAGTTCATCATATAATGTAAGCATTTCTGGAAAGGGATCCATGCTAACAGGTTTTTTTTTCTTTTTCCAATTTAGGATTGCTAGTTTTCAATTAGTCAACACGGTTGAAGCTGGAAAAATGAGCTATATAAAACCTTAAGAATGATATAACAATTCTAACAAACAGTGTTTCCACCTTTCCTTCCTCCTTTGTCTCACACAGCTTTGAGGAAATATAGTACACACACATAAACAGCTGTACCTGCAAGTTGTTACATTTCATTTGTGTTGCCTTTATTCACTGGGTCCTTGCTTACAAGATAGAATTGGACAGGTTTATTCTGCTAGAATTTTATAGGCAATATAAATTTTTAAGTCTTGCCTGTACTGTAAGTCCTGTCTTGAAAATGCAATCTGTATTAATAGGATTTTGTAGGAAAGAACATCTAAATCAATAAGGTGAACCCAAAACACCCCAGGTTTTGCGCATTCATTTTTGGATAAGTAACTGGAGAGCATGGCAAAGCTTTTTTGCATGCCAGCCTCTTTTATCTTCAAACAGATCCACAAATGGATTATTTATAGATGTGACAGCAGCCCTCCGAGTAAAGCATAAAGGGCAGAGATTACAAAAGATTGATTTCCACAGCTCGTTACTGCCATAAACCTATAACCCAAGCAGATGCACAGGGGAGAACGTTCTTCCTTAGGTCAGCTGTTTATTTCTGGCACGTGCTTACAAATCTCTGGGGAGGAGTAAAAGGACATCCATATACTACAGTTTGAAAGGGACGGTAAAGAAGACTTGTGGCTGTAGTTTCCTCCAGTGTTTGCTTCCATTTCATGAATCACATGGTTAACCCAGAGAAGAGATCCATTTCTACCTGTAGTGTAAGCCACATGCACACCTATGTGTGGAAAGACCCCCACAAGCCTTGTATTCAGTGTCTTCTCTACCGAATTCACAAACTTTATGAAAATCAGCAGAATGAACCAACACATGGATTTCAGGTTACCGCCCAATTCAATTTGGTGTGCAAAACACCGACAGGAGTTTTTCCCATCTCATTTCCCTGAACAGTGAAAATGTATAACATAAAACACCCCTAAATTTAAAATAATGTGGGCTTGGACATCATTTCAATTGCTCACACCATATGAATGCTTTCATGAACCTAGGACAGTGAGTTGTACAGGCTAGGATCAACTAAATGACAGTCAGCAGTGCTGGGTCCTGCTCTAACTATACATGTAATGGAACACTCTCATGATTATACCAGTTCAAGTCCTCACTTTCATTTTTTACAAATTTCTCATCTTTCCTATTTGAAGCAGAGCTATAAATACACTTCTGATAAGACAAGTATCCATTTTACCAATTTTAATTGATTCAGCTTTTCAAACAGGTTCAATTCCTCCCTTTGCCTGTTTGTTCCTTAGAAGTCAAGAAAGCCAAGGGTAAACAACAGCAAACTAAGCTCCTGGCTGTTCTTAAGAGAACTGCTACAGAATCAAAACTAATATCACTAAGTGTTCAGATACTTCTGCCAGCTGACAAAAAGATATTTCAATTCCCTTTTTAAACTTAATCCTTAACAGGCTTCTTTGTTCTTAGATTTGTTACAGTTTCCTGCAGTCTGCTCAGTTCAGGCATAGATCCCAGAACACATAAGGTACACTTTTCATTCATTGTGTCCTAAACATAGGAAGAAATCAATACATTCGGCTTTCCCCTTCTGAGCTAAAGAAGCAGTGCCTAATTGGTACAAGCAGTCTTCTGTCAGTCTGCTGCAGAACCATCACTCTGCAATGCTACAAACACCTCAGACACAACCCACTCGGCAACATAAGCAATTATATTGAAAGTTACTAGATAGTCTTCCCTCTCCACTTTGAATATAAATCACAGCTTCTAATTTAGCAGCTAGCCTCTTGAGACACACACACACACAAAGGGGAAAAAAAAAAAAAAGCCCATAATGGCAGCTGCTTTTGTGGCCAAAACTCTGCAGCTTGCATTCCTATGGAGAGCATCAATCCAGTATCAGCAGGGCTCTTCTACTTCACACAGAGGCCAATTCTTAGTTATAAGTGTTTTCGGAACAAAAACAGTCAGAGTGCTTTACTAAAAATAATTATCTAGGCCCTACTGCATTTTGGCCCATATTTCATATTCTAAGACAGCTCCTCATTATTACTTCTTTTTTTCTTAATACAAAGTTTGTAGACTTTGAGGGGGAGTACAGAGAGGGAAAAGAGGAAGGGACTGTGATATCACTCCAATGTGCTCATATGTGACAGCTGTGAATTTAACGTTCCTCTTAATCTAGCAAGTAGGTATCAGCAATTGTGGACATTAAGCTCTGCACAGTCACTTTCTTAGCCTTAAAAAGACAGTTGCTACAATTAAGCAAGGTACCTTCAGTAGATGTACTTAATATAATGTCTAAGTGGCTTTGATCAAAGATACTTTTTATTTCATGTAAATAAATGTACTCAGTGTGGTGAAAAGCATTACCATCTTGATTTCCATGGCCATGCGCCTTAATATGTATTAACTGGGTGAAATTAACTACTAGCCCTTCCTAAAATTTATCAACCACTTAATATGTAGTAACATACCAACTTGTGCTTGTGTTCTGGATATTTGTGGGCTGGCTAATATTCTTCTCCCCTCCCGCTTTCCCTCTGCTCCTGCCTCATCTGTCTGGAGACATAGCTAATAAAGCCACCTTGAAAGGACAAAAGGAAAAAAGTGCACTCAGGGCAATGGGTGGCTGGTTCATACCTAAAGGATAACTGAGTCTGGAAATCCAAGATCTGTATAGCACAAAAGAGCCACTGGTTTATAAGAAAACTTGGAACATCTCACATCAATAAATGAACAGTGAGGCACTGTTTCCAAGTCTTACATCGATACTTTCTTTTCTGACAGTCTTTATAAAGGCAATATTTAAAAAATAACATTCATATTTTAAGAATTCATTGGAATTGAATTGATAAAAAATGCCTAAAATTGCCTTTAAAAGTACATTAGATTGTATTATTGTGGCTACAGTTGGAAATTAAAGGCAAAATTATTGTTAATTCTGAACATTCAGTCTAATGGAAACCTTTCAAAGATTACTACATGCATAAGAATATGGTAAGTCAAATCGCTCAAGTAATTTCTCCATGTCAGACTTCCTAAATAAGCTCTTGTACAAAGATATAATGAATTTTAATCGCATACAGAAAATGTCTGAAATCCAACCACAGGTATAACACGTTGTGCCAGCTATTTCAGACCTGCTTTTTTTGTCCCTTGCATTTCATTTTGATCACCCTGTTAAGAATAAGTTCATATGCACAAAGAGAATCATTTTTCTTTTAAATTATTAATTAAAAGATTAATGCACACCTTCAGATCTCCCTTAAGAGCAATGTTCCAATATCTGTACAGCTTTTAATGAGGTGAGCGAGAGAGATCCAAAAACTATTCTTCTCTGTGGTCATATTTTCAGTGTTAATAAGAAAATTTAGCATCCAGTGAAGCGCAAGCCTCAAAACCTGCTACAAAATATCACACAGACTAGGTTGAGATATGGAAATAGCCTGTTACAGAAATGCAGAGAAATGGCTAGAAATGAGGACTGCCCTGTTCGACATCCCAAGTCCCCCAGAACAACTTTACTGAGTATTCAAATCAGGAGGAGATTGCTATATACTGCTGCCACTCCACACCAATCCCTTATTTTACTATGGGCTTACTGTTCCTGCAGGGAAAATTATACAAATCCACATTATTTCAGTTGACTGGATATGCAAAATATCCCATTTTTTTCAAGAGGCATTAGGCAAACCTTCTAGACCAAGAATCCCAGCTCAGGGCATGTGTAATTTCATAAATGCCTAAGCAGCTCAGTTCTGCCAGTCCTGCTGTGCCAACTCAAAGGCCAATGTTAAATATGCACTTTTGTCTTTTATTTGTGGCTTCTCTTTTGAAACATATACTCATTTCACAACATCCCCAGGGCTATCTGGTATCAGGTTGCCTTTCTAGGTATATCTGTTCATCCCCAAAGTATTACCTGGCTTGAGCTCAGAGGTTAGGAAAGCTTACAGATAGAAAAAGGTAAATCAGATGTTAGTCAATAGAGAAAGACATAAATAAGTTTTTAAATGTATTATGTTACAGTTCTCACACGGTGGACATTACTGATTCCTTTTCTCCTCATTTCTCTAAGCCATTTGTTTTTTTGTATTATAAAAGACAAATTTTAAACTGCAGCAAGTACAAAGAAGTCACTGATCTCTCTTTTTTTTCATTATGCATTAATATTATAGGAAAAATATAATATCGCTTTGGGTCAATCTTCTGTGAAAATTCACAGAGTATTAAATAGCCTTACTTTCAGCATCCATAATTTTAAATTGCATAAGCAACAGATGGGAGCAAGGGTCATTTTATCCATTCTAGTGTGCGTTTTTTAAATGTTGTACTTCTAGTTGTAGAACCTCTTAAATTGAGGCTTTATGTAAGAAATTACATAAAATAGCAGTTAGTTAAATTCACCATGGGAAAGAAAGACAAGAAGAAATAAATATGATAACAGGATGATTTAGAACAGCATGATCTCTTGATTGCAGTCTAAATATTAATATCTCCGTGTTTACTGTCCTAGTGCATGGAGAGAAAGAGAGGAGTCAGGATGACAGACTGCAGCAAGCACTCCTGGTGCGCAGCACCCAGGGAGTGGGACCACTATTAATGAGCTGTGGACAGGATTTGATTTCCCCATTCCTGCCATACAGAAAGGAAGAGGACTTAATTAATGACAAATTATCACTTATCTGATAATGCATATGGCTCCTTGGCATACTCTGAAAATTACTTTTATAGTCTTAAGTTGCTCTTACTGTTTTGAAAGGTGAGGTGTTATATATTGACAAAAAACATAAAATCATGGTTTTAATCTTGTTCTGTAGCAGAAAGCAAAAAATAGCAGAACAAAAAAAAGCTATTTTAGCAGGTGGATTTTGAGCTGAATTCAGATTTTCATTTAGTTTCAGCTACAGAGGCTCCCTTCTTTATGTTATGCTATATGAAATTCCTACTCTACCATTAAAGCAGTCTGGTAAACTACTATATTAGAGCTATTAGCCTTAAATATCCTTTGAATTTTGTACATTCAGTCAGCACCCATCCCAAATTGCGCTTTGATCTTTGATGCAAATGTAGGAAGCATTCTCACGTCCTCCCTTGACGAACATAGTCCTGTCACTTTAACTTTATGGTTGATGCTGCCTGGGGTTAATAACGGTATTGCTCCCAGATGCAATAAAGGAAGAGACCATGTTTTCCTGAGAAAGAGAATTAGACTCACAGTCCCTACAAACTCTTGAATTCTAAATGTCTTATTTGGTATTTGAAATACTTTTTTTTTGCACTGTATTATAAAAAGAAAATAATTTTAATAATTTTTATTGTCCGCAGGTAAAATGCAACGCTTCATTCTGCCACAGAGTCCCTTTTCCTTTAAGAACAGCTGTATGGATGACTTATTTTGAAAAGATTCCTTAGAGAACATTTTGTAAGACAACAATTGTAAATTAAAGCACAATTATAATTTATATTGAGTCCTTCTGGTCTTTTATGGTCTGACTCTTTATTAGAGCTACTATTAGCAACTCCCTGCAGAGCCTCTTTTTGTAATCAAAATGACAACTCATATCATCAGTGGTAAACATTGTTTGAAATGTAATACAACACTTCTTTGACAGAGGTACAGGCAATTTTAAATTTACAGCCTAAGCCTACACTATCAAAATCAATGGAAAAGCTCATCAAATTCAGAGGGCTTCTGATTAGGACAAAAGCCATGTAAATGAGTAAGTGTTTCAAGTGGCATTTTTATACTGATAAGAAAATCAAATCATTCCTTTGTGAATTTGCTGTTCTGGGATGTGATCCTGCTTTCCAGTGCTGCTGATGCACTCTTTCCAATAAGTCCTTAACACAAAATACATAGGCAACCCCAGGAGCATCCTTTCTCCTCCAGCAATATCCACATGAGTGTCCATACTTAGGTTTCTACTCACTTTTCTGTGATGTCTCTAGCCCATGATTCCAGCGCTCCTTTCTGCACAGAGGAACTAATATTGTCACAGGTGGAATTGTTCACCCTGTGAGCTTAGACCCGCTTGTACCCTGATGGCCATGGCACTCTTATGAAGTGGGAGTTCAGGATTCATGTCTCTAATAAAAGTTATTAATTCAGTCCTAGGTTTTCCACTGCTAAATGCTCCAGCCATTATGTTACTCAAAGGAGATAGTCAGCGTTTCTTTACTATGAACCGAACTCATCATCCTCAGTGTGTATTTCATTTGCTTGATAAATCAAGCCCTTCCAAGGACTTATGCATAGTTTACACACTTCTCTTCCTGCCTCTGAGATACAACAGATCTTGGATGGGGACTTCATACCTCTGAACAGCGGCATGAGAGCAAGTGAACAGTCCACATGGCAACTTTAGCCCTTAGTCACTTGTGGGTGCCTACTCTCATCTCAGTCCCTAATACATTTTAGTGCAGTCTGTTTGTCTGCACAAGTGCTTCTGTATCTGTCAGAATAGTGCAAAAGTGATTAGTCCAAAGATATTGTACATTTGATTTTTAATACAAATACATGCAACTAGCAAGGCATTTCAATTCTTCTTTCTATAACTAAGTAGCTAGATCACATGCATCTGCAAGAATATCAATTCCTCCCCAGTGACCTGAAGAAAGTAGTTTTATAGCTCAGTAAAACACATTAAAGTGTGCATTCAAAGTGAAAACAAAAGTGTAAAAAAAAAAAAAGTAAAAAGGACCACTGTTATGAAATCTGTGGAGGATTTGCTTTTTTTTCCTTTTGGAAGTCAACCCTTGCTGTTCACAATTATCTCTTTCCTTACAAGCAAAGAGCTGTAATAAATGGAATTATATATTCCCTGAAGATAGTGCCTCAGTTCTAAGGGTAATGATTTTATGTATTTATATTGGGAGAGTAATTTGAATTGTGGGAATGATTTTCTTTTTTTGAATACACACATTTAATACAAATGACGAAATGACAATATTCTTATATGTGGTGTTAAAAAAAGGACTTACTGAAAAGCATTTATACGTTTTGTCTCACAATTACATAATTCTTATACTAACCCTGCTGCCTACATCTTCACATTTTCAAGAGGTGTGAATTTGACAGATCAGATGTCAGTTCAGAAAAAGTACACTAAAACTTGCAAAAGGTTGGATGCCATTCTGGCTATACCGATTAAAGACTGACACATATTTGGAACATGCTAGTTCAAGATTGAAGATGACAACAAAGGAAAGTATGAAGGCATGGAAGTTGTGATTGATGGGTGGTACATTATTCTAAATTAATACTTAAACTGGGAGCTGACATAGTGCAGCAAAAAGAAAAATGATGTGTTTTATCTGATATGCTGCCCCTCACAATAGCATATTCTTAAAGTTCAGAGAAAAATACTATGCTATTTATAGTAAGCACAAAATATCTAGTTAACTCTTTATAAATACCTCCTTTATAACACAAATCATACAAGCAAATGCCCACTTGATTTTTATAGTTGATTATGTATTACCATTTATTCTGTCAGACCAACCTTATGATTCCGACAGCTTTAGTGTCTCTGTAACCTTGGCACAGTTATCTGCAACTCAGAGACTGCTGTCAAGTTCAAGGTCAAGAGTGCCAAAACCCAAATACCTCCTTCTGGACTCTTCCTTACATACTCCTTTCACTTCACCCCAGTGTCTCTAACTTCCCTCCCAGAATGATCTCCTTACCTTTATTTCCCAACATCCATCCCCCTGCCTACATCCCCTATATTTCTATATCACTTATTTTTAATTTTCCCTCTCCAGTGTTTTCAGACATCAGCACCAGGTGGCCTAACCCATGTTGTCAAGCAGTTTCTGATGCAGGGTTGGGGCCAGATGGGAGGACATGTGCACTGGAAAGGGGACTTCACGTGTCAGTGATCAGCTGGGCAATCTGACCACCTTTCCATATCACCTATTTTTCCTTGCATCCTCAGATCCTTTTCTCATGGCCAAAAGAATTGTTCAGCAGGCTACGAACTGTGCAACCCTTCTTTTGGATTTCTAGCTGCTATGTAAAAGTGCCTCATAGGACAGATCCACATTGCATATCAGCAGTTGGCCATGTCTGACATGAAAAAATCAGTATGAATGTCCTTATAAGCATCTTCATAGGCCTGTAATTTCTCCCCTTTACTTCCTAATCCACTCGCAGAAACTATAAATGCCTCCAGCCCCGTAAGACACTTCTATCTGCAATTTCCTGTGACATTTTAAGTTACGCTCTGCCTCCAGTGTCAGTGTTAGTCTTTCTAAAACAGAACAGTCTCCCTAAAACAGTCTAAGGTCTCTTAGTCAAGTCTAAAAAGAGAAGAACCCAAGGCTTTAACTTAGAGAATTCACTATGGATCATAATCCCTACATCCTGTTTCTCATCTAAGAAACACTTTCATTATTTCATATTTTGAGACACAAAAGCAGTATTAGAAGTAGGAATCAATTTCAAATATTAAAAAACAAAGTTATAGACTCCAAACTCAGTAGTTTTGATTTTTTTAAAATGTTTATATTCCTTTCTCTTGTTAAAGAGTCTTTGTTCCATCTTTTTCATTCTTTATCTTTCCTCTTCCCAGTTTAATGTCCCTAAAACTTTCAAAGAAAGGAATAGACATGAAAAATACATCTGCTTTGGTCTGTCTGTGCAAATGTTAATCAGAAAGTAATAAGCAACATTTTGTATGTTTTCTTACTAGTACACCACAACACGGTCAGTGCTAAGGCTACATGTTTTCAAGGGGAATATAGAACATTTAAAAATCAGAAAAGCGTATTCTTTTTGCAGTGCAGAAGCTGTGAAATTCCCAAACACACAAGTAGTACAACCACTTCCCTTGAGAAATGGAAATGAGCATGAACATGTGCTGAAGTATACTTCCATAAAAGACAGCTAATTTATCTGTTTTGGTAAGATTTGTTTTAATATTCCACTATTATTATCTAATGTAGGAATTTTATGAAGGGAGTAAAAAAGCAACTGTCAAGATTTACTTACACTGCAGTAAGGTGCAATGTAGCTACCTCCAGTTTTATGTGTGATTGAATACCATCCTAAGTCTAACCACAGTTTTGGAGAGAATTAAGTAAGCCATTTATTTCTCTGATGAGTACATGCAAGTGAATTCAAAAATCTGCAAAGTGAAGTCACTACCAAAAATGTAGTTCTGCCCTTCACCTGCCCTAACAGTGTATTTCCTCCTCTCCTTGCATCAGTACTACTACCCACATGCCCATCAAGCCTCCTGATCCAGCTGTGAACTAACTTTTTTTTCTTTTGTGCTATAATTATTTTTCAGTTAGATCAGCAGTTTGATTCAACTAACCATAGAGTGCCAAAAGCCAATGCCAATACAAAGGTGGAGGTGAAAATATGTAGCCAAGGATGGAGAGGAGGGTTCTAGCATCCCTTTGGGCAGCATCATGACCTGAGTATTCGAACTAAACTCATGACACAGCAGGTTAGCCACAGACACGCACTGGGTGCTTCTTGTGTCCATACACACTGAACATTAGCTTTGCTACCCTCTCATACAAGACAGTGTGCAACAGACACACCTTTTGACAAACTGACAAGCAAAGTAGCAGATTTTAAAGCCACAAGGGAAATTTCTCAGAGCAGCATTCTGCTTGCAAGTAAACTGCTGTAAAACCCCCTCTGCTTTTGGAAGCTGAACTCTTTCCTGCAGATCATGGGATGCTGAGTGTTCCAGCCCCAGCATTGAAAATGGAGAGTCAAATTCACAAGTATAAGCCTGTATTTTGAGCACTGGAAAATGAGAGGGTTTCCTCTACTTGCAAATTTTTTCTCCAAGAAGGGGAGATTATCAAAGCAGCTCTTTAGCAGTAGAACTTACACTACTATCACAGTCCCTATCTATTCTCTACCCATCATAATTCCAGTAAAACCCTGATATGTAAGACAAAGGCTTTTACAACTCTTTTTTTAGTCATCTCCTATAATCTAATTCTTCCATGACTGTCTTTTTTTCATTCTGTAAGTGACATTTACTGCAATTCTTCATAAACCCCTGAGAATTGGATTCCTTGCTCCTGGAATCGAATGAAGTATGTGCACAGCCTGTCAGCAGGTCACATGTATCCTGCCAACCTACATCTAATAGATTTTTCACTTTTCATCAGTGGATTTCAAGACAGTATGTAGTCTGCCAAATTTACTAAAAAGCTTGCTACAGTATCGCACTTTCAAAATGTGCAATCTGTCAAAGCCAGAGCTCAAAATGTCTGCTACGATGAGAGTCTGAAAAATCTGCTACGGTGTTGGCATTCATTCAGAAAATAATGAGTATATCAACAGAGAAGGAGGGGAAAGGAAAAAAGTTGTGGGGGAGGGGGAAGACGTGGAGAGGAAAGATTACTCCTAAATGTAATTTGCTAGAATCTGAAGAAACTACAGGAATTCTTTATGCAAGCGTAATCCAGTTTCATACAAATTCCTCCAGGATGACAGCATGTTAATAGATAAATAGTCTGAGTGCTACATTTAATAACACTGATGAAAAGATAATTTATCATAGATTTGACCACAACTGTACATAGCAAACCTCAATATTGATTCAAACACTGAATACATTTAGCAAACAGTAGAAGACAGCAAAATTGCTTGCACTGCTATTGAATATTATGACATGCTATACAGGGAAAGTATCATAAGAGATAGGTGGAGAGAGTAGGGATGCTTAATTTATTAACTGAAATATGAAGGAAACTGAAGCAGTTTCTGAAGACTTGCAAGTAAAGGCAAACTTCAGTTTTAAAATAGACACCAGCACTAGCACCAAAATATCCAAGGACTGTGAAATGCAATTCTGAGAACTGTCCTTGACTGTTTTCATTCACCCTGTCTTTTAGAAAATACATGTTTACATTCAAAGAACAGAAAAAGAGGCAAAAAGGGGGGGGGGAAGACCATTTAGAAAAGAAAATAATATTTGCACATTAAAAACAAGTTCTTGTGTACCTGCTTGAACAGCTGACAACACAGGCAAGTTTTCCTGAACATGATGCTAAGTTAGTGAAAGGACTGCAGTAGAGTTTTGAATTCAAAGCACTGCAGAAGAGCTGCTTTACTGCATGCCATGTACCTCTGAAAACAGGAGGTTACAGAAAGTTCCTTGAATATAGGAAACAAAAGCATCCTTAAAACCATAGCATTAACATATCTGAATCCAACCACTTCTAGAAGCAAGGAAGGAAATTAATAGTAAGAATACTGACCAACAACAAACAAACAAAAAAGCCACACACACACACAAAAAAAAACCCCAAAACACCAAAACAAACCAACCAAACAAACAAACAAAAAAACAACAATAAAAAAGTACCCCCTCTTTGGAGAAAGCTTGTGCAGTTTGCTGCAACCAAGAAGGCTACCGAGCTGATTGAAACCAACCAAGCAGGCTTACAATGGGCAGGAGACAACTCAAATAAACAGGGCTTGTGAACTAAGTTGCATTGCCAATTTGAATTTTCTCTATTAAAAAGTTAAATATTCATTTTCTATTCTAATAAAATACAGATTTGTTGTTTATTTTAAGTGCCTTAGGTCTTATTTGGGAGTCTCACTAAAAATCTCCCTGAGGATATATCAAACCAACTCCTGAAAAAGATCTTTATTGAGTTCATGATTATATTAGATTTGCTCCTAATTTAAAGAATAAAAGTACTTCAGTACCTTTTTTCATGCAAAAGGAGAAAAAAAATATTGAATCTTTGAGATTATTTTTTTATGTTTAGTTGTCATGTTCCTAAAAGCACTACAAAGTTTCCCCCATGACTTTGGCAATGGAAGCCAAATTCTTTGGTTGCCTTTAAGAGACAAAACTCAGAAGTGGCTTACCATTTCATAAAAAACACTGAGAAGATTATGGGTTTTAATACCTAATATTTTGAAGCATCTTTAATTAGTCCCTCTTTCTTCCCCCCTCCCGCTTCCATACAAATATCTTGAACAGGGGGTTCACATCCATAACTTTTGTTTGCATAAGCAAACTGTTGAGGAAGAGTCCAGTAGAGTTACTGAAGTTGAATGAGTACTTCATAATTTAGCACTATGGCCACAAACTGAGATTCTGTTCCATAGGCTTCAAAATAGTGATTTCTTCCCAAACATAAGTATGGTAACTTAAAGTAGATAAATTGCAAAGTTTGTCCTGCAATCTGTTAAACAAATGCAGCCAGAACACATTAAAAAATATGTAATTTTAATGTAGTCAGCATCATGGAACAACATCACAGCCAGGGCTCTTGAAGCTCCTGCAAACACTCTTATTTTCTAATATTTTCTAAAATTTCCATTTTCCCCAAATTTCTCCTGCAAAGAAGTTAGGAATTGTGTGGGCTTCAGTTCTTTTACATACATCACAGTTTTGTATTGGCAAACTTAGAAATCACATTTAAACGTTTACAGGTTCTGCCCTGTGGGATCTTCAGAAGGCATCTTTTAATTTTGTTAAAGTGTGCCTTCAGCATAAGTATTACAAAATTGTTTCAGTATGTGGAGAGAGATCACACATCAGCTTAACAAGATTTAGAATTTCATTTCTCCTTCTCTGTAGAAGACCATCAAAACCAGCAGCCTTCATGATCAACCTGTGCCCTTGTTCCAGGTTTATGTATTGTTTTACGTTACAGTTCTTTAAGTGATTGCCTCCCACAGCACAATGTAGACTATGGATTGCAATTAAGATGCTGTAGTCTCAAATGTTCTTCTTGCAAGTGTCAAAAAGGTACAACAGTTCATTAATGAGTCAAAGCTGCAAAGACTCAAGCACCTATTGTGTGTGAAGAATGTCAGCAGTTTTTGTTGACCTCATTAAGTCAGGAGTGTTCAAAAGGCTGCAGATTTATGCTCAGCAGCTGGAACTTTAAAGCATATGTCTACATAACTGTTTTAAGTTTGACCAGAATGCAGCTTTCAAAGGGAATTTCCTAAACATCTCCATTTAGAAATCAAATCCCATTTGATTCACAGTACAGAGCAGTACCAGTGTCTGAACTTTGCTTCCACATAAAATGTTTTGCCTGAAATGTTTTTTGAGATCTCATAAGCTTCCAAACTGATGTGAACAACTGTGCTCTGTCACAGGCTTTCCCACTCTTAAATGGTTTGTTCTCACTTGAGTTTCCCTACTTGTCTAAAAAGGGACTTTCCAATACACTACAGGATGGCCAACGTGTACACAGATGTTCTTTGCAGGACAACCTCTCTGTGTTTTGTCTTTAAAACTCTAAAAAAGAAGGTGCAATTTGAGAATCAACTCTTATTCTGGATTGTGGATGATAGGAAAAAAAACAAACCACAACAAAACAATAGAAAAAAAAGCCATAAAATTAAAGGAATCAAAACCTAAGAAGAACAGACTTATGGCATGTTCTTTGGAAGACAAAGCCCACACCAAGCCTCAAGGAATTCTGGGCTTGCCAGAGGACTGCAGACTGGATCGGATCCTTTCCTTTATCCCACAAGAAGAATCACAACTAAATTAGCTTTTGATGATGTATAACATTGGGGGAGAAAAATATACATTAGGATTATAAAATCACCTCTGTAAAGTGATCTTTTGTTCCACCAGCTAACTAATCTCCTACTTTCAGTAAAACTATTTGGTTGCATTCCCCAGAAGGAGAGAAATGGAGCTGAGCTGGCGCAGTTCCATAATGAGTTAACAGAAGCGGGATTGTATCTGTGTCCCAATCTGGAAGGGACAGAATGGCTTTTGTTTCCTTGCGGTGGAATCCTGCAGGAAAGTTAAATAGCAGAGAGAGAACCCAACAGAGAAGTGATAATACTACATAGGTTACAACCTGTGCAATGCCCAAAGATACACGTACATACCATACCATAGAGATTATTAACACTCTCCAATTTTAAGCACCTAATTTAACCACCTACTCTCGCTTACAGCCAACAGAAAGAGAAAGATATCTTTTTCCAAGGTGAAAAAAAGAGATTCCTTGATCTAAACAGCCCCTGGAGCTGACTCCCTCTTGCACACTTCCTGCACTGACTATACAATGGAAGTGCAGAGAACAGCCAGCTACCTTAAATACTGAGAAATTCACTGATGTAAATATCCGCCAGTATGCCTTTCCCAACCTCATAGACACTGAGGATTTCAAACACAAGGGGTCTGTTTTACATACTGTCTAAAGTAATCATTCCTCTGCTGGCTTCTCAGGTAAGTCAGTCCTATGAAGTTTTATAGGACAGTTGTTTTGAAAGTTAGGCTCATCCCAAAAATAAGGAGACTGAAGGCTTTTAGGAATGCTATTTTATTTCTCCTTTCTTTTTCTAAAAGACAGCCTGTACACAGTTTCTTGAGGAAAACCATTTTTAAATTAAAAAAAGTGTTTGAACTCTTTGGTTGCAACAGCCTCAGCCACAGACTGCACACAGTTTGAAGAGAATGCTACTTACAGTAGAATGATTAATTCAGAACTTGATTGAGATAACTTGACTGTTTTGTAAGTGCCTACAAACAAGCTGATCTTCCTCAAGTTTTTTGAGGATTCAGAGGAAACATTTACAGACAATGATTACAACAAGTGATATGGTGAAATTACTGAAAGATTGAAATATTTGTGGAAGTTCTTTTGCAATACTGTATTTATCTATTAGACCAAAACAAATTCTTCTTAGCTAAATCGGCTTCATACATTATGAAAAGTAGAAAGGTTGGACATGCTGCTCATCATAAGACCGCTGGTGCACTTCATCAAGTTATCTATATTGGACAAACAATTGTCCTGTTGCTTCTAGCCCAAGCTGTGCAGTAGGCAGTGATGGGATAAGTATGACTACAGAAAAAGCCCACTCCTAATTAACTGCACCTCATTCTCCGAAAAAAATATTTTTAGCTAAACATTTCATTTTTTCAAAGCAGGAAAATTTCACAGAAGCACCAAGAATGAAGACAGGGAAATACACCAAAACGGACTGTGGCAGATCCAGCTCAGTTCCTTGGACTGCCCAAGTGAGGAGCCAAGACTTTATTTACCAAGCTGAAAACCCAGCCCGCACACTGCACACACACACATTACATGATGTACTTAATGTTATAGTACGCATCAATCTCAAGTGATAACTGCATTATTATTAAATATATGCAATAGATATTGCACTAGTTTATTTGCCTACATTTCCCAAGTGCAAGTACCATGAAATCATCTTTGAAACCCAACTTCTGAAATCCGTAAGGAGAGCAAAAAGAGCGTTTTCCCTGACTGATGCCTATGAGCAGTCTTTGAAGTAAAATACTATTTTACTGCATAAATGTTTGTCAACTGCTTCCTTTCTCACACACACAGTCATGAAGTTCATCACGTATTGCCCCATATTGAAACATACAAGTCTCACAAGCCACCTGGCCCGTATATTCCCCCTCTCTACTCACAGTTCATTTCATTTATTATGCTCTCTATTGACACAAGTTTCCATGCAGAAGTTCCATTGGGCACCCTTGTGTCCCTGCTCACATCCAGGGCTCAGCGCCAGAAGCCACAGCAGACACCCCCTCGCAGCCAGCGACCGGCTGGCAGCTCCCGTCCACGCTTCCCTGGGGCTAACCCTGCGGGATGGGAAGTGGTGCCTCTCCCCAGCTCCCAACAAACGCTGGAAGCAACAACCTCCTTTCCAACCAACGAGCCTCACTTCTAGCACTACCAGCCGCCTTTACAATATTTTCCCTTCAGGGGACTTTTAGCATTAGATGTGCCAGGAATTTCATTAAAATGCAACAATGACTTAACAGCTCCAGGCTCCGGCGGTTTTCCCTGGGAAAAACTGGCAGGATTGATTCTGAGCTGCTCTTCCTGTTACACCACGCCACGGTGCTTCCTACACACACCACTGGTTACGAGGATGCTTTAAACATGCATTACTCTTCCCACTCGAACAAGATGTTGGTTTTAATGTCTGCTAATAATACAGAAGTATTTTGATGATTCAGAGTGTGGCGGCTGACTCACAACTCACTTTGAGCTATTGAATTTAATGCAAATTGCCAGAGAGGACGAAAGCCTTGTGAATGTGAGCTTCAATTTGGACGAAAAGGTTTGTTTTTGGAAAATATTTAAGTTAGGAAAAAGCCTACTTGATTTTTTTTTTTTTAATGAATATGTTGTTAATAAACATTCCCATTATCAAGGTGCCATGAAAGCTGGTGGGTCCCTCAGGGTCAGGCGCTGGGAGTGGTGAGGGCTCCCCCGGGGGATCCAGCCGGGCAGGGCCTGTCCCATTGCAGGAGCAGGGAAGCTGGGGGCAGCCCCAGGCATCAGGCACTTCCCTGGGGACGGGCTGAGGCCGGGCTGGAAGGTGGGCCTGCGGGTGGGCCCAGCTTGGGGAGGCCCATGTCCGGGCAGGGCAGGGCTGCGGGGAGCTGGAGACTGGCCCTGCTGTGGCATCGCTGGGGCAGGGGCTGATGGCCCTGGGGGGCTGACGTGGGGTCCTGGGCCCTGGACAGAGTGGGGGGAGCCCCAGGCCATGGGCAGGGCAGTGCATGTGTATAACTGCTCACAGGAGGGAAAAAGGAAGAATCAGCCCTTCAAGACTACACAGCAACTCAAACTGCTTTAAGAAAGTTTACCCAAAAATTGCTGCCGGTCCCATATATCTGGCTGCCCAGAGTCTCCATTGTATAAATATCAGATAACAGCATCTATGGACTTTTGGAATACAGAACTGCAACACACAGTACATTGAAATTGGAAGCACTGTGCAAGAACCTGAATTTTGCACAGAAAAGCAACATACCCAGTGATCTGGAGTGATATTATATGCCCATACATAACTGATTCAACAGACCTTGTTTTTAAATGGACATAAATCTTCCACACAGTGTTCACATTTGCTCTCCCAGAGTGCCTCAGAAACCATGCATCTTCCACCCCTGCCCCACAAAAAAAGGAAAAAAAGTGACATGCTGATGAACTGAGGTGTTTTTTTTTTGTTGATTCCTGCTTTTAAACCAGATAGTAAGTAGTTCGGAGCAAGTATTTTGTAGACTGGAATAGTATTTCATTATTGCCTAATCCAAAGATATTCATCAGAAACCCTTCAACTTACAGGTTAAACTTGTAATGAATGTAAGCGTTAGTTGTTTCACTGGGATTTTGGCTTCTACCTTCCCACGTCCAGTGCAGTTACTGACTTACATAGCTTAAAATGGGAAACGAGGTTGTTTTCTGCTCCCCAGCACTAGTTTCTTCCCAAGCCCCATATTTGCCTTTGGGTCCCCCAAAATGCTCCCTCTTCTTCCCATAGCGGTGGTTGTATTGGTCGAGGATGGGGCTACCCCATGTACCTCTGCTAGCCCTGGGGCAGGTGTGCTTGATCCTACCATTCCTCAGGCCTTTCTGCTTCTTCTGCCTGGGGAGAGCTGTAGGCTCCCGAGAGTTCTCCTTTCTCACTTTTCAGATCAGCAACTGTAAGAAAGGGGAAACAAGAAAGAAGGAAGTAACAGCAGCTTAATTTCAGCTTATTTTTTTCATGAGAATAGGGGAGCTGATTTTCCCCAGGTTCTGGACCCTTTTTGTTCACTTCACTATTCTCCTCAGAGAACCAAGCAAATTCCTGTATTTTGTTAAGCAGTTGGAGCCAGCAGAAGCTCCCTCCTGACCCATCTGTTTTCCTCCTGGTGGCAGGGAAGTGCAGAAAGCAGTCAGTTCTTGTGACTTTTCAGTCCTCTGGAATAACAGTAGTACCCAGCACATCAAAGCTTCATTTGCAAGAGTATTACCCATCTATGTAATGTTCCATGAACTTTCAGAAACATTTCCCAAGTCTTCTAGGAGTACAGACTTCAACCCTTAGGATTTAAAAAAAAAAGGGGGGTTAGGGGGTTTGAATGACAGTACATCAGCCACATTGTACGTTACACATTTGTAGCGAGAGTGTCATTGTTTCAAATTACTAAAAATATTGAAGGGAGTTTCCTAATATTAGCTTTTTTCTAATACACTAGACAGCCCGCTGTGAAGGAAGACAATGTTTCCTCAGCTAAGACACATGTTTTGTGGTCTCCCAGCTCTGAGTTCTTATTGTCTGTCCTTGACAAACCCCATGCGATGACAGGAAAATTGAACTCTGCCACCAATTAACGTTCAGAATAGATGAGCATATGCCCTGGTAAATATTATTAATATAAAGAAAATCTTAAAAATAATTACTTGCACTCAAAGGGAAAGCATAAATATCAATCCAGACATTTAGAGCTTGAAAGTTTGTCTACATAAAAATCATGACACTAATCGTAAGAAAATTCAAGTGGTTTGTTTTAGGATGGGTCAATTTAAAATTAAAATACTTTTCCTTCTCTTAAAACTTAGTGAACAATGTGACATAAATTATAATATGTTCTTTTATTGTCTTTCCCTAAAATAGAATGGTAGGAGAGAGGAAGACATTAACATCTATATAAAATGTAAACCATTAACTGTAAATTAAGAAACAGGTTTAAAAATGCACAAACAATAGGAAACGGAGACTACTTACTGTTAAGTTGGATACAGTACATGATTCATAGAAGTGAACATAGAGCTAAGAGAAAAAAAAGTTCCAATTTCTGTTCACCCAGTTCAAAAAGTGGGGCACAATATTCACATTAAGGATCCACATTTCTCTTTTTCTCCTTTAGTAAAACCCAAAAACTTGATCCTATTTTACCATAGATCACAACTATCCAAAGTCAATACATGTGAAGGGGATTAAAAGATTCTGAAATTCCTTTTTCTCTAGCAATGTCTTTGAAACAGGTCTGTTTACTCCATTTTTTACTGCAGAATTTCTTAGCCAAGAACTATCTCTATGTCAATTATGCAGACCTTTCATAGGCTTAATCAGATATTTTAAGCTAGCAAGGGGTGTCCCAATTTAACATTTATTCTCCAAAGTTCTGCCATCTCTGCAGAAAACGTGTTTCAAAACAGTGACAATGTCATATTGCCATCCACAGTTCCTACCGTTCATAATGGCACCAAATCTTTGGCCAAATACATCTCCAAGTGTTTTCAGTTAACCAGGACTGTACATTCTAACATGTATATTCACAGCAATAATATGAACAAAATGCAGATATTTTTGCTTTAGAATTATTTCTACTGCTTAAATGTAAACAGAAAAAGTTCCAATATAAGCAGTCAGACAGCATCTATTTATCAAATAATTTTCTCTCTTTACTCAACAACATAAAACAGTCACCCTCTTTAGTCAATACATCTCTAGTCTAAAAACTTCCAACAAATACAAATATTTCTGAGAAACAGGCGCACAGATTCTCTTTTAGCAACATTTGTTTACACCAGAATGGAATCTGTGCAGATTAAACCTACAGTTCATCTTAAAGTATTTGGACAAACTATTGCCAAGATATTCCACATAATTGTCACATTTATTTTAATTCATTCTCCTAAGCTCAATATGTGTGAAATAACCCATTATCTTACATTCCTGGTGACCACTGGAATGACTTCATAAAATGTCATCAATATAAAGCATATGGAATAAAAGACTAAGCGTATATCAATGCTGTATTAAAGGAGAAAGGAAAAGTGCACTTTCAAACATTTCTGCTTTGCCATTCTAGACTACCAGCCATTTAGCCTATAAATCAGCAGATTTACTCTTTTATAGACTCTATCCTTTCCTTCAAAAATGGACTGATCCATCATTATTATGATCAAAAACACTATGTTAATTGGCTATGACTGTCTTTCTGCAGGGACATATCAACTTTAAAAAAAAAAAGCCAGGCAAGCAGACCATTAAAATCCCAAAATCAGATATAAAAGTGTAACACTAAATTTAGTTGAATCAGTGTTGGGTTTGATTTTTGGCTGTTCCTTAACTTAATACATAATCACAGTTGTAATTACTCTTATTCTGAAAATATTCGATGTGCTTATGAAAACCAATAGATCTTGGAAACTTGGAAGTGCATACCTTTGTGTTCATGCTTTAAATTTTCCTTGAAGGTGAACTGCAAGACCCATAGCTCATATAAATAAAATTAAATTAAATTAAATTAAATTAAATTAAATTTAAAAAAATAAAAAAAACCCAAACCCACAACCAAAAAATCCTAAAGGTAATTTGTATATCAGGTGGACTTCATTGATCAATACCATCTCTTTCAATTATGCAATACTGCATGCTTAAATCTATTGTGTAAGATACCCGGCTATTGCAGGTGGGAAGTTAAGCATTTCTAAATGAAAACACTTTTGCTACCTACTACTTGTTTCAGAACTTTTTTTAGGAATCAGCTCTGATTCGACAACATTAGATGCACAGCAGCTGGAGCAGCAGGTGATCCAGGCCCTTTAAACACAACACCTACAAACACACAGGTGATTTATAGAGGTATCCAAATTAATATTTTCAATTCCTAAGTTCATGAAAGGAGATTTTGACTGTGATCAAAGGTTTGACTCAATTCGAATGATTACTTCCTCATTAAATGTTAAATATATTAAGTAGCCACTATGCCAAAAGACCCCTTTCAGAAATTACACCTTCCTTTTACTAAGAGCTGATATATAGGCAAAAGCCTCTGTTTGAAATAGGCACGAAACTAATAATTGAGAAGATACACAGGCAAAGGGAAATACATAAGAGCTGAAAATTAGCCTTTTGCAGGAAAATAAGAGAAGGTTGTGGAACTAAAAGGAAATGTATGCAGCACCCATACATTCAAGCAGATGGCAGCTATTTATTAGTGACCCATGGGACTGTGGTTTCAACATTGAACTTGCATCTGATTTACCCTTAAAAGCATCTACAGTAACACTAATTTCTCTGTGCAATGAAGCAGACTTCTCTGCTGTGATAAGAGGGATGCCACTGTATCCTTCTCTCTCTATAATGCCTTGTGTATACAGCAGTTCAGATGACCAAGGGTTTCAATGTGAGATTTACAATAGGAAGTTAGGCCACAGGAGCCCCAGCATACTCTAATGTTGTTATGGAACAGAAAGGCTGTGGACAGCAAGCTGTAACATAAGGCAGCTGGAGTGAGACTGTGCATTTAAAAGCATATTCTTACCCAAACCTATTCCCTTGACATTTCAGAACAGAAGAAGATGTATACATTCATTCTGACTTCTTGACTGATGAGAGCTTTTCAGGACAGAAAATTCTTGCTCTATATGAAGCTTTGTATAACAGAGTTGTGCTGGTCAGATAATTCAGAGCAAATGGAATAAGCCTGCTTAGAGGGATTGCTGTGTGTAGAGTTCACTCATTGAGGAAAAACAAAAAGCTAAACCATGAGTCAGCCCCAAAGGATGCTGAAAAAGAAGAGGCTCCTGCAGGCTGGTTTTGCATTTTTATCCCCTAAACAAAGCTTTTTCTAAAGGGGGCAGTATGATTTCTCAGACTTTTTGGTGGCAAAAAAGAAGATGAAATAACAGTATGCTGGAAAACCAGCTGAGTTTCCAAAGGCACTGCAAAAATCATGTAATTTTTGGCATTTACAGAGATGAGCTAACTTGTTTAAAAACACACATATTAAGGTTGCTTTGCAGATGACCAGTTCTCAATTCGTTTGTGTAACCATGCCAATGACATTCTCAGCTAGTTGGATTAAAGCCTCTGAAAACTGTAACTCACTGAAAGACAGATTGTGCCATGTTCTGAACCAGTGCTTCAGGTTTCCAAGCCTTTTACATGTCTTTTCAGTTTCTAGTATAGCTGTTAGGCTCCTAGCAGTCACTGAGCACAGGTCTGGAAACTAAAGTCACTTAGTGAGGATCAGGAAACCTTCCTAAACACAAACGACAATGTGTGGGAAAAGGGAATAGAGAAAAGAATGGAGGGAAATAGGCATCACACCATTCAATTCTCCCCATACTGCAAAAGAAAATGTGATTGCCTGGATTCCAGCACCTCCAGAAGTTATGAATGAGACATACATGGCATCAGCTATGGTTAAAAGCTCCATTTTATCCTTCATAGTTTGACAACTGTTACAAAATGGGATGTGCTTTTATATTAAATGTAAGAAGCAACAAGTTACTGACTGAGGTATTGGAAACGGTCAAAGCTCTAGGTGGCAATGACAGGGCAGGTGCAGGAACAAAATTTTGAACAGAACATTCAGTATTTCCACTGTTCCCCAGTATTCTCCTTACACTGGAAGATGGGAGATTTTTGATCCTTCCTCTTGAGAGTTGTAACACAGTTGGGCTAATGCAATTTCTAGGACAAAGAAATTATAAAATTAGACAAAAGCTAAATACAAACAAAAGATATAGATGGTTCAAAATTCCTTCACAATCTCCTCTGTAACCGATCAGGGAAATATAGCAGCAGAAACAGACTATTTTTCTAGGGACAATATCAGTGAGATCAGTCCTTGGACCATTTACTCAAATCCTGGGAAGTGCTGACATAAAAAAAACCCCACCCTGATATGCATTCAGCATATTGCAGAGAATTTGGCTACTGGCAACAAGATAAAAAATTGAAACAACTACAATTAAAAAGAAGACAGATATCAGGCTTACTGTTACTGCCAGTAAGATCACTTACTGTTTTTTTCTGAATCGTTCATTGACAATGCAGAAGTTAAACTCCGTCCTGAGCATGTATACTTAGTTGCCTCAATGGAGCATTCCCAAATCGCTGCACAGAGCTACTTGGCCAAGTCCTCCTAGCCAGATTAGGAACAACATTCAGACTCCTCTGCTTATAAGGATGGGGCATGCACTTTTTAAATGCTCACTGAATGCTGTTGCTCCTTCCCCATGACCACCTCACCATTTCATCTTCCTTTGCTCCTGGGATATTCCAAGTCCCACAGCCAATCCTTCTGCCTTGTTGAAGGTGCTGTTACTGTTCAGGTAGACAGAAAACTCTCTTTGACTTCAATGATTGCAGTTCACTGTACACCGAATTGTTTTAGTTGCTGTAAAACACAAATTGTGAGCTCTTATTCACTCTAAATGTGATAGAGAATAACTAAAGTCATCAATGCTTCACATGTTGAAGCTACATACTTTCAACAAAGCTGGCTGAGGATGGCAATGTCACAGGAAAAATTGATTGCACGGTTGTGTTTCCCTGGCAATTTAAAGATACAAGTGAATCCACTTGTTACTTTCAACACTCCTCAAAATTCTACCAACTGTGCAAACAATATGTCTAATGGCACTAGACTAGCAGAGCCTGCTTGAAATTAGGTATGTGCTCTGAATAAGAATATCATTGGAAAGCCTGTAACAAAAACTCCTCTGAAACTACAACATGACGTGAAGTATGATATGTCCCCTGCTATCTGCAGTGGAGTCAGAGCACCCGTGAACCCAGATCCACAAGAGCATCAGCTCCAAGGAACCTGAACCCAGTTCATGTTTTGCAGGAAGTCATAACCCATGAGCTAAATCAAAACCGAATCTCCAAAAGCACTCATTCTGGCCTTCTGATATACTATTACATGAGAGGTAATAGTTAATGTAATTATAGTTTGTATGCATAGATTGAGACACCAGGCTGTAGAGCAACATTTACTTTGAATAGGCTTGTGACTTGGATTACATTTCTCTGTGGAAAAGAAGCATTACACATTAGTACAAGCGGAAGATTTAGGGCATAAATAGATCACCCATTTATTCTGATAAATCACAGGTGGGGACGCCTTATTGCCCAGGGAAGAGAAATAGTTGACTACTGGTAAGGGTAAATCTCAGGCCATATATATCTTGCAGCACTACAGAAAAATACGGAAGAGAAATAATGAGGAAAATATCTACATTAGTGAGTAGAAAATGGTAATAAATGGGATCCCACTTCTCCCAAAATTAGAGGGATCTTCCTTCGGCACAACATGCATGCTGTGTTAAACTGCATGGACAACCCAACTTTCCTGGAATCTGCATCATTCACATAACCAAACACAAAAGAGCAAAACAGCTACCCATACAAATGGGGCATGCCATTGCAACAGCCTAAGGGTTAAAATTCCGTTCTTCTCTATATTGGAGAATAAGCGATGCTCATCTAAAGCTCCGCATCTCAAAGAGTTTCTAATGAGATGGCACATGCTGCCAACTGTGGCTCAGAAATCCACTTTAACCCTCACGGTTTGACAAATGTTGCAGAGTAAGCTGTGGTCTTACCGTACCCCAAGTAGGAGAACTGGATCCAAGGCATTTCTCAGATGCTTTGCTTTCTCTGAAGATTGTCCTCAGAACCAAGCCTGAGACTACAATGAAGGAAGCAGCACACCACAACACTGCTGTTGAAACAGCTGTTCCATAAAGAACGGAATTAGGGATCTGTAAGTCCAGAAGAATAGATCAAGGAGGACCCTAACAGTGCAGACCCATTGTTCACCTTCTGTAAAAGAACCTTAAGTTCTGCCAATCCTTCCCAGCATAGCTGCTTTTGCATGGAACAATTACTGGGTAAAACTGCAGTATCAGCAGCAGGGGCTATCATCTATTGGCTGTGCTCTTCGGAAAGGAATAGCTTAATCACCTTTGAGCACCAGTGGGAATGCAACCTAATCACAAGCCATGAGAAACCATCCTGATAAGCCCAGAGAACAACTGCAACACTGGAAATGGAAAATAAGGTCCTGTAACCTCATGGCAGACATGCTAAGCAAGGCATGTTTCCTGGACCAGTAACACAGATCTCTCAGTGAAAGAAAAGACTGAGAAAAACAACTATATCATCACCCCCTCTCTGCTGGGAGGCTCCAGGTGATTTGACAAAAGTCTCAAAGTCACTGTTAAAGTCAGTCTGGGTTAGGCCAATCACAAAAAGCCAATGTCAGGGAATGTTACACTCTGCTATCAGGTGACTATTGATCTCTAGATGCAGTGAAAGCTGTGCTTTATTTAAAGGGAATCCATGGAGATTTAATAACCCCAGAAGCACAGGCAGAAGTTTCAAAACTGAGAAAACTCTGACATGCTTATACCTAGTCAGAGAGCCAAGAAATCTAGGATTCATGTTGTTTTACATATGCAGCTAGGTGCTGTCATTGGAGTGCAAATTTGGAAGAATGTAGGTCCCCAGTTTTTCATAAAAGAATCTGAGTTCCCTACAAAGAGGTGTCTCTGAGAAAGCACACTCTTGAATCTGGCAATAAACCTGTCTTCTCAAAGTAAAACACAAAAAACGAGGTTTTATCCATAGTTTAAAATACCACATAGTTCCAAGGATGTGCACCTGAAAGAAATGATAACAACTGTGATCATCCATGGTGAAAAGCTTTAGTAGGTTAATTATAGTTTCTCTCCTTCCAACGAGGAATATATTTGATGATATTTGGGTTGAATTTTGAAATACTTATCATGCTTCTCCAAATATGACATTAACATTTGCTCATGCTGTGCATTGGATCTCTGTTTGAAAGAGAGAGGCAAGAAATATTTATCAGAGTGAATTCATAATATGGACATGTTGTTCCAACACCTGCAAGGAGAACAAAGATATTATTCTGAAATTAAATGCACTACCTTAATCAGTAAGCCACTTGAAATTAAGTCTAAGAATAACTGTACTTTCAGCCATCTCCTGCCTTTTCAGTTGTTCAAAAACAAGTAGGTATTACCTTTTTTGATGTCTGCATTTTTAAACTAAAATTGAGTTTTAAATATTTAAACAACAGCTAAAGAACATTAATATGAGCCGATGTGGAGGAATGTTCACATTTGGGAACTGCCATCATTGTGTCAATAATAGTTTAAAACACTGGAAAACTTGTCTTGCAAGACATAAATCTTTAATCAACGTATGAACCATTCTTTATACATTAATTCATATTGAAAATGGCATTCCCATATCAGAACCACACAAAGACAGGCCTACCACAACAGGGAAACCATCTGCACATAATCCAAGTTCCCATTGTTTAGCAATAGCTTGATAAGCTAGAGGTCCACTTAAATGTGTATAAGAGCCGTTTCTTTTCATCACATCCTAGTTCTGTCAGACTGACTTTATGACATGAAAAAAATGTAACAAGATTATGCAGCACAGCTGGACAGCTCTTCCAGTCTTTCAACCAAAACACTGTGTAAAATTTATTGTCAAACACACCTGTGCATTCCATTTGCTTATATGTCGGTGCACAATCAGTCTCTACAAAGCTCCTACTTTGTAGAGCACCTTGAGACACAAAGCTGGTTTAGACAGCCAGGTTTTATTTCACAAGAAGTTGATAAGATGATAAAAGTAAAAGCGTCTTTCCTTTAAGGAGGTTTGTAGCTATTAAAGCGGTGAACAAAGACAGTACTTGGTCTGAATTTGCTCAAGATCACACACTGGGAGATAAAGAACTGCAAGTCACA
The DNA here is from genome assembly GCA_035590195.1 of Aviceda cuculoides. Classification (NCBI taxonomy): domain Eukaryota; kingdom Metazoa; phylum Chordata; class Aves; order Accipitriformes; family Accipitridae; genus Aviceda; species Aviceda cuculoides. The sequence continues at coordinate 21,243,221 of JAVJGG010000027.1, forward strand.
TTCATGTGCAAATGCCCACATTAGTCTTTGTAGTTATGAGCATTACTCCTGCTTTCTTTTACTTTTCTCCATTATAATTACTTACCATTCAAAACAGTAAGTATTCCTGCCAATTTTACTTGATCTCTCATCAGTCTCTGATGTTGAGGTGCTGCTGATATGCCTGCAGGACCTGTTAAGGCTGAGTGAGATTACTTTAAAACAGCTCATTCACTCCTGTTTGGCTGCTACCAGAAGGTTGTGACGGACACTTGTGTCTGTTCCCTAAAGGCTTTCGTGAGTTCAATCTTATGTCTTTCACAATGAGGCTTTACACCTTTCACTCTAGTTCTCTCACAGGTGAGCATCCTTGAAGCAACCATCAAGGAAATAATTCAGGCTTTTGCACTTGCAATACAAGAGGAGGCAGGAAGGAAGGAAGAGGAGGAAATAAATAATAAGCACGTCCTCCCCATATCACACACTTTAATAGTGCAGTGTTAGAGTATTTGAAAGATACAGGATATTTGGAGCTAAGATTATTTGGAGGATACGGGACCCCTCCACTTCCTAGGGGCAGTTAAACTCTTGTCTCCCACCTCCCAGGGAGAGTTTGAACCACTCCAGGGTATACTTGCGCGTGTTCTTAATCTCTCCTATTAGAGTAGGTCCACTTTATATGAAACATCCATCAGGGTAAAGAAATAAAAAACAGGCAAGACAACTAATTTCCTATCCTTTCTCCACCAAAAAGTGTAGTATTCTATGCAATACTGAACATTATTAAGAGTACTTGAGAGAAATCCACTCTGGAGTAACACATACAATAATGGTTAGTGAACTCTGTTGTGAGATATGGGTTCAAATCCCCTTGAATTGCAAGAGAATTGAATCTGGCTTTCTCACATCTTCAAAAATTCCAGTCCAGAAAAGAGTAATTTTTCTGTCTGGCTGTTTAGTGAATAATGTTTGTCACTTCATCATGCTTTTACCAGAAATTTGTAAAAATACAGTTGTCAAGGCTTGTCTTTTTTCTTTTAGACACAATGTTTTGGGGAGTTTAGGGTTAAATTTGCTGATAGTTTTGACAACTGAAATAAAACCCCAAAATATTTTTCCTGGTTTCATTTATAGTTTAAAAAAGAGAGCATGCAAGGATTAGATATCTCCAGTTTTACTTCTAGAAAAATACGTATGAAGGCAAGGACACTGAACGTGTGCATTACAAAAGACTCTCACACTGACTACCTCCCCAGCTCTCCTTGCAACTTTTTCTTACTTTGCTGCCTCACAGTTTGGGACACATTTTGCCAGCCATCTTTGCCAGGAAGACCTACTGACACACTCCACCACCCACATGTGTATTTATCCTGGCCCCAATCTGCTTCACTTCAATGCCAGAGCCAAAGGAGTAATTTTCCAGCCCATCACAGTACTGGAGTGCAGGAGATACAGGCATTAGGGCTCATTCCTGCTCCCCAGCTCACAGTTCTGCTATAGGACTGAGGCAGAAGCAGCCTTGGAGCGAGTTTAAATGCAGCAAGCAGGCTCCAGAGATCCCATAATTTCACCTTCTGTAAATAGAGCCTGCCCTACCTATTACCCCCAGTCTAAACAGACTTCACAAGAAAAAACTGGGTGCTGTGCAATATGCATCACTGAAGAGCAGACGCAGGAAAGGAAACTTCCAGAATATACTTCATTAATGTGTGAAGATTTCCTCTTTCATCAATCAAACTATTACATTCTACAACTTGTTTTTGCTTTGCAGAGTGCTGCCTGCAAGGCACCAATGAGCAGGCTCTTCACAGTGGGCTGAAATTAAACCTTAGCATGGTGGGAGACAACAGCGTTTGTCATCACGATGATCAAGATAAAATCCAGATTACTTGCCAGAATTCCTTTGCCCTCCCTGGCTAAGGGTGGGCTGGGCAGGGAAGGGTCTCACACCCAGATCCCACCACCCTGTATTGATATATTGGCCAGCTGGCAAGGGGTATATAATAACTGGCTGGGTACTGTTGCCTCTCAGCTCGGGGATAATCAATGAAACAGCTTCATAAACGCTTCTGCCCTCTTACAGCTCCTCCTGCTATCTCAGCGGTGCAGGGACCATTCCCACAGACTCACTGAATGTACTGCAGCCAAGAGATGCAGGGATGTAGACTATTTCTTTATCAGCTATTTAGGACCAGAGTGAAGACAGGCACTGAACTGAGAATAAAAAAATCTCATTTTTCTTATGCTTGTCTCTCCCATCTGCTGGCTTGTGGAGGAGGAAACCACTAGATCTAAATATTTTGCAACTTTGGTCGTATTCTTACCTTTTTGTATGTGTAGTTTTCTAGGATTATTAACAAACACAGTGAAAAGCTCCATCGTTTAACTCCGTATTAAGCATCCATATCAGACCTCAGAAGGGTTGCTTTACATGTTTTTAAGTGTGCATCACTAGCTAGTTGACTGCTAGCCATCTTTTTGTTCTGTATAGGGGTCAGAGGTATCTGCAGCTTTTGGACTCCCAAATGCAAGATTATCTCTAAAATCTATTTTCCCATCTTACATTTCTTTTGTTCAGAACAGTGAAAAATAGACTGCAATAAGTTTTAGTACTTACCATGAATACTACATACATTACGTGAATGAAACAGGTCTAGCCTGGATCTGTAACTTCCTTAATTTTTTTTAATTGTTCTTGTCTTTGCCAAGTCCCCAGAACAACGTAATTTGATTTCATATCATTCGAATGACTATCAGTATTACATGCTTAATAAAAACGAACAACATCTGAGGAAAAAAATAAGACCAGTTGAACATAAACACCAGAGGATGATTCATTCTTGGGGTAATTTCTGTGTCAACGGAAAATACACCAGGTATAAATTTGGCCCCGTGACGCAGAACTTCCAGGAAACATGAAGCTATTGTAACTAGAGATCTCTGCTGACGTATGAATTGAAAAGCAAAATAGAAATGAGGCAAATTCAACACGGGCATAAAAGGAGAGAAGCCAGCTCTACTAATTACCCAACTGAAAGAAAATAAAAGCCTGGATCAAAATAACCTAATGTACAGAAAGAAAAGGATGAAAACATGAGGCAAGAACAACACAGTGATGACAGATTTGAGAAGCAGCACATAGTAAATAGGATGACTAAAATGGAAAGTGTTTTCCATGACATTCAGCACAGAAGACAAATCTTTGACTTCTGAGAAACTCAGTTCAGAGAGTGTTCAATGAACTACATCTTTCAATAAACATCCTTTATGCCTATTAATAACCAAAGTAATACAGCTTTTGCTAACACCATGTTCATAGATAAAATTGTGAAGACGTGGCTTTTGATCTGATGAAATTAGGGTAAAGGTGATCCGTTCCTACATAATTGGTACTGTCATTTTCATAACTTCACAAGGGTGCAAGTACCAATTTGTCTCAGGAGATGCCCCACACTTTCAATTTAAACTCTTATTAGTGTAAAATATAGATAGTAGAGTAGGGTGCTGAAGCGCAAAGGTCAATATGCATTTTATTACAAATAAATCCATCTTATTGGCACATTTTTTTCCTAAATTTGATAAGAGAGTGTCGGAATCATCATTAACCCTACTGTCCTAATCTTCTGCCATGGAGGAGCAATAGGAACATGTCACACCTCCCTCCTTCCCCGTCTGCCCTCCCTGCCTGGGTTTGCTGCCTATGGAGGATGGGAGAGGGGGGCCACCCGCATCATACTCCAGTGTAGAGTTAGATACAGTCAAGACATGCACTTGGTGCCCAGGACTGCCTGTAGCAATTTTCCATCAATGTGCACAGATTCTACTGTGAAGAGAAGATAATTCAGGTCAGAGAACAGTGGTGAAATCTTGCTTGCAGTTATTTTTAAGAAACCAACATATTTTATTACAATATCTAAGGTTGTTCCTAAACCAGTCAACTTATTAATGGTGTCACCAACTGTATTATAAACCCTTACATTACATGCAAGCTGTGACAAGTCAAACTGTAGATTCTTTTTTCTGATAGTTTATTAAAGGCAAGAAACGGTATCATTAAAAACTCAGGTTGACAAGTTCTCCAAGAGCAGTGAGGAGAGGTTTAGGCTCACTTCCAGTCATGTATTTCTCTGCCTGAGAATTAACAATCAAAAAGGGATGGGAGAATGAAGAAGGAAGATAAATCCAGATCTTCAAATGGCCTCTCTCATCCTCATGACAAGGTAATTAAGTTATGGGTTGAGAATTTACCCTTGTTAAAACATGAACCTGTCCTTCCTGGTGAAAGCTGAGTGCATAAAAATGATCTCACCAAGCTGTACCCCTAAAAAACTACACCATGTAATCATGAGCATAGCCACTGTGTAAACTTATATAAGCACAAATTAAATTTCCACAGACAGACAATACTGAAGATATGACCTAGATGCAACCTGATTTCTCCATGTTCTCCAGGATGGGACTAAGTCTTATCATCCTTGATAAGTGAGCTTTTTTCAGTTGTGTTATTTAAAATAGTGTAATCAGAGGGAAGTAGCGCTTTGTGATAGCCCTGTATCAGACTAATATTTACTAGATCGCCGATCTGGAATCTGAAATCACTAACAGCCTATTCATGACTATCTTTTGGCCTGTAAAAAACTACTCCAAATAGACATATTTGAGGAAGATTTTGGCAATTATGAAACTATGTCTTTCAAAGTACTAAAACTGCAGTTGCTGTGAGTTACTACATAGAGTTGAATTCTCAAATAACAGACTTTCTAAAAGATAAAGAAAACAAACAGACACGTATAGAAAATCCTTACTGAAATTTTTATCATGGAAGTATTTCCATCTAAAACAATGAATAGTGTTCTTGCTTGGCTTTATTGTCATGAATTATCTATCTGTTATGATTGTCTGAACTACAAAAGAGATTTCAGTGTTTATCAAGTAATGTTTATCTCTTGATTTTCCATTATCACATTAATATTACCTAGTTTCTAAAATACTAATAAACAAGGAAAAGAAGATAGTATTCTTGTCAGTCAATCCAAAATAGGACATTTTTGTCCAACAGAAAAACAAATCATATGTGTTATTAGCCTGGTTGATTTGTTCTCTGTCTTACATTTTACAAGGAAGACTTGAGGTGTAACAGGCAGGGATTTAGTAAAAGCCATTTTCTAAATAAATAAAAGTGAATTATATCCCTGTGGCAACCGCCCTGAAGAATATCACACAAAGAATCCTACATAGTTTGATGCTTCGTTTTACATGATAAATGATGACCATCTGTCCAGGCAAGTATCAGTAGTACAGTTTCTCTTGCAAAGTAAAGCAAGGTCAGAAGTTTATGCATCCATCTTTATGTGTCTGAGATGGCAAACAGCACCCTCAATGTATTACAAGTGCATCAGTTTGCATCCCTGACCCAAAGTGAAAAATTTGGTGCAGATTATGCTATTTACTACTTGAACAACATGAGACAATTTCTGTAACAGTGACTTGATCCTGAAATCTATCTTCATGTAGCCTCTCAACATTGCCAATGGGATACTTGTAAAAATATGAACTATTAACTTCAGCAGCAAAGAATTTAAGGAGTATTGCCCTTCTGAAGACTTCTATTGTGGATATGACTAACTAACCAACAAATAATGATCTTTTCTATTTAATAATCCCTAAAAACAGCAGCTGGCAAACAGGGGAACTGGACAGGAAAAGAGTCGTGTGGTTGGGTAAGAGACACATAAAGTGACAACTTTAGGCCTAGAAGGAGTTAGAGTCCTAGCACAGCACCTGTTTTTCATTCAGAAGGGGAACAGAGATAGGAAAAGAATTTCGCATCAGCCTCCCTGATCTTTCCTCCCTTGTCTGATTTCTCACAATCTAAAGAGAGAGACGAGGAGAGGAGGGTTAGAAAAAAAAGGTAAGCAGAAGAGAAAGGGGAAAACACATTGCTAATTTCTTCCCCTATTCCTTATCCATGACAGGCAATACCACAGGAATAGTAACAAAACAACAGCAGGTGCAAAGGACGAAAGCAGGCTAGAAGGACCAAGAGGGGGGTGTCATGGGGATACAGGGGATCACCAGATCCCTTATTATTGGTCAGCCCTGAGAAACTCCTTAGCAACCCAGTTGTCCTGGTTTCAGCTGGGATAAAGTTAATTGTCTTCCTAGTAGCTGGTACGGTGCTGCGTTTTGAGTTCAGTATGCGAAGAATGTTGATAAACCCTGATGTTTTCAGTTGTTGCTCAGTAGTGTTTAGTCTAAAATCAAGGACTTTTCAGCTTCTCAAGCCCAACTGGTGAGAAAGCTGGAGGGGCACAAGAAGCTGGCACAGGACACAGCCAGGGCAGCTGACCCAAACTGGCTAACGGGGTATTCTATACCATGGGACGTCACATAAACTGGGGGGAGTGGGGGCGGGGAGTTATTCGCAGCTCGGGGACGAACGGGTGTCGATCGGCGGGTGGTGAGCAATTGCACTGCACATCATCTGTACATTCCAATCCTTTCATTATTACTGTTGTCATTTTATTAGTGTTATCATTATCGTTATTAGTTTCTTCTTTTCTGTTCTATTAAACTGTTCTTATCTCAACCCACGAGTTTTACTTCTTTTTCCTGATTTCCTCCCCCATCCCACTGGGTGGAGGGGGAGTGAGTGAGCGGCTGCGTGGTGCTTAGTTGCTGGCTGGGGTTAAACCACGACATTGCCACACGTGTTATTCAGGTGATGGGACCTGCAGACAATTCCAGTAGTCAGCTACACGTAAAAGACTTGTGGTGTCCTCTAGTGAGATCTTAACTGTTGAAGTTAAGGGTTGTTTGTATGGGGTTTAGCACATGTAGTCTGCCCAACCAGGCTTTCCCATATAACTCATTGTGGTGAAGGCCTCCAACCGAGGCTACAGGAGAGAAAAGGTATTGAAAAGATCAAGAGGTAGTGGATGAGTTTCATTCCTTGCTAGTTATAGGACTGTTAGGCATTTTGCAGGAAATGGTCCTACGAAAGTAATGGCTTGAATGGCAATTTCCCTGAGATACAGTAGAGACACTCAAACAAAACCATTTCAGGTCTTGAAAAATCAACTTTTTTTCAATTTTTAGCCATTTCAAGCAATTTTTTTGTCCTAAGAAAGGTTGATAATTTTTTTATTTAAAAAAAAAAAAAAGGCAAAGCAAACAAAGAGCTTTTATTTTGCACTCAATTTGAATATCACTTGAATCAAGAAGCATTTCAACTAGCTCTAGCTTACATGTTCAAAATCTTTGTTTGTAAAGCATTTGCGAAGTACGAAAACCATAATTATACCAACAACAAACTGTTGATAGAATCTTCTACTCTTTGCATTATGTATCAATTTTTAAACTCTTGGCAAACGCAAAATCCTTGCAGAGCAGACCTTCTAAGAAATTGCTTTTCTTTTTCTTGTCAGATCAATGCTTCTTCTATTCAATATGTAGTTCTAACCTATCAAATTACTGAGAGTCCCTTTGATATATTTAGAGTGATATTTTAAGTGAAATGGGAATGAAAAAAAGGAAAAGGTCACCAGTTTGCAAATAGTCCCTTATAAAAGATTTGTTCAGCTACTTGGTAAGTACGCCACAGTAGGAACCTGTGTTAGATTAAGGTTTGTAATCTCACGTCAACCAGCTATTTCTCCTTGTAAATATTACCATTCCACAATAGTAGTTTCAGCAGGATTACTTCTTGCAAAGAACTGTATGATTAATTCCCAAAGCAAGATTCATCTGAATGTTTATTCATTTTCCAGTTCTGAAATTGCTTTGAACTGCATTTCCCCTTCTTTTGGAATTCAGGGTTGTTCCCAGTGAGTCATTAGAGACTTACCACACTCCAGTATCTCTGTTTTAACACTCCCATTTTAATTTACGCAGACTCCCCTTCTTATGTAGCTGTCTCGTGTTTTGGCTTCTCAACTTCATCAAAACTAAGAAATATTGTTAATTTTTACTTCCTGATAATACATATTTTGATAGCATCTTGAAGATCCAGCCAAGATGAGGACCAATTTGTTTTAGGTTCACCACAGTCCCTAAGATCTAGTTCCCAATTCAAAGAATCCAAACAGACAAAGCAATTGTATTAATTTGAACATAATATTACTCTTTAAACTTGTAATAAGTTAGAATTATTAGTAGCAATGATCCACCTGTAGATTTTAATAAGAATCAGAGCTCTCTTGAGCTAGGCAATATACAGTAAGGAAAAGATGGTTTTTTGTAGATAATCTGGATGTCTGAGAAGCTGTTGCAAAAGAAAGAAACAGGTAGGATGATACTGTATTTAAAAGTATGCAAATAAAGGGAATTCAGTTTATCTTTCTGAGTCCCTGATTTCAATCCTGCTTTCATTTTTTAAAGAATTTTAAATTTATTTTTTTAAATATCTTTTCTACCCCCTTTATGTTTTCAATCAGAGATAATCATTGTAACCTTGTGTTTTCTGCCTACCCTCATGGACACAGGCATGGAACACACATGAGACCTGGACAGCCAAAAGCCAGGACATTTTGGCTACTGGTAAACTCAACATGCCCAGAAACGTTTCCAGACACTGAGGCCAAGTACCATGTCTTGGCTTTCGATACAAGGTGGCCGTGTAGAAACTGGCTATAGGGAACCACCTTTGGAATATTTGACAGCCAAACCGTATCAGGGAACCGTACAGAAAGACTGGTAAAATTCATGCCAAAGAACATATTAACAGCTTAATGACCTAGCAAACACACTCCAGTGCCCAGGAACCTTCCTGAGCCCACGATTTACTACTGCGTGCAGTCTTTGTGCTGTTTTCATCTGAAAATTGGTTCAGGCACATTTCTGACACAGGCTTAAATTATTAGAAGCTTTTAATATTTTTTATCTCATTGCTTTAAACTGTCCATACAGCAAGGACTTAATAATGTAAATATGGGTTTCATCTCTGTGCACAGGGTCAGAACAAAACTTTATGAACCACTCAGGCCCTGAAGCCAGGAATAAGTAGCTCCATCTTAAATAATATTAAGGTTATGAGAAAGACTAACTGCTAAAGCAGCCTGTCTGCTTCAGTCTTGGTGAGCTGTTTGTATGGTTTCTGATGGTTATCCTTGGCTGGAAGATATGCATTTGTTTTGCACCAATGCCATTTTGGAAAACATTTTATGAATTGGAAGAAAACAGGAAAAAAAGATTACAGTTCATCATCAGAAGGGAAGAAACAAAATTCACATTTTCAGATGGGAAAACCTTTTGTCAGTTTGCTCTCCTTCTCCAGGATAAAGGGATTTCTGCCTAGTACCCAGTGTTTCAATTTTCCTGGGAGAAAGTTCAAGCTTGGTTTTTTTGGTTGGTTTGGTTTCTGGTTGTTGGTTTTGTTGTTGTTGTTGTTGGGTTTGGGGGTTTGGGTGTGTGTGTGTGTGGTTTTTTTCCAGAAAAAGAATAATTTCTTCTGTAGAAATTTTTAATTTTTTTTGAAGACGGTATATTCTATTAAAAATTAATTGAATGGGAATCTCCTAGTCAGCTTGAGTTTCCCCACCTCAGCAAAGTGACTGAATCCCAGACAAAGTTCATTATTTTCTGAATTTACTATTCTCATCAAGAATTTGCTAGATATTCAGAACTTAGCCACAAAAGTTTCTTGAAGATGACTCTTCACTTTAACCCATTATAGATGCATAAAAATGATAAACCAGAGAGGATATTTTAAGGATTTTTATTTTTTTAGAAGTGGGGCTTTAAATAAGTATACTTTGGGCACTTGCTTTTCAGGACAAATCTTTCCAGTTCTAACAAGAAATCTCTGACCAGGATAGCACTAATTGCATTGCCTAGGCACATTGAGTAGGGATTTCATTTCACACATCACAAACTATCCACACAACCTTGTCATAGTAATATTTCACACATAACTTTTTCCCAGCAAAGTCTAATCTTCCTATCCTAGTTTCACAGTCCACTACTCTGAAACAAAGCTCAGTTAAATCTTAATAAAAAAAAGAAGCAAAATTAAAAAGAAAAAAGCCTCTGTGGTTTCTCTCAGGCCATTGTCGCTGAACTTGCTGAAAGTTTCTGCAACATCAGCCGGACTCCAGGGACAGGACTCTGGTAATCATCAATGGACAGCGTTGCTAACACAGCACATTCAAGGGGAAGGAAAATTAGGTCTAGAAAGACACAGAATACTTAGGGTTAAGCAACTGTTACAGAGTTAAGTAACTTTTTTTTTTCTCATTGCTCTCATAGGAATGCTCTATTTGAAAGCTTTGAAATTGAAATTCTTTTTTTTTTTTTTAAATTTATAGAAGTTACTTATAAAACAAAGACAATATTAAGGTTTGTGCTTTTTCTTGCACAGCTTTTGGATGATTCTTAGGTTAATAGCTCTCTATTGATTTCATGCACCTGTTTTACCTAAAAATCGTACTTTTCAACCAGCAGTATGATGAGAATAAGGGAAATTCTCCTTTTGTGGACATGTTATTTCACTAAGTCTGTCACAAAGATCTTAGATCCCCTTCTGAAGTACTTTTACAGGTCACTGTCAAAGTCAAAATATTTGTTGGTCCATTGGCCTGTTATGGTCTATGCTTCTCTATATTGCTTTTCACCTCTAGCTCTCAGGCAGGTATACAATAAGATGAAATAATGTAACTCTTTCCATTTGGCATAAGGCTAAGTACATTTGTATACATCACACTCTCTATTTTTTAGAAAATTAATATGCTCACAAAGTTATATGGTCATTTGTTGTGGCTGAAATTCACTCCTGTCTGCAAAATTCCTTAAAAAAATAATTTTCAAGAAACCAGTCCTCAGGTGGAGTAAATTCATTAGAGTATGATATTTAGTGGAACAATGGCATCAAGTTTGGATGCAAAGTTTGCATCAAATTGGAACAATTTGCACCAAGTGATGATCTGCTCTGCTGCATTTGATGTGTTGAAAAGTAGCTTCAGATTGAATATCTGATTATTGGAAAAAAAGGCAGGTATTTGAAAGTGTGCATACAGAGGAAAGTGGATTTTATTAAAAAGTAAGTAGATCTTTTTCTCCTTTGGAGTCAGAAATATGGAATACTAAGCACACCCTTTTCTCACAGGACCAATGGGAAGACCTGGACCAGAATAAATTTTCTCTTTTTATGATTGTTTTAAATGCATCTTTTAGAAACTTCCATTTCACTCTAATTATTTTTTAAGAGATTCTGAATCTTTCAAGATGTTTTTTCTTCCTATTTATTCCTCTGAAGAGAACATCGCTGCTCAGATAACAGTCGTTGAAAACCAGATAGAACTGACATCAATAATGTTAGCAGGTGTGCTCTCACTGTGTAGAAAGCAATTTACTATTTTCCTGCAATCCACTGAACTTTCCTCATTTTGGAGGAAATTTAGTGGATTTAGTGGACTTGTTTGATTTGGTCATTTTTAAGTGTCTGAATCTTGGCGAAAGCTTAGCAGGCATTTTGGCTGTTGTGCAATACATTTATGCCGAGTTTTATTCCATATATATTGCTTTCTATGTTTCAATGTATTGAGATCATCTTTTAATGTACTAGAGAGATGTAGTTTCTGATAAATAAACAAAAATTGCATATCTGATTTTTTTTTCTTAAATATATTCATGTTTTTGCCACAGCTTGTGTTCTTTACAATTGTTAAACAGGATGTTTAAATTTCCGTGTCATGAACAGCAGAGTACTATTGGGTAGTAGTTCAGTAGTTCAGCTAATTTTGTGTGGAAGGAGGCGCCTGCATCTTAAAATGTGTGTGCTTATGCATCTATATCTCCATTAAATAAGTGCTGATATTTCAGACTGCTCTGACACAAAATTAGCCCTGCTTCTAACAAATTAAAGTATGCTTTCATTGTAGCATATTTGTTTATAATATCTGACAAGCTGCTCTGCCTGAGTGCCTGATACAGATGAAACCATTGCCTTCTGCTTGGCAAGTCAAATGAATGCCACTATAGGATCGTTAAACTCTGATAAAACCATACATAAAAATCTGTGTTCCTGGACTCCTCTCTTCAGTGCATCTGTTCCAATTCTCCAAGCAATGAGTATGGGATTCTTCAATGGTTTTCTGTAGAGTCAGTGGCTTTTTTCTGATGTGTGTCCACAGAGTCTGCCCTTGGCTAGAGTATTCCAGAGAAACTGAAAACACACTGTGCTGGCTAATTAACGGAAGTACAAAAAGCTTGCTGCCAGGGAATCAAATGTTGGCAAACAGGTCCCTTTAGGCTCTTTCTGAGAAGGCTGGCAAATGCCAGCTGTCTACCCATTTGGCTTAGGATAAAACACAAAGCTAGACATGGGCTCTTTCATTTTATTTTATTTTTTTTTTTCTTTCATGCAAAAAAAATTCTACAATAACTTACATGGCTTAGATTGACTTCAATGCAATTATGCAGGGTGCAGGCCAATATGGAATTCACTCTGCACAATCATATGTTTCATATTGGGTTGTCATTCACTTCATTACTCCAGGGTATAACTCAGGAATGAGTCTGCCAAAGCCAGCAGAGTTACATTTTGGTTTAAAGCAGATAAAAAAGTGAGAAGAGAATAAAGCCTATAATGTGAGGTTAAGAGAGAGAAAAAAAGACCATGGAAGTGGGATGGTATGGTTTCAAAACCGCATGTTATGGAAGAAACCAACCCTCCATCTCCTAGTTTTAAAACGAGATCGTTCTTTACCATGGCACTAAGTTAAGCCTTGCTTGGAGTCTGCAGCTCTGTCCCTTACAGTGAGAACTGGGAGAGCTGACAAGAGTTCACTGCTTCTTTTTTTGATTTTTTTAGCCCACAGAATATGATCGAGACAAATCTTCAGAATATATCTTAGTGCTCCCACTTGATTTGGTATGCAGAAAAAGGGTCAATTATGCACATTTTCTTTCTGCCAGCTTATCCACCAGTTAGGAAATTGGGGAGTTTTCCTTTGGAGCACCTCATCTACCCTGCTCCATTCCTCAGCTTTGCCTGACTTAAAATGTCCTCAGAGAAACATCTACCAGCACCGAAAGACTAGGGTAGCTCCTTATGTCCAGAAGACAAATGACAGGTCAGAATAAGAGAAAAATATCCCACTTCAGCACAGCTGCCAGCTTAGATGCCTGAACCCTGAACTGGCACACGGGATATGCCCCACTTTCACAGCCCTGATCTCAATTAGGTGCAGAAGACATTTGTATCATGGCTTCTTCCATTTTAAGGGCACTGTGCTTTTTCTACTTGTATAAGACCTTCAAAAGTACTGGGTTTGACCCCATGCACCACCATTTCTGAAGTCTCAGTGACTTCTGCCGCTGTCAGATCTGGTACTCAGCCAAGTGCAACAGTACCACCAGTCGTGCCCCGTCAGCCCCCTTGTCAGTCTGGTTCAGGTGCCCTAATCATAGAATCATAGAATATCTCAAGTTGGAGGGGTCCCATAAGGATCATCAGATCCAACTCTCTGCTCCTCTCAGGACTACCTAAAAATAAACCATATGATGAAGAGCATCGTCCAGACACTCCTTGATGTCACAGTACAGGATTGCACCCACAACTTGACAGCCCCACACTCACCATGACATGACAACGTAGATCTTTCCGTGCCCATCACTAAGGGTAGCAAGCCGTCCATTCCTTAGGCAACCAGACCACAGAGTTCACATTATCTTAAAAAAGCACCATTCTCTCTTAAATTCCATAGTCTTCCTAAATAGGATGCCTAGTGAACTCTACTAAGATTGAACAGACTGTTTCACCCTCATAATTATCCAGTAAAAGTCAGAATCAATCCCAAGTATTGCATCTGGTTTTCAGTCCAGTTCATTCACAGCCCATTTTCATCATGCATGCCAGCACCATCTTCATTCAGCATTTTATATTTGCTCTCAAAGTGGATTTTTTTTTTTGGTCCCATGGTGATTGCCACCTACTGCTGTTGACAACATATAATGTAAATAAATTAGACCAGACCTTGGCAAACTACGTTTTCAGATGCGTGTTTGCACGGAGTAGGCAGACGTTTGGAATAGACGTTTTCTCTAAGTGACACAATATGCATGCGAAGCTGTAAAATCAATACACCATTTACTGAAAAGCAGTTGATTTTCTGAAAAGTTGTGTTGATTGTATTTGCTTTAAAATGTTTTTTTATATAGACCTAATTGATTATGGTCTTCCCTTTTGTGAAAACCATTAATTAAAATGACATCACACTCAGAATAACTTGTATAAAATGAACTGTAGGACCTTGTTTTTATAATGAAAACTTTGATTAAAAACATAAAAGGAAGAAATAAATAATTCTGCTTAAACATAAATGTATCAGGCAGATGCACTAAAAGGCCAACAAAAACTTCCACTTTTATTTGTCTTTAAGCAAATAACCAAACCCCATGAGTCTTCACAGGATCAAGGACTATGTCAAACGGGTGCTATATACAACACCAATTATTAAAACTTACAGACAGCTGGAACACTAAAAATATTTTAATTTTACAGAAATTAGTTATTCCCTTGCTTTGTGGCAGTATGCAGCTTCTCTGAACCTAATTTCCAATCTTCATATCCAGATTTCTCAGCGCCTGAAATTTCATAAGTTTCCTAGCTGTCTGTTTTGGTAATTCTGGCTGGTCTGGAGTATGATGCTGTGAATATAGAACAATTGTGAGCACAATGCTCAGGACAGCTTCTCCCACACTGCTTGCAAAGGAAGAATTAGCTGTCACAGCACAAGCTGTCATTACAGCTCAATAGAGTCCCCAGCAAACTACATGCCAATAAAGTCATGCTACTCTCTAAGATCAGGTCTGCATTTTCTGGGGAAATGCTTCTTTCCTTCTGTACTATTGAGTTTAACATCTCGGGGCAGGTGATGACAAATTCTCAAGAGAAGGCTCTCCCCCTCTGGAACTAATTTCCACCAGTAATGCAGCAAAACCTGAAGGCATAGAGAAAAGCCCATCTGTTCAAACAGGCTTTTGCCTGAGGTAGATTAGTGGGATATTTCAGTCCGTCCTTGGTTTCTGTTTGAGGATGTACCTTTATATTTATGCTTGCTCCGTAGTACTCAAAAAAACTAGAGAGAGTTGCTCAATTCAGCCAGCTATTGGTAAATATTTTAAACTGTTGTCTCTATATTTTATTTGTTAGAAATGAAGTTGGATTATTAACAATGGAAATGTGTTTTATTTATGTAATTAGAAATTACTTACTGGTTTACATTGATGGAAGCATGAACAAAAGAGGTAAGAAGGGCTCAAATATCTTACAGCTACTGATCTACCTCAGCTCCTTAAGCCTAAACTAATATTTTTGTTGTGAAGGCTGGAGATGAAGATGAATTATTTGTAATTACTGAGTATCTAGCTGTGTGATTTTATGTTCCTTATTTTATAGTTGCTACTGTGAGGATATAAGAATTGATTCCTGTGTACAGTAGATTTGCAGTTTAGCAGTTATTATCAAAGAAAAGGTGAAGGTCACATTTACATTCAAAATTCTCCATACACTAAAAATAAAACAGCACGATAAGTTAAAGAGTATCCAACTTCAATAAGGGAATAAAATGTTGGTGTAGTAAAGCTACAGGCAGGATTTTCTTTGCTAATGGCTGGTTGGAGTTATATTTCCTTAAGCATTGAGGATCCCTATGCAGAGACTACCCCCCTTCTGTTTGGTGTACACAGAGGTTATGTCCTTGAGAGGTACTGCTGTCCTGAGAAACCTTGATTTCAGACAAAGGATGAAAAATGGGCAATACTGTCATCCCCAGTTTACTGACTTAGTAAGGAGAGATAAGTCCCCAGTGGAGAGGTTGCCTGTGAGTGGACCAGTGCATTTTTGTAGGGTTCCTCGGAAGTTTCAGAGTTCACTGACTGGGAACGTCACCTCAGTGCTTAGCATGTATTAAGCACATCAGAAATCAGGCACATCTATAATCCCCACTGATTTTAAAAGACTTTCAGTAGTTCATTTACTCAAATTCAGACTGCATGCTTAAGTGCTTTTCTAGATCAAAGCCCTCCGCGTGTTGATATCTCAGCTACATCGCCCTGGGTGTTATAGCAGCTTCCTCGAGACTGAGACAGTCGGAGTATTTGCAGTCCTTCGCTTTGGGGAAGGATGAAGGATGGTATATACTGGTCAAACCACCTCTTGCTAATAAGTTATTTTCTCTTCTTATTCATTAATTAAAGTACAGCATCAGAAAAATAAACATAGCTTCAAAAGAGTGGACAAGCATATCCGTCTCCTAAAATCCTATTATCCTTTGGAACTGACAGATATTCAGGTCTCCTTGACCACTGCCTGGCTTTCTTCTAGTTTTCATTGCCCCTCAAAACTTCCCTCATTTGTTTGGCTTTTTTTTTGTCTCATATTTCTATGAACTGGATCATTCCCAATAATGCCAATCATGCTGGAGTACTACAGACTAAGTAGGGTTCAAAGCAGCTTGTCCTGCTACTAGTTTTCAGCAATTCTTTGGTGCTTGTACACAGGTAGCTACCATGAGCCTTCCTTCTCCTTCCCACCTGCAAACCACTAAGATACTTGAAGACTGTATATAGCAGTATATATAAGTAGTAGTGTATGGCCCACTAAGCACATCAGATCCACGACCAATGCAAAAAAATAACATTTCCATCTGTGGAGATATCCAAACCCCAGCTGGACACGGTCCCAGGCAACCTGCACTATCTGGCCCTGCCTGAGCAGTGAGGTTGAATTAGATGCCATGTCAAGACATTCCTTCCATTCTCAACAATTCTTTGATTAATAATTAGCCCATTTCAGTAATATTTTCAGCATCACATGTATTCACAGTTGAACCAGTTGAACTTACTATATATGTGAGAAATAACATTAATTCTTATAATCCATAACTGATAAAGCAAAACTCTTAGCACATCTGTTAACTATAAAACTAAAGCATAATTGACTCAACTAAACTAGTTCAAAAGGACAAAAATAAATACTTCCAGCAACATTAGTGTTAAAAGATTTGATTCCTTTCAGATGAGCAGGGACCCCTGGCTGTACTGTCCACTTCTTCAATTCACCATTGAAAGCAACAGTACAGCATGATGTGGAGTTAGGTATGGAAATGACACAATGCTACCTCCCCCTGGGTAATGCAACTCTGATATTTAATAATGATCTACTGAGAACAATGGAATATAGAGGAGATATAGGGTTTTTAATTCAGAAACTTCTTAGCTACTTAGATCTCAATAGGTCATCTGCCCACTCCAGAGGGAGAGGGTGAGGCTGCTTGTACCCTGCTTAACCAAGGTAGAGCACAGGATTTTGATGTCTCATTTTACAGACAAACAGATTGTACTCAGCTAACATTTCTCCGTCAGATAGTCTTCAATCTTATCTTTCAGGCACCAATTTGGATTAAAATATTTGCTGCGTTTTCAAAAATAATCTATGATAAATTAGGAAAGAGACCTGCCAAATTGAAAGTATCACTGATTGTTCTGCTTTCTTTTATACTAAATACAAATGACAAATCCACCTTACACCAGTTTCCTTCTGCACAATGTCTAATGACATTTCAGAGAAGTAATGGCACTTTAAAGCCTGTTTGATGGGTTCAAAGTCAGTCATTAACATTACAGAACCTGTCTCTCTATTTGCTAAAGCAAAATTGATCTTTTACAAAAGTTGTATTGTTAAAATTAATACAGTTATTGACTGGCAAGCAAAAATGCTTTCCAAAGCTTAACAGATCTTTTTGTGATAAAACTTTTCTTGTTTGCTAAAATTTTCCTTTTAAAGCTTGAATCTTAGGCAGAATATACTGCAAGTTGATAAATATGTCTGACATATACTAGAGAAGGAATCAGCCCAATCTCTCTGCTCATTACTTCTAGCTGAATGTATTTCCTCATTCTGACAAATGTGCTTTTTTCCTTAGGTGTTTGCATTTTCCAAGTATTAAAGACCCTTAAAAAGTTCTCATTTCTTCTGCATGAAGAATGTATCACCAGCATCGGATACTGTGTCTCTTTAAAGCATTACTCAAAATAACATTAGTTTCAGGAGGCAGGTTTGTGGGCACCCAATATACCTAGTGAGTGGAATGATTAGCTTATCCTCAGAGAGTAGAATACTTTTTTTTTAAATACCAAGAACCCCAGGGATCCACAATTATGTCTCCCTTCTGAGAAGTAGACATAGGACTCCTAAGTTGTCCTTTGCAAATGGCTTATGGAAATGCATCTCATCCAATTCACTTCTTTACAATGCAGATGTCCTATCCCAGCCCATCAACCTGGGCTCCTTCAAAAGCCTTGGAAGGAAAGCAGCACTGTCAGGATAAAATTCATCTGACCTATTGTTGTGGTTTAACCCCAGCCAGCAACTAGAGCACCACGCAGCCGCTCACTCACTCCCCCCACAGTGGGATGGGGGAGGGAATTGGGAAAAAAAAGTAAAACTTGTGTGTTGAGATAAGAACAGTTTAATAGAATAGAAAGGAATAAACTAATAATGATAACTGTACAATAGTAAAATGACAATAATAATAAAAGCATTGGAACATACAAAACAAGTGACGCACAATGCAATTGCTCACCACTCGCTGACCGATGTCCGGTTAGTTCCCCAGCAGCGATCCCTCCCTGCCCAACTCCCCCCAGTTTATATACTGGGCATGACGTTGCATGTTATAGAATACCCCTTTGGCCAGTTTGGGTCAGCTGTCCTGGCTGTGTCCCCTCCCAACTCCTTGTGCCCTCCAGCCTTCTCGCTCGCTGGGCATGAGAAGCTGGAAACCCCTTGACTTAGTGTAAACACTACTTAGCAACAACTGAGACCATCAGTTTATTATCACCAGTCTTCTCACACTGAACCCAAACCATAACACTATACCAGCTATGAGAAAGAAAATCAACTCTATCCCAGCCAAAACCAGGACACCTATTTTATGTGTCAGATTAAGATACCTGGAAAGGGACTATGCCCCAACTCCATTACATAAGTCATAACTGGATTTCCAGGAAAGGTCTACTTATTCTGAAACTGGCACATAAACATGTGAGATCAGTATAGAAGAGCAGCACACTTCTTCCTGTGATTGTGGAGTTTTACAAAGTTCTTTGAACACTGCTGGCTAAAGCAAACAATATAGGTTCGTAAAAATCTATATATTTTTAGAAGCAAGAAACTTCAAACCTAAATTCAAGCTGAGAATAATTGGTCATGGCTTATTGACATGTGTATCAGCTGGCCTACCTTGAAGGAAAAATGAGCTGGTAGCTATGGGATGTTACTAAGGAAAGTTGATAATGTAGTTATTTCCTCGGAAAAAGGAGGAGACAAGTTGTTTATCGTTTGTGTAACATAGAGCTTAATGCCAACAGATCTCCGCCACAGCCACAGTAAATAATCCCACAACAGAAACATTAGCATTCATGCATCTTGCACCTGCGTGTCCTGGGATGTAACACATTTCATCCTGGGTAGCAGTGTCCTCACGGTAGCAACACGGGATACGCCAAGCAACAGCTACGCAGCAGGCTGAACTCCCACAATCAATAAAGAGCAGGAACACCCCACTGACAGTAAGTGAACACTTCTTACAAAACAGGCGCTCCCTGTCTCCTGATTCTCAATAAAGACTTAAAAACCACTCTGAAATGAAGTCTGGAAAATTCACAATTCTGTTGAATACCAGAAACAATGAGCTAAGTAGAGATATTGATCTTTTCACACTTTATAATCTCCTTCCTCTATACTAACCACAATGACTACCTGTCTTCCTTTTTCTCATAAGAGATAATTATCCTATGACCCTACTAACATTCTCTCAGACCTATGATGATTTCAGGGATGCCCTAACCTATACCTAAATAAATTGAGCATTTTTTTCTTCACCTTAGTTTTTCTTAGCTTTGAAGTTAGATGCTTGGAAGAGGGACATGGACGTCCAGTAGCTTGTCTAAATTTTCCACATGTATGTCAGTGGATATCACATAGTGTGATGACAGGTGTTATATCTATTTAAAAGGTTCATCTTCCTTACTGTTATGAGTGCATACTTGAGAGAAAACTCAACGCCAAGTCCTGACAGTTCATGTTCCCAGTAAATTGTGACATTTAAGTTCCAGGTTGCAGCAGCATAGGTAGATTATGATGTCTAATCAACAGATAGAAACATCACTGAGACTTTTTTTTAACCAGAAAACCTCAATTTTCCTATCACTGTGCAAGGTATGCAGGCCATTTTTGGAGAGTGTATGTCTGAAATCTATCTTCCTCAAAATGTGAGACTTTCATGAATCTTCATGCTCTCTGTGGCTTTTGTACATTGTGATTCCTCTTAGCCCATGCTATCGAAATGGGGAGGGATGGAAAGAGTTTGAACAGGGATCAGGAACTTCATCCTCATTCTAATGCACAACCAGCAGTGTTAAATCTTCTTAAAAATATAATGCAGCAGGATCCACTAGTTTAAATGGGTGCATCTTTTCTGGAAATGTATCACCATGGAAACAGGAAAAGATCATGGTCTTTGTACAATCCTTGCCTTTTTGTCCTCCCATATTGAACTCCACAGGGGAAGATTTCACAGTTATCTTTCTTTTACAACATTTTACAGGGTCATTCTACAAAAAGGAGCAATTAACTCACCACAAATACCTCCAAGACATTCAACAAAACAAGTTTCATACTTTGGCATCCATGGCTGGTTTTCTATAGATACGATATTATCTTCTGACTCTTTTAGAGGAAAATAACAGAGGTTAGGGTTTCTATTTCTGATGTAAAAAAAAAAAACTGTTTCTGTTTCACAATGTAGCAAATTTTTTTCCTGGAATTTTCTATATCTTGGTTATATATGTGAATTGATCATCAGTGTGTATAATTTAGAGTAGCTCTTTCTAGACAGTGCTGTTTCACTCACTTTAATTGCTTTTTTTTTTTTTTTACAATAAAATACCAAAGACCTCATTTGTCTTTTTTTAAAAGGATTCCTCACTTGGGCAGAACTTTTTTGCAAAAGTTAGAAACAAAATAATAGAAAACTCCTTTCTTATCTGTGTTATAAAAAAATTGCTATAATCTATAAGTTGGCAAATTACTTCTTCCATTTCTTTTAAGTGTTTTCTGAAATTTCTCATCCCTTATTTCTTTATTTCCACCTTCAATCTTTTTCTCAACTTGTTTTAAGAACTCTTCAAATTCTCCATCTTCCTAGCTTGGTTTTTTTTTTCCCCTAAATGTCTCTTTCTCTCCCTCCCAGCTTTTTACCATTCAAGAGCTGTCAAAATCACAGTTTCTTTACTGAGTAAGGACTGAACATTGTTTTGGGTGGGTTGTTTTGCTTTGTTTTTAACTATGCTTGGTTTATGCTACAGCATCAGCTGCAAGTTAAGAACTATACCAAACTTACTTTGGTTGAAAAGACCATGGATCCCAGCAGGACAATGGAACTGTCTCCCTGGCTTTCAAGAAACCATAAATGAGACTAGCTAGAAAAATAAAACCATAATTTGATTAAGGCAGAATGCAGCTATCTAAGGCTTTTCTGTGTCAGTTCCTTAATTTCTCTTGCCTTATCGATAGATTTGTTTCCATTAGGTAGTGATTTTTTTCATCCATTGGCAGTCTCCTACCCTTGAACACAGCATCATTAGTTATGGCTCAACACATGTTCTTAGGGACTACTTCAGATCATTTCAGCTTGTGCATATCCTGATCTGTATTATAACCGTCATGTTTTCTCTGACGCATTGTGAAAGAAAAAGGAGGATCAGTCAGACTACTGGGTAAAGCAGGCCCTAAAGAGCAATGGATTCCATATCACTGCTGTTGTGTAATTAATATCAAGAGCAATTCACTGTGAATAATATGAAAATAAATTTCTCCTTTCAAGTTCTGGCTTGGAAGGTGTTTTATTAGATGTTACACTATTAAAAATGAGCAGGACATATTATTTTATTGTCCAGTCGTTAAATTAACAAGATTTATTTCTGCCCCCAAGACTGGGTGGGTTTGGTAGCCAATGCCATAAGTAAATGGACATAATAAACAGGTGTAGCTGCCTCATTTCATTCTTTGTTTCGGATGCATTTTTAATAGCTGTTCAGAATGCTACACGATAAGTAATATTTTATGCCATGGGAAATAGCTCAGGAAAAAAATAATAATACACAAGACCCTAAAGATGTCTATTTGAACTAGCAGTTCTTTGTTGAAGGAGTCATTAAGGGCTGAGGTGTATTTAATACTTTAATAGAAATGTGTCAAAGATATGACAATGGGTTGTTAGTGTTTGTAAATGGGATTTTGCACTCTCTTATTTCTTCCAAGAATCCATCCAGCTTGTACAGAAAATGGTCTCAGCAAATAAAAGGCAAGCCAACAGTGTCTCAGGGATGCTGTTCATGTTAATTAAATTGGCCCTTGTATTGTCCTCTGCAAACATACCCTTTTATACTCCTGTAAAGAAATCTCAGATTCATTCTCTGATATATTACTGTGAGGTAAATCCAGAGCAATGTCAATGATCTCCAAGAGTCAGAGCTTCTACTCACTGAAAGTCTAGGATAAATTCACTGAAGTCATTGGCATTACTTCAAGTTCATATTGCTATAAATTAAAACAAACTTGATATTAAAATTTATATTATTAGTAGAAATAATATGAAGGAAGCCCCTTCAGCCATGATCCAAATATATAGCTTTTTTTTTTTTTTTACTACTCTGTTCACAGAAGGCATTTCTTTCACTTTAAACATGCCAAAGAGGTCACAGCAAATCTATGATACAGTTTAAGTACAGAAGGTAGGAGAAAAACCTGCATATTTCATTTTTGTAGAAAAATGCAAATAACCGAAATAAAATGTGAGAAGGCTACTGAAGTTAAAACCTCAGTGCTCATGAAAGTAGAACAGGAACTGAAATGACTGTCAGTGATACGGGTCACATTTTTACATCTCCTTCCACCACATTCTAGTATTCTTTGTAGTGGAAGACTTAATGAATGCAATGATCTGTGGGACAGACTTTCGATGGAATATTACTTAAAATACAGCAGAGAAGGTGTCAAGGAAAAAAAAAAAAGAATAATAAATCCAACTAGGAAAAGTCCTGCAGTGAGGGCAAATATTCACTTTATTCTATCTTTAGCCTTTCTGATGTTTCAGATACAATTTTATTCAAGTACCTTGAAGCTACTACAAAACAGGTGTGTCTTCCTGGTTTAATTTTGCTTGGGCAAAACCACTCATGATGGTATGGAGTCTACTGAGAAGCAAAGCTGGAGGATGAGTGACAGTGATGGAAAAGTAATACTCATTGAAGGGAATGACGTGAGCCATAACCTGCACACTCTATAGTGTGCCTTTGAGCTTGAACCAATTCAGTGAGATTTGTGCCAATTTGATAAGAGAGCATGGCCAGCAAACACTGGTCGATGAAAACCAAACAGCTTCAGACTTGGAAGGACTGACCAGAGTTTCTCTACCTTGTCTCCTTAATAACATGCTTTTATAAATTATCACTGACAGTATTTCCTTTCTTGGGGGAAAATTTGAAGACATTACCATAAAAGATGAGACCTTTATTGTGACAAGGCAGCAATCTAGTTTCTCTCTGGCACAGTTTACCATTTCCAGCAGCATAAATTGTAAGCCTGCTCAATGATGTCATTCCACATAATGCAGAATATAAAACAAGGAGAAGTAATTGTAGGCCTACACGTGGAAGGAAAAAGCAATGAGCAATATGTTTCAGTTTCCTCTGTGTGCTACTCTTCATTACTCTTCAATGCATCCCTGGAGCATTCTCACAACAGTGGAAATCTATGTGGGATTTGGATAATGTTGTCACCATTTTCACTATCAGTATGTTTGAGTTGCACTGCATATACTAGCAGGAAAGGTTTCTGAATGTGCATAATGTTTTTTTGATACTGATTATCCTGCAATGTAAATCCATACTATTCTCCAGTTATGATTTAATTGCATAATTCTGTCTCACCTCATGTGGCAGGGTTGCACTGCCCAAAAGCAAGTTTTTTATGGTAATTTTGTTGACTGTGCAATTGGTATATGAAATAGGACATTTTTTACCAATTTACTACATTAAAACTGAAAGGTGTAATCAATTCACTAAGTTCACAGATGAAAATCCCATACTGTATCAATCTGAGCTATGATTGTTGAATTATTTGCATAATTATCAACAGATTTATTGTGATACTGATTTGTATTATTATAGCATTTGGAAACCGCATTGAGAGATCTGTGGTCCTTGCACCGGGTATTGTACCCAGCTGTAAGGAAAAAAAGAGTTCCTAGTGGCATGAGGAAAGTTTTAGTGGCATTAGAAAATGGTGTGTAGCTGCAGCAAACAGAAAAATGAGAAGCAAATGTAACAGGGAGATTACTGTAATTTAGTGCATCAACCTGCTGTCAGTGCACCACAGACCCCCAGCCAATGTCCAGCAGTTATTGCATAACAATTTATCATTGCTGGCTGGAAAGTCACTTCTAAATCAGAGGTTGTCTTGCCAGACGACTCTTCTGAAGTCACTTGAATATATTTTTTAGAGCGCAGATCTGCAGTTGATTTCTCCTCTCCTACTGAATCTCTCCCTTTGTGTCTGCTGATCATTTTGAACAGCATTATTCTCTACTCTTGTGTGCTGTTGGTAATGCAGAAGGGCTCCTAGTAATACAGTACAGGTCTGTCTACTTTGCAATCGAAGACATAGCCTTTGCACAGGTAGGCATCCCCCAACACCTTAAAAAACCAATTAGGGACTGGTGGATTAGTTAGGGTTGCCTGAAAACATGTGAGTCAGGGAGGATCACATTTTTGAAAGGTCATGAGAAACACTAAGCAAGATTAAAAATTTCCCATGCTGGTTTTACCCTTGTGTAGATGCAATCCAAGATATAAGATGTCCCAGGTAATAGAATTGTTCATTAGACTGGCTGAGTATAGACTTAGAAATCTAGATAGGTAAGTTACATATTTTCTATTTCCCTTATTTTGGAGTTTGAAAAAATCTAGTCATCCAGAGGGAAAAAATATTTTGCAGATACATTATAAGAACAAACTAAGCTGAGAGATGGTTTAGGTTTAAAATTTATCATTTAATGCTAAAGAAGTCAATAAAAATAAGGAAGAAAAGAAAAGCCCAAATCATGTGTTAAAATTTAAAGAATTTTAAAAGAATTCTTGTGTGTGTCTGTCCTGGAAAGGGATGAAAGAATAAACCACACGAGAGCTACAAATAATTTTGTGTAGCTACCAGAAGGCAGCAGTTCCTTTGACTGCAGATGCAGTACAAGAACAGCGACAGTAAAGATGCTTTAAAAATCAAAGCTCAGGCAAGGAGTATTTTTGGACGGTTGAACCAAGTGTGTAAAGAATGTTGAGAGACAGAGAATGGGGGGATGCTACCCATTCCTAGGGCATTTTTATATTTATGCTAAAAGAATTCAACTTTTCTTACCCTGACTTTATTTCACTGTACCAGAGCTTGATCCATCAGAAAGCCTGCAGCTGACACCATCAAAGCTGAAAAGACAAACACAATCAAAAAGAAATGTTGTATTTAAACAGAAGGAAAAATCTTTAATTTTCTGCTCCATTCTCCTCCTTACCCTACCATGACCCAATATATGACTTTTAACACACCAAGGTTAACCACTAAAGCTCCAGTCTCACTAATCCTTCTGAATTTACCTAATGCTTAATGAATTAGCTTTAGTGAGACTACTCACAGAAGTAAAAATAGGTTTATACATCACTCTGAAAGTGCAAACTTCTTTGTGAAAATAGTTTTGTGAACTTTCTTTAGCTCATACACACATAAAACTGCCTATGTAGGGTGTATTAAGGAAAACTACAGTCTACAATTGCAGGCCAATGAAATATTTAGATATCAGCCATTTATGCTCACAGAACGAAGAGTGTGATGGGACTTCTGGCCCCAAGAGCTTCTGTAAATGCTTTGGAAGTGCTAACCTACAATATGGATAACAAATCTATAAATGGCCCCAAGGATGTCATCTCAGCTTCTAGGATTAATTCACCTAGAAAAATCCCTTTTCTTAATCTGATGCTCACTTAACCTAGGGTCCTACCAACAAAGACAAATGACCATTGGTATACAAGGAGCTTGACATGTGGGAGGCAAAAGGCCATCCGCTCTGATATTTTAACAGTAGTTTGCTTTCCTCTCCCTCATCAGACTAAATATGTCAGTGCTTCTTGACATTAGATTCATACCACATGACTTATGTAGCTTCTTTCCTAAGCAAGGTTAAACCCACCACTTTCAGCACTTACTTAATTAATACCTTAATACCTTAATTCTACCACTGTCTTTCACAGAAGAGGCCTTGAACAGATGAGTTACAGGCAATAAATACATGCTGCTCCCAGTGGTATATATGGAGAAATATTTCAAAATAAATCAAATTATAATGACTAAACATAAAAAAAAAACCCAGAACACTGTCTAATCACCTAGCTAAACTACTTAAACTGTTGCACACCGCTGCCTCACTTCATGTATGATAAAATGAGGGTTCTTTGGCTGCAGTATGTCTTAGGAGATTTAAGTCCAGCAAAAAAGATTATAACATATATATATATATATAAAGAGCCCATTATTAAATAGAAATGTCATTCTATTTTCAGGATGTCAAAATATTCTCTGTTAGTAACCATTTTTTCTTGGGAAAAAAATAACTTTTCAGAATTTTGCTTTCTGAAAACAAATCAAAAAGATGCATGGAGAACAGGCTGTGGTTTAAAACATCTGACAGCCACATTTCTCTCTTACATACATATTCTGTTGAATGTGTTTGACCACCCATAGACAGACCAATGTCTTAATGAGTTTCTATAATAAAAAAGTGGGATTTTTTTTTTTTTCAGTCAACATGTCATAAGTGTCTCTTGGAGATAATCCAAGAAGAAACAAAGGAAAAATTAGATTAGGTCATATAATCCTTGATTACTTCCAGCTCTACCAATTCTGTCTCATTTACAAGTGGAGTATAAATCTATGGTTAATTACTGCTTATGCATTGTGTGGATTTGATCATATATATAGCCACACTTTCAGAGGGACTTATATCTTTGTAGATACAAACTTGAACCAGAAAATGCTGTAAAATAATGCACAGAATATGTGTGCATGGGGAAAAGAGAAATGTTGCTCTGGGGTGTTTTTGCAACCAGATGTTGATATTTCTATCAAAAAATAATTGCAGAATTCCTCAAGGCAACTTTTCATGTAAGCCTTTAAAATGGAAAGAAAATTTAAGGTAATTTTATACATTTGGAATCATTCAATGATTTCAGCTGGAAATGACCATAAGAGTCAGTGGAGTCCAGGCTCCCACAAAAAGCAAGGCTAACCTCAAAATTAGATCAGGTTGCTCAAGATGTTTTTCAGCCATGTTCTGTGTATCTCCAGGCCTGGAAATGTCACAATAACTTTTGTCCCCTTTTCCAGTGCTTGCCTACCCTCATGATGAAGAAGTTTTTTACCTATATTTATCTGGAATTTCCTGTGTTCCAGCTTGTGTCTTACCCTATCACTCTGCACACCTGTTGTGGTTTCAGCCCAGCCGGTCACAAAGCACCAGGCAGCTGCTCGCTCACTCCCCCCTGGCCTCGGTGGGATGGGGAGTGATAATAAAAATATAAAGAAACGCTCATGGGTCAAGACAAGGACAGGGAGGAATCACTCCCCACTTATGGTCACTGGCAAAAGACAGGCTCGACTGGGGGAAGAAACCAAATCAATGTAATCCACTACAAATCCAAACAAACCAAGCATATTAGGAAGTAAAACTCAACCTTAGAACACCTTCCCCCCAGCCCTGCCTCCTTCCCACCTCAACCCCACTCCCAGTTCTCTCCACCTCCCGCTCCCGAGCGGCGCAGGGGGACGGGGAATGGGGGCTGGGGTTGGTTCCTCACACGTTGCCTCCGCCGCTCCTTCCTCCTCAGGGGCAGGACTCCTCGCTCGGCCCCTGCTCCGGCCTGGGCTCCTCTCTCCCCGGGCTGCAGGTGGGCATCTGCTCCCCCGCTGCCCTCCGTGGGCTGGGGGGGGACAGCCTGCCGTCTCTTCTCACTGGGGGCTGCAGGGCCATCAACCTCCTGCCCTCCTTCCTCACCGACCTCGGTATCCGCAGGGGGGTTCCTCTCCCATCCCAACCCCCGACTCACTGCAGGTTCCCTTCTGAAATCTGTTCTCCCAGAGCCGCTACCGCTGTCGCTGAGGGGCTCGGCCTGGGCCAGAGGCCGGTCCAGCTCAGAGCCGGGGAAGCTTCTAGAAGCTTCTCACAGGAGCTGGCGCTGCGGCCCCTGCCCCACTACCAAAATCCCGCCACACAAACCTAGTTCTTTAAATTGCAGCACTAAAGATTGTCAAAAGCTACCTGGCTTCTCCCAGGCTTTTCAGCTTCGAACAGCTGTGTGGCAGATGGGTACCTTTAGTATAAACTCACAATACACCTGTGCTTTTCTTGCTGAAATTATTTGTTGTCTTGACTTGGATCCTGTAACAGGGGGAACCACTGCATGGAGCTCACACAGGGCCAGGCCCTAGAGACCGCTAAGGGCACAGGCATTTCTTTAACACTCTAATTTCATTTGTTCTTCAGATCGGGGCAGCCTGAGACTTCCTTTTGAACATTTGCCACTAAAGAAACAGGATTCACCATTAGGTTTTGTTCCTAGCTGTGCTGGGCTGTAGGTGATTTTCTATTGGCAGTAAGCTTGGTCAGTGCTGTCCCCAGCTTGTGTACTGGAAACGTTTGAGCCAAGGAAGCAGTGAGCAGCGCATGGGCTAATTTGCTTCACTTCTCAATAGAGAAAATCAGTCCATGGTCTTCTCTGGGTGCTTGTGGCCAGACTGCTCTGGTATCCGAGGCAGCTTGTTTAAAGCGAGCTCATGTCTTCCTGTGCTACGCTGCATCTGCAGTCGAAACATGCCTCAGGCCTCCTGTTCCTTTGAATTCCTCTCCTGCTTTTTCTTAGAAGACTGCAAAGTATTCAGGGTGAGACTTTTTCTCTTCTCTTCTGGCTATAAACTGGTTGTGCATGGACATTTCAGCAAAAACCTCCAGCTACTGTGATGATAATGAAGAGGAGGACGATTACGCCAATAACAATAAATAATCCTCTTACAGATGGAAAAAGATGGGTACGTGTATTTCATGGTGTGGAGAAAATATAAAAATTGATCAATTATTTTCTATTTCTTACAATAAAATGAGCAGGCTCCAGAGATGTGTGAGGGCTTACAGAGTAAGGCAAACTTGGGATCCTCAGGGCCCTGCAGTGAGTTACCCACCCCTGGAAACAAGGACATAGTACACCCAGCACTGGCAAGCCTGTGTGAAAAACATAAAATATCAATTAGACATATATCCCAAAGCATCAGCCAAAAAAACCCCTTAAAATCAAAAATCAAAGCAACAAACACATCTGTTTAAAAGTTTATACGGCCATAATAAGCAACCTCCAGAAATTCCTAGATTGGAGAATTAATCTAACTCAGAAAAAAAACCCACTACATGAACCAGGCCTTACTGCTGAGTAAACATTTTATTTTTAAGCTATTTGTATCTTTTCTTTGAACACTTGCAAAGAGGAAGGAAAAAGGTGTAAGCAACACTTCCATTGGCAAGATAACATCGCTGCTTCAAGGCGCAAAACGAGATTTAGTGCATGAAAGAACTAAAAGTCTAATGGAACAACCAGCAAAAGGATGAAAATCCAATGTGAAACTATTTCAAGTCCTTTAAAAGTGTTTTTAATAATGAGAGTTACTTTTGCTGAAGAAGCTGTCACAAAAAATATAAAAGTGCCTGCTGTGGGATCACAGTTGATTACTGAATTAAGGGCTGCAAAAAATATGACAATGTTTCTGAGGATAATAAAACCAGTTTGGGGGTTTTTTTGCAGGAAAATGTAAATAAATGTAAGACAGTATCACGCTTTTGGCAGTCCACATCTATTTGTGTCTGTTGCCTTGAGGAGATGCAGCTGCTTTTCTAGATTGGGAAAAGTGGTAGAGAGATTCAGAATAAAAGTGCAAACAGATGTCTATAAGCCCAAGGTGTGAAATGTCTGTTTATGGATCAGGTAGTCAAAGTTCTGAAAATGTACATTTCTCTCCAGTGCCACTGATGGAGGCCCAGGTGATTATCCCAAATGCAGGTGTTTTCTCTAGGGACATCAAAAGCAAAGTGAGATAAATCCCACTGTATGTGTCACAGCACATTGCAGAAGTGGCTTTTATGTCTGCTCCATGTCATCTGGGGGCTGCTGCCACTCCATTATCAGCCCCACGGGCAGGAGAATGATGTCTTCCCACTCACTGGTTTAATGGAGAAAGGAAAGGGAATCTCTGCTTGGAGAAACATGCCTAAAGATATTTGCATACCAACACACAAGCAAAGCTATAAGTGAGATTTGATCAGACATGACATGATGACTTAAGAATATCTGAATTTTCTTAGACTGTTGTGTTGTGCCTTGATAAGGGGCTGTTCCTTAATAGAAGGTCTCAACATGTTATTTTGCTTTTTTCCTCCAATCTGTTTTTTACATAAGCTATTCCTTATGAGCTTGTAGGTACTATGCAGAAGTAATTTCTTGCATCAAATCAGATGTTTTATCATACCTGCTGTGGACAGGTGATTTTCATTTTGCATTTCCTCATTCTTGCTTTTGAGGATTCAAAAATCCTCAGTTTAAAATATGTTACTCCTGTATTACTAAATGCAGATAATATACTTTTTATCATTTCCTTCTTTTACACATTTCTGGCTGGGATGTTACTAGGCTAGTATTTTGATTTGAAGAACAAGGCCTGCTCTTGATTAAATGAATCTAAATTAAATCAAAACTAGCAATATGCTACAAAAGAGTGAAAAAAACCAACTGTACATGCCACATCATACATTCAGTCAGGGCAATATCTGGGTTTGGTCAGATTCATCCCCACGCCACATAACTTTTACTTTATAAATGGAGACAATGCTAAAGTTTCTCACATGCCACTTTGGTTATTGCCAGTATATGGATCTCAGGCCTCTAAGAAATAGCTTTTTGCTTTACTCGGGTGCAGTTTTGTCAAAACAGTCATAGTGAAGGTGTGACCTTCTTGGATGTGACAAAATGTTGGAAGCCCATCCCCGTGGTTATACTGGGCTCTCCTGAGGGCTGCTGCATGGTGGCACAACCACAGCTGCTAACTCCAGTGCCCTGTGAAACAGCTTAGTGGCATGGGACTGAAGTTATGCATGAATAGCCTGATTTAATCTGCATGCTTTTTGACCTGTGTCTTTGGAAAATGACTAACGTTTTAGCAAAATTCACAGCTAGACACTTCCCCCCACCCCACCCCCCCGCTGCTCCCCCTGAAATCCAAGGTTTGTTTTTGTTAAATAGTTTATCATTACTCCTAATTAGCTAGTAGTGGGCTGCCAATTATTTCTGTATATTAGAAGTAACATGCAGAAACCTTCTTTTTACTTATTATGCATTGATATATTTGCATTTTAGTTTTACGTATGTGTGCTTCTATAGCACTGAAAGCCTACAATAGGCTTACACCAGGATCATTGACTGTCTGATTAGTAATAATTACATATTCTGTTCAGCGGAGATGATTATTCAGTCTTAATTCTAACACCAGATAACTGTTATAGCAGAATTGCCATGTCCCTTGCTGACGAATGGACCAGAACTTCCTCACTTTTCCTGCATGGTTTTATGAGCACATCTATTCCACTATCCTTATGAAAATGCCTACAATTTATTTTCATTGGGACACTTAATGCTTCCTTAAGAACACATGGTAGAACATGGAAGGAAAGTGAGATCTGTGTATTCTGAGGCAGAATCAATCATGTGTTATTAACCATATAAATGTTAGGGGTCTTGTCTAAGCCAGTCATGAGGCCAGTTAAGTGAGACAGGATTGTTCAGACAGTCCTTCATTTATCTTAGTTGTCTGGTTTAGGACTGAATGAATCTAGAAGTGGTTGTCTCTCTCCACTGCTTATAGAAAGAAATTAGAAGCCTGGTTTAGACTAAGAGCCTGTTTTATGTGGCTAAAGGTAGGTGAAATGAATCCCAGTCCTGTGGTCTTCCAATTGCAAGTGGATATCTCTGGATTACATAGTTTAAGAAGTGAATGACTACTCGGACCTTTCCTAGCATCACCAAAATTTCTTGGAATTTCAGAATAACCAGACAAACAGATCATGTATTCTTATGTCTGTGTAGCACACTGGAGGAGTGATCTGAAAACATAAATAATCAGTTTATGCAGAAAAAACCTGCCTGTACAAAAGCAACTGTACTTCCTTGCCTTTGTTGTTTGTTCTGTGAACTGAATGAAGCTCAGGTAGTGTAATTTAGGACTTTCATAATATGTATGCACAAGGAGACTGATTCGAGGTTGTATTGGCACACTGAAATGTAGCATATTCTAACTGTAAAATCCCCAATTTCTCAATTTAAATGTTTTCTATGTGTGGCTAATTAACAAACTGTGGTGCTGCTCATACAACAACACAACTTTTGAAGCAGAACTAGTATTGCTGCATGACTCTGATGCACAGTTTGGGGTTGGTATTGTACTCCTGCCTTTTCAACAGACTCTTGCACATGGCAGACTCCCCCAAAATGTCCTTCTCCGTGATTTATTATTCTCAAGTGTGCTCACTCCAGCCAGTTGGCTGTTTCCTCATCATTGCAGTTGGTCAAATGCAACTTCCTTTATTTGGACATTCTTCACAACGCTTTTTTAATGTAGCTACTATTTTATCTAAGTAACTTGTTTGTCATCAATATATAACTCAGTCCTAAATCTTATTTGGCTTTAACAAAGGCTATTTTAGTAATTGTAAGTTTATGGGAAGAACATGGTTTTCATCGTTCTTGGTGAAATATCAACTTTGCTCTTCGTGCAGAAGAAGGTGAAAGAGGTGGCAGTTGGACTTGAATATCTCAGTAATGCTTATGATATATTGCAAAAATATCTGTATGAATAGTCAGGATAACAATTACTACTAACAGCTAGATGTGAGACACAATACAGAAGCTGAAAGAAAAGGCAAAATGGTGGCAATTCACATCTTGTTTCCTCTGAATTACGTTTAATTACAATAATAATCAAGAGGTACTTCAGAAACCACCCTTTCCATGGGCTTACCAGCTACTCACCTAAACACAGACTCTTCATGATCTGACAGCAGGAGCTAATTCTGCAGATCAAAAGAATTTATAGTTTTTTAGCCTTGATTATGTTCATAATAGATCAAAAAAGTCAGAGACAGAAAACACTGGACATTTAGGCCGCTTCTTGGGGAACGAGACTGTTCCATAAAACTTTATATGGCTTTTTCTGCTCTGCTTTCGAAAAGTCCACATGGCTGGTCAGCTGCCTTTTGGGAAATATTCCACAACATAAACCAGCTGTCCATCAGAATATTTACTTAATCTTCATGTAAGTTCTTTCTTTCTGCCTTTCATGCCTCCATTCATAGCTGTTCTGTTATATTAGATGGTTCTTCCCTCTGTTTGGTGCTACTCCTACCCCATTAGCTTCAGTGTGTGGTTTGCCATGCTGAAAATAAGTAGTAGTTTTCTTTGTAAATAAGTATGTAGTGGAGGTAAAAATTGAGAGAATTGCTTGGCGTGAGTTGCAGAGAAATTCAGACTAATAATGACACACATCCACAACCGTCTTGTAAGCAGATGCAGCTTCAGAGTAGGTTTTGAAATCATGACATAATGGATAGGAATAAACCAACAGCAACATAAAAACCTCCTCAGACTGATGTCGTCCTTAAATTTGGTGTCTCTGACCCTGATTAGATAAGCCATCACTAGTAATAATTAAAGTTTAGCTCTCAGATTGGTAAGTAGACAGAAAAAAAAGTATTTTTTACATAAAATTGTTATGTTTATCTGTCTGTTTTTATGATGCAATCAGCTTGTTTGAAGGAAAGAATTTGTAAAAAGCTTGAAAACATACAGTTTAAGTAGATATTTATTTGACATTCTTATCCCATAGAGCCTCCTACTAGAAATGCAATCTAATTCATTAAAGTTCTGAACCACAGAAGCATAAAATGATGTTGGAATAAAATCCCATAGCACTTAGCAGTGTTTGTGAATGACTAATGCTGTTAGGGATACCTCCTGTCATTACCTGCTTGTAAAGGAGACTGAGTGGGATTTCTTCAGATAAAGTATTAAGCCTCTCTACACAGAGTACAGGCCTGATGCAGTGAGTGGTATTAAAGGAAAACAGAGCTGAGATTACATTGTGTGGAGTGCCATTTTTTACTGTTGTCACTATTTAAAGTATCATAATGGGTTTAGTGACAGTTGCTTAACCCCACATATATAGAACATTTCATCTTCTCATTTAACTGCCTTTATACTCTGAAATAATGGGTTTCAAGAAGCTTATTTGACTATTGCATTTACAAATAATTGGCATTTTAGTCTAATAACGTTTAGAATCTTCCCTGGTCTCATTAATTTTGTTTCAGTTAATTTAAATATTTCACTGCAGCCTAAAGCTATGTTGAGCTTAACTGTGATTTCTTATCTGACACATCAATTTTGGTTAAGCTAAGCAGGTTTTGAATAGAAGATCTTGTGAGAAAACAGAGAAGCAGCTTGATTCTCTCTGGGATGTCTGTGCACTACTAATGCACTAATGCCCACCAACTTCTTGGAATCTTATTTTTTTTTATTATTATTATTATAATTAATTTTCCAATAAAGAGATTTACCAGACTCTCAACAGCTTTGTGGAGAGTTGGATGATGCCTATAGAGATGAGAATGAGAGATTAGACACAGTAGCTTTGCATATATCCTGTGGGCTAGGAATGGCTCATTCTGTTACTATAAACACTTATTATTTTTCAGTCAGAATTTAATTATTACCAAATATACCACATCTAGATTTCGTGTTTTGTGATCACTGAATAGAGTATGACATTCGTTAAAATATCCTGTCTCCTCATTTATGGCAAAATTCCATCTACAGTAAAAATATTTTTTTCCTAAACCCCCTGCAGTTTAAATATTGTTTATCATTCCTAAAAACAGGACTTGGGTCTTCAGTTGTTAAAATCAGTGGGAATTTTTTTATAAACTTTTGTAACAGTTTAGTGACTTTCATCCTTTACCTTCTGTGTTGATTTACTTTTTTGTAATTAATTTCTGAGTTTCAAATTAAAAATGTGCTGAAATATTTCTACTCAGATGGTATGTTTTCAATAAATTTTCAAATGCTTAAATTAAGCTTTAAGTCAGAAGTTACATCTTTGTACTTTTTTTTTTAAGGTTAACACTTCATATTGGCTAATGTGTATTTATATATATATAAAGCAATATATATCCATATATAAATGATTACATATATATATAAAAATATAAATGAATACATATGTATATATGTATGTGTGTATGTATGGATGTATGTATATGGATTTCTCTATTTATATGCCAGTGTGTTTCAGTGTATAGCACTGAGGGACAAATTCAAGTTCCCTTTATGTTCAGGGTAGTTGTGTTGAACATCTTGGTACTGAACAAGACCATAAAAATCTTACTGTGTTTAGTATCTTTTTGTTGAATTTGCATGAAAAATAAAAGCCAGGGAGTAGGACTTTAGCCAAGATACCTGACTTGCCCCACATGTCCTATGATTATAGGAAATTAGTCAACTGTCATTATAATATCTCACAGAAACTTAAGAAATCTAATTTTGTGTGGTTTAGTGTAGTTTTATAGTAATTTATAAAAAGTATAGCTTATATATCGTAAAGATACCTATAGAAAAGGTAAGACTGCAAACCCGTGAATATCTGCACTAGTACTTGCTCTCGGAAGCCCTTCTGGTGTAAATCTGTCATCCCAGAGGACTCGGGAAGCTGCGCTGATGTGCTGGAGGTGACTCCACTGACCTGAGGCATCCGATTGACTGGCACCCTCCTCTGACTCCTACCTTGCTCTATAAAGCAACTGAGACAAATCTTTTTGATTCTTCTTTCCCCAGGCTCCCATTGCTGTTAAGAAAAGTGGCATTAAAATATTACTGACAGATTGGTAAGTCCTTTTGTTTTAAGTTATTATATTTCAATATTTTCAACTTGTTATGTTTGAATGTTTGTTTTTCTTGGATTGTTCTTTTAATGCCATCATAACATTCAATTTAATTCAAGCATCGATGATACAATTCATTGTAATACCAGCATAACATTCAATCATGGTTTGAAAAGCAAATCTTTGCCTTTGCAAATGGGTGTCCACACTAGAGGAGAATGGTTTAGCTTTTACCTTCTTCCTTTGCAACACACCTAGGGTTTAGGCCAATTGAACGTGTGTCTGCGCATGTTGGAAATGAGGCTGCACAACTTTTCTCTCAATGGTGCAGTTCATCTGTCAATCCTAAAACTCATACTCTATACTGGCAGAAATGCATGTGGTGTCAGCACTATGGTACATACACAGAATTCCAAATCTGGTGGGTTTTAGAGATGTTGTCGACGTATCAGGGTGTTTTTCAGGACCAGGTTGTGTTCCATCCAAGTCAAAGGAAAGCTTGCCGTGCACTTCTGTGGTAGCTGGGTCATTCTGGTTTAAAGTTGACAGAATTTGCTGAGTGTTAATGTATTTATTTATTTATTGTATTGAAATGATTCCCATTATGTCCAATAGACATTTTCTACTGGAGTTAGCACTGAGGGATTTAGCTATTTGTCACTATATTGTTTTTACTGTGTTTTGTTGTATGTTGATGTAATGGAAAATAACATATAGACCATCAAATTGTTATCTTATTATTCAACAGAAACAATTTATTAAAAGCCTGGCAAATGAAGTAATAAGTAACAGAAATGAGAAACTACACAGGTGTTCATCAAGTTGTTTCTGCAGTTTAATGTACAATATTGCATGTTACCATGCCAGGATACAAAAGTAGTTATTTTAAGCTGCTCTAGCACGTATATCTTGAGGTACCTGTCATCACAAGATGTTAATTCAAAAAAGTTTAACATGCTATATAAGGAGAGACCATCAAATCAGCTTGCTTATGGATTCTTGATAAAATATTTACATGAAATAGCATTATGTGACTTTTCTGTGAAAAATGTACCTAGTAAATGACTGTTGGAGAAACACAACAGGTGCAACATGCTGTACAAAACCCATAGATTTACTTCTGTGAAATTGCCTCAATTAGAGAGCATTTTTATTCAAAGTTTGTATTGTTTTATTCATCTTTTTAGAGCTCTTTTACTAGTGAAATGATTGATGAAGCCAGTCAACCAAATCAAAGGAATAAAATTATATGCATGTTAAAAAATAAACTGAAGTGAAAAAGAAGGTAACACAGGTGGCTCTATTAAAACACATACAGAAATGTCATCAGGAAGATGCTGGTTTTAACCTTTTTTCTATTAAGTTCAGCATCTGTGCAAAATAAGATTGCAATCTTAAACTCATATTGAGAAAGGATTATGTTTATATCAAATTATTGAATGATAGCAAGAATGGGTCCTTACCATGCATTTGGAAATGCATTGTTCCTTTCGTTTTCCTAAAAGGGAATCATTATGATTGAACTGTATCACATAGTTGAATTGAGTATTTTTTTTTTCTTACGTTGTGTACAGAGCTAGAGCTGGCAAACATTTTCCCTAGTGGCAGTCCCAGGTTAGCAGAATCTATTTTATATGCTGAGGAGGCAGCTGTAGGAAATGTCACAGTTCATTTTGGGGAAATCATAGCACTGACCAGAAATCAAATCAAGCAGTGAATAATATAGTGTTATTGGCTTGGTCTATGCCTCTCCAGCCTATGCTGTGTTCACCTCCACTTTATAGGCAGGTACTGGGTCCCAGTGCAGCTGTGGTACCTTTGTGTGAGGAAGCTATTCCCCTGGAAAACAGATTACAAAAGACTTTAGGAAGGAACAGAAAATGCTACCAAAACCAGAATAAGAAAATTCCTTTGAAAAAGTGGTGTTTATGTAAGGACACTAAGCCTTAATCTTGCTATCTAGTTGAACAGCATCTAGGACCTGATTAGGGAAGTGTCCAAAGATAGATGTCACAGATCATCTCCCTTAACCTTCATTTCATCCAGCATAATTTAGAGAAATCCATGGCAGTGCATCATCCCAATTCTGCAACTTCTACAGAAGCACTTGCTGTCAAAATAAATTTAATCATCCATCTATATTACTAAATTAGAAAGGGCCTGGGCCGTGTCATATGCTTTGTGGTACGTTGTGTACTCCCAACAAATGTCCACCATAGTCTGAAGAATATCACAAGCCACATGCTGCTCTCAGCTGGCAGCATGGTAGAAATCATCCTAATTTATTGAAGGAAAGTATTCAGCTGCATGGAGGAGCGTGCCGTGGGGCTTGCCCTCCATAGCAGAGAATGGCCCTTGATCCATTGCATTTACTGAGGGAGATGTACCCATAGGTATGGACTTGGATAACAGGTGAGGTCCAGGTTCTAGCCCTTGCTGTGTCACAGATTTCTGTTATAGCTGTAGTCAAGTAGTTTTAATGGTATGATTTTGTTAAACGATGTTGTAGGGCTCTTGCCAATAGTTTTTGTGTAACTAGGTAACCGTTTTACCTTTTATCCCATTAGTATTTATAGAGTTGCTTTATGCTTGTTCTGCTCATTTCAGTTCTTGAAGTAGAAAGAGGCTATTCCATGTGATAAGTTAAGCCTGGATTCATTTCAACTAACATGGAAATCCTAAGTGAGCAGTAAGCTCTCTTTTTAGCTAGTGGGGATAGAGAACCATCTCCAGAGGCCAATTCATTCCACCTCTGATGTGAATTGCTCGCTGGAGTTGTCTCTCCCTCCTCACTGACACCTCAGATAAATAGGACAATTCTGAAGACTTCATTCTATTAGAACTGCTCATAAACAGGACATGGTGATTTGCTGGTTTTAATCATGTTGGTATATTCATACACTTTTAGTTTCCCTTAGTTCCTGTTTGAACATTATCATCAGCTTTGTACATCTTCTTTAAGGCATTTGTAAGTTCATGTTGGAACAGAACTTGCAGTTTCTCTCAAAATAGGTTGACTTTCAAGAATTATATTTATCTGCTCGTTTTGTGTATAGAGTTAGTGATTGTGTTTTCTTCAGCTGTCTTAGCCTCTGCAAAGCAATTTTGAATACCATATTGTAGCAATTCACCATATGTAAGCTGAAGAGAATAAAAGTTTTGATACATCACTGATATCATTTCAGCTTAAAATACTAGAAAATATTTGCATAACAAAAAACCACTAAGATTTAAAACTATTTCTACTGTGACACTTAGGACTTTTCTGGCCTTCTGTGATACTTTTCAGAAACAATGAGTTACATTTATGATCATGGCGAGTTTTAGTTTTCTCGTATTAACCTTGGACCATCCACGTCCAGTTTTCTGTTTGTTTTTAATGTATTTTCATCCACTAAAATATATTCTACATCTCCATCTATCACTAACATTTGCCAATAATTTGTTAAGTTTTTGTCCCTTCAGTAAAAGCTTTGAACAGTTTCGTTGCTAATGGTTCAAAATAATAAAATTTTAGCGTAGGTAATTCCCAGATGAGCAAACAGAAGCTCAGGCATCCAATTTAAAAAATTTAGGTGGGTAGGAACTTCTGGAGGTCATCTGTTCCAAGGCTGTGCTCAGCTCAGGACTAATTTCAAAGACAGATCTGGTTGCTCAATGTCTTGTCTAGGAAAGTTTTGTGTATCTTCAGGGATGGAGATAATCACATCTGACCTGAGCAACCTCTTCCAGTGTTTCATCACTCTCATTGTGAACAACTTTGTCATTACAGCCAGTTGAAATTTCTCTTGCTTCAGCTTGTCAGCATTGCCTCTTGCCCTTTCACTGTGCATCTCTATGTGGAATCTGACTCCACCTTCTTTATAAACACAATGAATTCTACTCCCATTCTGCATAACCTAGATATCACAATAGTTGTCACAACCAGCTTTGGAATGTCTTTGCCAGGAAAAAATGCTGTTTCTTAAAATAAGATATAGAGGCAGAGATTTTATTTATAAATGGAATGAGGTGATTTTCTGATACATCTGCAAGCATCTGTGAAGAGGACTCATGGGTGATCCAAACTAGATTAGGGATGATGATGAAACATTAGTTAAACCTGCTAAAAAAGCAACATTGAAGAAGGATAAAGTCAATGTTATGACACACCACTTTCTGATACTCAAGATGACTTTATAAAGCAGTTGCCTACCCTACACAGTACATTCAAGAAGGAAAATAATGTAAAAAATCAGTGGCAACTCAGAATAGACAAGTTCAGTGCTGTGTGTGCATTTGTAAATCTATGTTAGCAGTGGAAATAGATTTTATATCCTACTGCTTCTTTGTCATATCCACAAACACTAGTGAAAAGAAGAATGGTTGTTAGCGCTACCTGACCTAAAAAATGCAAGGTGCAGCTGATGAATGCTGAGTCTTACCAATGAAAAGCAACAGCAAACAAGTCTATCGATCAATATATATGGAATAGTGTTTACAGTGAAAAGTGGAATAATATACTTCGGAAAAGAGACAATACCAACTTTATCTGATGTACTTATTTCCACGAATTTTAAAGAAGCAAGGATAGTTGATGTGTAGATGCAAACCCCATTTGGATAACATGATGGTCTACTAAAACTTCAGAGTCATTTTTGGGACAGAGCTCTCTGAGACAGTGGCTCTGTCCCAGCTTGCCAGGACTGCAGTCATCATAAAGAGCCCGAGATAGGTCCTT
This sequence comes from Aviceda cuculoides, assembly GCA_035590195.1. NCBI lineage: Eukaryota > Metazoa > Chordata > Aves > Accipitriformes > Accipitridae > Aviceda > Aviceda cuculoides. Next base: position 21,284,051 of record JAVJGG010000027.1, read on the forward strand.
TGCACCTCAGTTTGACAAAAGTGCATAATAGGTATGCCATTTGAGGTAAATGCTCCAAAACTCCAAATCATGCTTTCTCTGCCTTTGTAAAAGTTGTCAAATAACCCATATTTTCTGCCTTTCTAGCTAACCTGAAATATCCTGTCTGTTGGGATTTTTAGAGACGAGTCTGTTCTCTCTAAATATGGTGAAATCAGAAAATTTATCTGGCTGAATATCAGTCTGAATGCCTGAGATTTGTCCAGAATCCATTCTAGTTTGAAAAAAGTTAGGTGGCCAGTGTGTATTATAAATGCCTTTCTTTTCTGTAAATAGCTTAAAATGAAACAGCTAAACAAACTACTGTTTGCTATGTGTATATTTAATTTGGGATGGGGATTTAACATTATACAGGGAAGATGATACAAAGAACATTTAAAATAAAGCTGCAGTTCTGTATTCAGAACTCAAGTATGTACACCAAGGTCCAGAAAAACTATACAGTTTTTGTCTAATCTGTCCTGCAGTTGATCACTGTATCTGAATTGCCTAGATAAGACATAAACCTTTGCAAGAAGTAAGTTCTTAATACTTGGAAATCTGGGTTGTTGCTTGGGGTGTTTTTTGGGTTAGGGGGTTATTTGTTTGTTTGGGTGTTTTTCTTTTCCCCTCTCTCAGCAAGTTGTTGTCTAGGAAACTGTAAATCAGGAGTATATAACATTGTATTACAGAAGTCCCACCTGAATTTAGGGTCCCAATATCTCATTAAGTAATTCATTCTCCAGAGGGGAGGACCAGTAGGAACACAAAGGCAAATGACTTGCCTGAGATTAATAGGATAGAGCCTAAAAGAAAAAGCTCGAAACTCCTGAGTCCTAGTCCCAGCTACTGCTGCCTTTCACGCCGCTTCACTTTCAGTTGCGTGACCAGGACTTTTCATCACTTACGCCTCTAATACGTTGGGGAAGGACTTGTAAAATGGTCATCAGTTAGGAACAGCTACAAACTGAAAAATAAACCATTTAATATGATTCATTAGGACTTTGAATCTCCAGCAGGAGGTAGGTTCCCACACAATAATGTTTTAAATAAAACGTAAAATCATCTGGGTGTTTTGTCATCACTGCAAGCCACCATTATTCATACACTGTTAATGAGTATAATTTATGATAAGGCACAATGACACAGCACGAAAGATTTCTGCCTAAGGCACCAACAAGCCTTGTGATGCTCGTGTAACAAGGTAATCGTGGTGCAGCTCATACAGAGTTTGTGACGACAGATCCTAATCTGATATGATTGTCCTGTGTTATAAAAACAAAGCTAAATTGAAATGATAGACCCGCAAGACATTTTGATGATAAGATTTGTGTGGTTTTTTAATGGTGTTCTCTCCATAACTTCTTTCACATCAGTTTAAAAGAGTAACAAGATGTTGGAAAATATAATCCCGGTAATAATCAGTTATATTTCATCTGTGCTTACAATTGTTTAGTACATAGTGTTACACCTTTAATATGGAAATAAATCTGGGAAAGAGAATTTTTTTTTCACTGGCCTACTTTTAAGTCTTCACTTGTGGCCATTCTCCACCCTGTGAGATGTGAACTAGAACAGATCTGTGAGTAGCATTGGTGCTTTAAAAGTAAGGCAGAAATCCTGGTCCATGGATAGCTATGCACAAAAGGACTTATAATTACAAAGTCCAGAATGAGCACTCATCACAGTCTAGCTTGACCCTCACCCCTCAAACTGTAGAAAATTTACTAGTAGCTGGAGAAAAGCATAACACTCTAATCCATTCTTAGGGACTCCAGATAATGATAACTACACTACCTCAATTTGCCTGAGTAGATCCCACCTAATTTTAGGTACTACATTGAGCTCCCTTACATTAAGACTGTAGCGACTGTCTTTGCAGGCATTGGAGAAGGGCGATTCAGCCCATGTTAGATCTCAGTCCTCTTGTGGAACAAGATCCTGCTGAGGATTGCAGGATATCTCAGGCTGGAAGGGAGCTCAGGAGGTCTCTAGTCCAATCTCCTCTTCGAAACATGGTCAACCCTGAATTCAAACCAGGTCACTGAGAAGGAGACTTGAAAGCCTCCAAGAAGGGAGACAGGGCCAATAGCCTTACTGAAGATGAGGTGAATGACAGCCACTGCTCTCCCCTCATCCAGAGGTCCAGCCATTTTTGTCACAGGAGGCAATCAGTTGGGTCAACTGTGAGTTATCCTTGGCAAATCTATGCTGATTGCTCCTGATCACCTTCTCCTTCATGCACACTGAAATGTGATCCAGGAGGACTCGCCTCCATGTTTTTCCCAGGGACTTGGGTAAGGCTGACCAGTTCGTGGTTTCCTGCACTATCTTTTCAACCTTTTTTGAAGCTGGGTGCAGCATTCACCTTTGATTTTTTGTAGAAAAAAAATGGGATGGTGAGGCTTCCGTCTCAAGTTATCTTGGTTAGATATTAAGTATTTTAATTCTCTCACTCCTAAAACTGTGCATTACTGAGATAAAATACCTCAAATTTTAATTTTTCAGCTTCCACTTTCAGGAATGGTTTTGTTAGGCATTTGTCAAGCAGAACTTCCCCAAAATAGGTATCATTATTAACGTACTTCAACAAAGTGATCAAGTCACCTTTCAATCATCTCTTTAATAAGCTGAATAAGCTATGCAGGACCTTGAAAGCAAAGGCAAGAAGTTTGAACTTGATGTTTAAATGGCTGTTTTAATGTTCTCTAGCCATGTCTTAATCCTATTTCCAATGACTTTCAATATGTATTATTTGTAAAATTATTAAAATTTATTCTTTAGTTATGCTGACTTTGCTTTGATGGCATGAAAGGCATCCAAGATTACCATTTCTATTAATTGGCTTTAATCAAGAATTTCTACAGACAGTAGCCAGGTAATGATAAAACTGCATCAATTTCACTGTCACATGCTGCATTTTAAGTGATGATGCATTTTCTCTGTGGCTTTGTATTATTAATATCATGTATTTATATCAAGACAATCTGTAAGGGTCCCAGTGGAGATAAGAGGCCTAAAATATCTAGATGTAATAATGCGCTCCTACTCACAAAGACCTCCTATATAGAAAAATCAGACAAAGGTTGGGAAAAAAATCCATTTCTGTCTCAATTTTTAATTGAGGAAAAAAGCTAAAACACCTCAGAGACACAATAAATATTATGACTAAGATCATGTAGGTAGTACCTTGAAATTCTCTTACTAGTGTCTTTATCCAAAACCAACCTGTCCCTTTCAATGAAATTACAAAATTAGAAATTTAACAAATAATCTCGTTGTGCATTCATAAGTGCTTTAATGCAAAGAAAAAAAAATCCAGTCAGTTCTCGTCCTGTGTATTTGTAGCACTTTAAACAGACTTATAATGAAAATAGAAAAGCTGCCTACTTACAGATAAGAGATTGATGACTGGGATTAAAACAGAAAAATATCTTCATTGGTCATTTGCAGCACTCTTTAGTCAAAGTAATGACTTAAAGGATCGTACTAGAAGAAAATTTAATGCAAGATTTCTATCAGAAGTAAAAGGCAGCACTTTAGGGAGTAACAATTACAGACTGGTAATAGAGGGCTTTGATGTATCACATTATTGTAACATGATGAAGGGATTAATAATAACAATAATAATATCATAATGCAGTAAGACAAGCATAAGCTATAAATAACAAACACATTAAGTTCCAATGAAGTGGGAATGTAGATGAAGGTATTCAATAGGCGATAGCGAATATACAGGACTTCAGGGAAGAACTTGCACAGATAGAAATGCTCGATTGTAAGGAAACAGAGACTGGGAGGACTAGGATACTTTCTTTTTGATAAAACTGTATCAATCAAGTGTTCTTTTGTTAAAGGGACTAGAGGAACAATTACATTGTTAAAAAATGCTTATGGGATACTTTTAAAAATCTGTATGATAACTGGCTAATATTCAGTATATTATCTAATACAGTCAGACAACTTAAATGATACTGCACAACCCTGGGAAAGGAAAATCAGTATGTGATTTCACTTAGAAGCTCATGGGAACTTTGTCAGAAACTCATCTTTACCAGAAGATTAAACCCATTTGCTGTAATACTTAAATTATCATGGAGTATTAGTGCCCATGAATATTACTGAGTCGTTCACTGTGCTTATGCTAGATCAGAAACAAAATCAATACTCCTTCCCCTCAACCACTTCCACTATATAAAAAAAGTTATATGACATTTCCAGAAATACCAGGTAGAAATCCAGTTCCCACTGAAGCCGATAGCACAAGTTGACCATCATGGTGCTCAAATCTCGTTCTGAATAGTTCCAGTGACTATATGTAATAGAAGGCCTGGTTGCAGACATGTTATAGATGTCTCACTAATTACTTAGAATTAAATACACAAGTAGATTTGTGTCTCACGTTATGCTTCCATTGCACGAGACGAGTGGTGATGAACTACTGCAAAAGGCTGCTGGGAAAAATTAATCAGGATGCTCATGCAGTATCTGCTGCTATCTGAGTTGACAGCAGTAAAAACTTTGGCCAAAATACTAAATTGCCATAAGAAGACAGAAAACAAACAGAAACTTAAGAAACTTTGGTGGGGAAACCTTTGAGACCAGAACTGTTTTATAGCATCCCATTTCAAGAAAACAGTATTATGAAATGTTACAGCTAAATGCAGAGCAGACTGTGACAATATGTCATGGCATATCTTGTGTGTCAATTGTTTTCTCCTTTGGGAAGTAGAGCAAAAAAGGAACTGTTTTGTGTGCCATCTGTTTAGCGTGATCCTACGCTTGTTGCATATATCAACCATATGACCAGTCCATGTATGTGCCAGAAGAGATCACTCTTTTCCAATGCTTATTTGATTGTGCTTTAAAAAGAAGTCTCCACAGCCTTCCTTTAACAAAGAAGTTTCTTGTAATAAATTGCATAATTCTAGATTTTATGCCCATCTACTTTGGCCACTGAATTCATGCCTCTAAATATTTATCAGTAAGGCAATCTTCTTCCACAGGAATGTGTTTCACCTTGCTAAACTAACAACTGCAAATATGATTAATCACTTTTCCCTCGAGGTCATTTATTACGAATGGCTCATGTAGTTACTACATAGAGCATCCTTCTAGGGTGGTGTGATAAAGTGAAGGCTTTTACAAATTGGATTCTTGCTTGGTTGGTGCCTACTGCCATTACCTGTGTGAAATTGCATGGCTGACTCTTACAGACTGTAATAGTTTGAGAAACTGTCCTAATACATCAAAAAACCACCAACAACCAAAACCCACCAAAAATCCAAAAGAACCCCATTCCAAAACCCTCATCAAACAGAAGTTTTTATACTATCAGCTTGTCTCAAAACAACCTCCCTATCCACTGCATTTTATAATTACAGAGGGTAAGAAATTGATGCAATGTAGTCACTGTAAAAGTTCCGTTCTTTTAGGAGTGGTGCTTAAAAACATTTTCTAACACAGAACACTTTAATTTGGGAAACATGACTGTCAAAGGAAAATATTCTCCTTCATGGGAAAACAAGCAGATGAAATTACGCTTCTGTCTCTAAGACATCATGATAGACAAGAAACATTCATGCCTGCAAACCCAGTCTATTTTAACCCAGTTCATTGAATTCCTCCTAACTTCTAAGAAGATTTCTTTGAATCTGATGGAAGTGACGGATCCATTGTGATAAGTCACATCTTGAGCACCAGTGTAGTAAACATCTATGTTTTTCTGTATTTTTTTTCTTTCATGCCCTTTTTGCTTCTGAGTCGTTATCTTCCCAAATACAATTTTTGTTGGAATATTTTTTCTCATTCATAAAAAACCCTCCATATTTTATTCAAATGTGCTGAAGGAGACTTCCATAGAATCAGTTGGCAGTTGTGCACCAAGCTGGACTGTGGCGAACTGGGAAAGTGAAAACCTTTATAAAAGTTTGTTGTAAAGAGTCTCTCCAGGGACATGTTACTGTAAATGTTTGAACCTTTTCCTGAGGATATCAGATCTCTAGAGGTTCAAATCTTTGTCTTTGAGACAGTAACAAATAAAACACAACTGCCAATGCCTGGGGCCTTCATTCCAAAATAAATCAGTTTTTGATTGAGTGGAATGAGAATAAAATCAATGCTTGGGGAAAACCACAAAAAAATATTAAAACTGTGTCTCTAAAATACACTAATGTTTGTATTCCCAACACAAGAAGTTTTTACATAAGCAAATTAATTTCCCCTGCTATTTTAACTGTAAATCTGAAACATTATATTAATTGGAGTAAATTAAGAGCATAATGCATATCCTTTCAGAGTTTTATGATCTTATGTTGACTTCTTTACATTTCTTAGAAACATCCTTCTTATAACACTTAAAGCTCTTCAGTAGTAGCAAACAGAAATATTCATGCAACAATATTAATGTTGTTAAAATAGAGTAAAGGTACATGGCAAATATCATACCATATTTTAATAACCTGATTTCATCACTTACTTTGAAAATAGAATATCATATATTAAGGTGGATTTGGAGACGTGCTTAATTAAAGGCGCTTTAAGTAACTCATAGGAGCTGTCTTGTAGTGAGCGGTAATGGTGTAAATATAGGATTATGTTAAATTAGCACAAAAGAGAAGTCAGTCTGTGCAGAGCAGTGGTACCTCTAACAATTATCCAATGTAACACGAAATAAGTACACTCCAAAAGTATTTGTAGTGAAAGTCAGAAATATGTAAAAATTTTACTCAGTGTGAAATAAAGAAGGATACAAAATATGCCACTGATTTCAGACCTCAGTAGAAGTCTAAAATAAATGAGGTTTCCTCTCAACATAAATTTTAATTTTTCCCCAAGAATGTACATCAAACACATTGAAGAACGCAAGCTTCCAAGACCCAAGACGATCTTAAACAGGTTGGTTAGGGTTGCTTTGCAATGCAAAATCAACCTTCCTTCTGGGCTTTTGGCATCTCTTTTCTTGCAAAAGGGATCTTTTCAGTTAGAAAACTCTAACTATAAATAAATCACAGTCCCTTGAAATCTCTTCTGCATGCATAGCTTTGTAGTTAGTTTACCACCCCTGCTTTTATAGCCTTGTTACTTCTGTATTTCTGCAAGAAGAGGTAGGGGAGGTCCAAAATGAATGAGTTTTCTCTGATTTTTATAATTCCTTAAGTTAGTTGTTGGAATATGATCATGTCATTAATGAAAAAAAAAAAAAAAACAACAAAATAAAGCAATCTGAACCAAAATCAAAGTAGACAGTTGCCTCTATGTCCTTACACTTTCTAAACTTTTCAGTAATTTAAGTCATCATAAGAAGGCATTACCTTCTGGACAGGCCTAGCTGTCTGAAAACTAACATACTACAAAATCAGTGCCGAAATGTGTAGTTACTTTGGTGAAAGTTATCCAAAGCATAAGTGGTTCTTTTCAATACGTTGGCTTTTCTAGAACTATTCAACATATTTCTGTTTAACGATACCAACAGGCAGTTGATGTAGATACTGAATGTTATTGCATAATAGCTTTTTTTAGCAGTTAGTGAAAGGTAAGTAAAAAATATCTGTATCTATAGAATCACAGAGTCATTCAGTTCGAAATGGACCTTGGGAAATCTCTGTTTTAACATCCCATTTAAAAAAAAAAAAAGGTCAACACTGAATTACAGCATTGTGCAGTTGTGTTTTGAAAACCTCCTGGGATGGAGGTGTCAGCTCCTCTGGGCAACCTGCTCAATCTTTTAATCCTCATCATGAAGTCAAGGTGATTTCTCATGTCCGCGCACTGCAATGCTGTGAAGAGCTTGTCTTCTCTTCTTGATGACCTCCCTGTAGGCACTGGGGTGTTGCTGTTAGGTGCTTCCAAAGCTGTCCCTTCCCCAGGCTGAACAAGCCCACTTCTTATGGCATCTCCACACAGGACAAGAGCTCCAGCCCCAACCATCGTGGTGGCCCTTGAATGAACTCACTCCAATTTGTCAGTGTCTTTCCTGCACTCAGCTGCCCAAAAGTGGATGCAGTGTCTACATGTGGTGTCACAAGTACTACCTATAGAGGGATAATTCCTTCCCTTCCCTGGATCTTCTGGATCTGCTCCTGCTCTTCGAGCCCAGGATGCTGCTGCTCTTCTTTGCTGCCAGGGCACACTGCTGGCTCATGCCCCAAGACTTTTCTGCAGAACTGTTAAACAGTCAATCCCCAACCAATAATATTTGGCAGTGGAAAGTGTTAAGCTCTCCCATATACAGGACTTTGCATTTGTCCAGGCAAACAGTTAAATATGTGGGAGTGGTCAAAGCTCTTCTGTAAATAGTAAAGCTTTTCTGTTATTAACCTGAATCATTATCACCTTAGTTAAATCTGTTAAAGCAGATTATATAGTGCAACTTTATCTTATTGTTTCCTATTATCATTGGTGAGTTAAGTGGAAGACAGAGGTGAAGTGAAAATAATAGAGTGAAATAAAGAACATTTAGTGGCAGCAAGGAATGAAAACATTAGAGGAGAAATCAAGAAGTAATAGTGTCTTGGGAGAAGATTCTTATAGTGTCAGACTTCTGGAAATCAAGACATCAATATACGAAGAGTATCACCATATTTCATTGTTGAAATATTGCCCAGGATCTTTGTAGAATTTTCCTGACTTCATCCTTGGGAAAGGAAAACTGAGCAGCCTGGAGGATTTTTACTTAATAGAAGGTCTTGTTTTATAAGACATATTCCAATGATGCCATATTCTTATGCAATAATAGGTACACTCTATCAACTGCTTGGGTGAGCTGTATTAGAAAATTGCTCATTCTGCATTAAATGCCATAGGTCCCATTAAGCTGGCTCTCAGAGATGCTTAGGCATGCCTTCACTGCCTGTTCTGTCTGGAATATGGAAGCAAAAAGCCAATCAAGCCTAAAAACTGAACATGGCAAAAGTCAAGAAAGTAACTGGACTACTCTGAATTTCCTTTTCTTAGCAGTATAGGTATACTGTACATTCAGGGGAGGAAAAGGCCCATGCACAAATAATCGGTATTTGACATCACGAACGTGGCTGATTATTTGCTAAAAGTTCCGTCCCATGGTTTGATAAAGTCCATTAGTCATCATTATTTGCCTTCTGCAAGCACACATGGAAATAAAGCAGAGTTTCTGTAACACAGAAACCTTACACAAAAATTCCAATATGGTTGATGTAAGCAGAACTGTAAGGAAAAGTCAGAAACTGTGTTTAAAGAAAGATCTTTTCCCAAAGCCTAGTTCTTTCAGAAATCAGGCTATTGTGTTTTACTTTAGTCAGTCTGTATTCCTTTTTTTTTTTTTTTCTTAGTCTCCCAATAGGAATTCCTTTTGATTCCATTTTTCAGCATCTGTGCAAATCCCACAGAACATGTCACTTGATCAGATCTATTAGACAGCTTATATGAAGAATCAATGGGAGGGAAAAACTGAGCTGGACAACAATGTGCCAGCTAATTCAGAGATTGGCTAGTTCATGTTCATTTAATGCCTTTGGTTAAATTCCTCACTTCACATCCTCTTTCTCTCATCCTTTTACATCGCACCCTTTTTCTCTCCTGTTAGACAACCAACTTAATCTTCCTCTGCTTCAATTCTCCATATAATAACATTTCTCTATCTCAAAAGGGTCTTGTGCAGCTAAAAAAAAAAAAAAAAAAATTACAAGGGATTTTCAGATGCTGCAGCAATGGATAACGCAAACATGGGTGTGATGGAAACTCTGCTTCATCTGAAGTGTTTAAGTATATGCCTTTTTTCTCATGGTTTCCTAGGGAGTTGTGGTTTCCTTTGATATGAGTATATACCCTGTGATAAAACTCCCAGGATTTAGGAGCATTCAGTGGGGGAAGAATACCATGACAAACAAAAAAAATTGCTGCAGCTACCTCCCCTTGAAACCTTCTTTTTACACAGTAATAGTTTGCTTTTGACTTTGCCTGCAATGGATCATCACAAACTATTTCCTCACCTTCTGAAAAGATGAAAAATATATTCTTTCAGAGCTTACGATATTCAGAAACCTAATTTGCTGCCGAGTACTCTATTCTGTATATGGACTTCCACTAGGAGATCTTTACTCAGCTGTTGATTGCAGCCAGTATCTTGCCTTCATTTTCAGTGATGAAAAGGCCTGAAGTTATTCCAAATGCTTTGCTGTTGCCAAGGTGATAAAACACGACCTAGGAAATTAATGGTATTCTTTCCTGGTGCACGTGTGTGTGAGAGAAGGTGTGAATGTGTGTGCTCACCCACATGGGTTTTTCAGTCAACAGGCTTCATATACATCCAGCTTTCCAGGACAAAATCTTATTCTGTCATGATGTCTCAAAATTTTAGGTAGTTTTTGTCAGATTAACCCCGGCCTTAAAGCAGCTTCACTGCCCTGATGAACGTTCCTGAGTAGTGGCACAAAACTGCAGAGAACTTCTCACATTAGTACCTACATTTGCAACGGTAAATACATTTTTAAAACATATGCTATGGTGTTCATGGACTAGAGTGCCCTACATATGTAAGACCTCCTCTGATTGCAAGCAAGCAAGTAAACACTAACCAGTTCCAGAGTTAAAGAGGGCAGCACTTGCGTGAAGGCAAACAAGGTAACTCATATTTTATGAAGGTTTACAATTTTATTTTTAGGATCCTACTAATTCAGTGCCACAAGATGTCAGTGCAGTTTAAGCAACAGCAGAGCACTCTCAGAATGTGAACTGCATTGAAAATGGGCAAAGGAAAAGAAACAGAACATCCACAGTTAATTATAAGACCTGTTCTCAGAGAAAGATGTTTACAAAGTGTACATGGTCTTTTTTTTTTTTTTTTCTTTTTTTATTTACTTCTGGATCGTGCTCTGTATAATTACAATTATAACAAAAATAAATGTAAAAACTCCAAATAGGAGCTAGTTTATATCCATGTCTGCATTTCACTTTTCTTCTAATTCAACAGCTAATGAAAAAGCTGCATCTAAATACATTTTATTGTTCAGCAGAGCAGTGTTTTCTTTTCAGCAAATTGTTGAATTTTAATGATATTTTCCCAAGCTTTGCTTTGCTTTGACTTCATGAAAGAAAAAGGAGGAGGAGGAGGAGGAGAAAAAGATGAAACCAGCTTACTTGTAGTAATGACACAACCACCTCACTTGTAACAGGAGCTAATATGTTTCCATTACAATGGCCACATATAACGGGTAGTTAATCATCAGGAAAATTCATTAGCTGAATGTCACCAGGAACCTATGTACTGTAGCAAATGAACACTGGACAACAGTTTGAGCTTTAATTCAGCAGTGAGTTCCCCTCATAAGGCTGCTTTCCTCTTTATGAAATTGGGCACAAAGTTAATAGTATGATGAATGGTTGTTTGAACTTAGTAGGCTTCCCTGATTACAAGGACAGCAGTTACTGCTGCATAAGTGCCAGCAAATATCTCATACTGGGTGTAGTTTTGTACGCTTTTGAATACTGCGGGCTTTCACAACAGTGGAGCCGTCACACAGAAAGCTGAGGCAGGAGCAATCTCCCACCCCACAAGCAACGTTTGCCTGATTTAATCTTTTGGGCTATATGTTTTGCTGATGTAAATTGGCTCTTTTGCATAATGCACGAAGCAATGCAGTGGTTCGCGTGGCTTGGCCCATGTCCATGTGAGCTTTAGTTGTGCTTAAAATGCTTGTACCGCTTTCTTAGAGAGTTTGGGAACTTTGAAAATAGTCTTTTTCCTTTTTCAGATTGAGAACACACCTGTATGTTTCAAAGCCAGCTTATGGACAGCACACATGGTCTGAAATACGAATACAAATTTCTGCCCAAAAGAACCAGCAATTTAAGAGTAGAGACGGTGTGTGTGAAATAACAGCATTTGGATGTGCATGTTGGAAGCTAAATGAGGGCCTGAAGGAAAGGGGTTGATTGGAGGTGCTTTGGGCTGCTCATGGCCCATTTCTGTACAACCTGCTCGGGTTTATGAGGACTATTTTTGTGTGTTCAGGCAACTGCAGTGCTAACCCTCCACCCTTGCCCAGCTTGCTGAAGTCTGAACCCCTCAGTTACCCTCCAAGCTACCACTGCTAGCTATTCCCCTGGGGACAGGAGCCCCACAAAACACCTTCCAACCAGAGCAGTGAGCACTAAACATCACTTCCCACCGTTCCCTTAACTGCGACCCATCCTAAGAAAAGGGTGCCACTGTCCCCTTGGGAAGTCAGGACTCAGGTTGTACTTGATACCCTGCTTCCCCTCCCCCCTTCCCATATTGTTTTTATAGAAAACTGAAAACAGCATGAGGGAAGTAACTGTAGGGCAAGAACTGAGCTCTTGCTCTATATTTCACTCAGCATCAGCCAAGTCTTGCACGACAGCGACAGCTGGCCCCAAAATACTACGGAATATTTCTTTCCTTCTCTCTTCTATTACATTTTTTCCCAGATAATAAATGAAGAAGTAATTTGTTTACGAGCCACTTTCTCTTTTTCTCTGCTGGGTGCTTCAGATGTCAGCATGATAGAGGAGCGGGGGATTTGCGGTACATCTTTGTGCCTTGGCCAAGGATCTGCTGCACAATCCATTATTGCTGGGGACATTTGCATGAAAACAGGGCATCCAGCAGTTGCTTTCATAGGTTCATATCTGTCCACATAGAGAAATAGCCACAGTCTCAGCAGTAATAACCTCTTGTGTTGTAACCTGTGCCTTTCTCCATCTGCAAACTAGGTGGGTGTGTTTGAGGGGAAGGTTATTTTTGGCTTGAAATACGTATCATTTTGCAGAATGCTTTTAGAGAGAGAGGCAATTTTTGCTCACTAAAATTAAATTTATATGGAAAGCACAAAACTGATCTGGAATAGCAACACCAAGGCAGAAACTGCCTTATCTTTGTATCTTATCAAATTTAAAACTGAGATAGCTAGAGGTACCTAGTCAACTAATTTGATAAAAACAAAAAAAAGATTGTGCAGTGTTTTGTTGAACTTCTCTGTTTTATTAACTTCCAACTCTGATGACTTCTGTTATTTATTCTGTAGATGAGATTAAATTCTTGTCTCTAGTTTGTAATCACATGAAGCAATTTGGAATATTCATTTTTCTATGCCTGGAGCAGTAATTAATTGTGCCCAGATGCGTAGGAAAGGACCTTCTTTTAAAGGCCTGTGCCATGATAATTACAATCCTAACATAAAATCAGCCTCCTCTTAGTAGAGAAGCCAACAAAAAAAGCATTTATAAAAGAATTATTTTCCCTCCAAACTCCCTATCAGAACATCTTAGGAAGGATCTAACCTGTTTGTATTTGGATATGGGGTTAAATTTCTCTTGATTTCAGCAGCCAGCAATAAATATACAGTTATCTGAATTCCATATCTGCAGTCCAGGATTCCTGAAGCCCTCCCTTTTGGTTTAATTCTGTTGTCAAGAATTTAACTTCTAAAATATGTCAGGAAAATACAGTGTCAGCCAAATTAGTAGAGTAGTGAATACCTCGGAAGACTCTCCCACCCAAACATTATATAAATATGTGCAAAATTATGGCAGTTAAGGGAATAAGTTTCTGTGGATAGCCTCAAAATCTATAAATCAAACTATTTACTTTAAAACCCAGGAGAACCTTCTGACTTTTTTGATTTTGTCACATTCCTTAAATCAAGGTGAAGGAACACTGTTCATTTCCAGTTGAAAATCAATTCATTATTATAAAATGAAGAGGTTGATAGAGATCATGGGTCCGAGAACTCTGACTGAGAGTGTATGTCTTTATTTGTCTTCATGATGCAAAATTTCTGCATTATTTATAGGAAAACATGCAGAAGACATTTTTACAGATGGCTCACTTCACAAATAATGTTTTTAGTTACAATATATCACACCATTCCTTTTTATATCCAAGTGATTTCTTGTGATTTATGTAGCATGGAGCTTTACTGTAGAAGGTCACTGGAGAAATTTAACTGCAAGATACCCTTCTTTGGAAAAACCTTGGACAGCTCTCAATATTTTATTGGTTTAGTGGTTTATTTTCTTTAAGCGAAGTGCTATTGTAATTTATCTGTTTCAAACTTTACTATAAATTATTTGCATCGCTCTTGAAATAAGTAACAACTCTTTACAGTTACCTGAAAGGGAGATTGAGACAAATGCTAGCTTTTGGGAAGCAACACTCATAATAATTTAAGAATAAATATTTCCTATTTCTGTGCTACTCAACAAGCCAGAATCTTTCAAAGGTTAAATCAGTTCTTATAATGACAACAGGTTAAATTTTATCACACCGCAGAGGACTTGAAACTGTTAAAAGAAGCCAACAGAGTTTTTTCCCTTTACTATTACCACCATCTCTATCCATTTATATGGATTCTTATAGGAAAGTAGAACAGCTACTGCAATCCTGAGTGTCAGAAATTACTTTAACTTCAGTACAAGGAATACAGTGCTCAGGCAGCCCTGAGGATCAGAAAAGCAGAGAGTTATTATACAGACATCTGTTTGATCCTGAAGCAGTGTATTACACAGAGTTTGGCCAAACATTCTGTTTGTTTGTGCATGCACTCATATGAGCGAAGTGTTATACAGAGATTTATGTTACTCTCATCAGCTTTCTTATTTTACATTTTTTGAGATGATGGATGCTTTTTCTGAAATTATGGATAATAGTTCCAAGGGGAAAATCTACTACTGGAGGAGAAACAGGCATTTAGGTTTGTGCCTGAGAACTGATAAAATATTGCAGCATATACACAAGACGAACTTTGAGATGATGATGGGTTCTGCTATTTGTGTAGAAATATTTCATCTGTGTACTTTGCCTGCCTCCCCCAGTGAATGCCAGTGAGATTTCATGGTGAATCATATCATTTACCTGAGTCTTAAAGACAGAGAATTCTCACCTAAACACTGAGAAAACACCACAGTGATAAACTGGCAGTTCTGTAAAGTTCAGTCTCTAGTTGAACAAACACCAAAAACATAAAGTTGAGACTTCATTATGTGACAGCTTCTGTGAAGAGTGTCATAAAGGTAAATAAGATCCTCTCCCAGCCTTTCCTACAGGAGCAATGCTTAGGGAAGCATGAATTCCTTACAAGTTTGGAGTTGAAAAACACCATTTTAATTTGAAATTGTAATTACATCTTTTGCTTTTCACAGTCGGTTTTCAAATCTTAAGAATGAATCTTAATTTTTTTATATATCTTTTGCCTCAGTCCAGTAAGATATTTCAGTATGTAATTAATTTTAAGCATTTGATGAAACCCACTGATTACTTAAAATAAACAGGTGTGTGTTTCAGATGGCGAAGTCTCAGGATGCTCAAAGATTTTTATGAAATATTTTCAAGAATACTTAAATAATACAAATGAAGTGTCCTTACTTTGGATTGTATATTCCTTTTTGCATTATGACACTTTTTTTTTAATCTCCCATAAAGGCTTAATTCTGTCTCATTTACTCCATTTGATTACAAATAAGGTAATCCTCAGAACATTTTCCATAACAGCAATGTAGACGACATGAAAAGAGATTTTTTTTTTTTTTTTTTACCCTAACAAGAATTAACTTAGTCTTAGAACTTTCTTGAATAGAAAATGTATGGTCACTCCTGGTTAGTTTGACTGAAATATAAAACATAATTACAGATTGTGTTTTTTAACGGCCTTCACATTTAACATACACATAGAACAAGCTGAATTGTAGAGACAATTTTTGAGTAAGGAGTATAAATTCTGTCCCTGTGAACACAAAATTTACAGTGTATAGTTTATTGCTGAAGATGCAGGCAGTAAACTACTCGAAATTCACAATGGCTAGGAAGCTTAATTTCTTTCTTGAAGCCATTTTGTCTTTGGAAATATCTTTTACCCCATTTTTTGTCAAATAGAGCAAAAAGTTGAAAATTGTCATCTAGGTGATATTTCACTTTATTTCAGTATTAGCCACAAGAAATTGTGGCTTTTCTGAAAGGGCAGGTAATCCCCATAATCTTTGCTCATGTTCTAATATACTGCATCACCACTGTGGACCTCCAAAGCCCAGCAACTGAGACTGACTGAATTGTCCTGAATCTCACCAATTTCACTTCAGCCCACCATAAAATATGAGAAATAAAACTGATCAGGCTCTTGCAGAGTGCCCAAAAGGCCACTTGCACAGTGTCAGCACTGCTATACAAAGAAGGAAAGATATGAATTGGAGAAAATTCAGTCTGTGGCTCCTAGGACTTTCACAATCCTGTTGCACTGTTGGTCTTGGAGTCAGAAAGCCTTGGTAGCTGCAGTGGTGTGCCGGCAAGGACCTACACACACTGGATTGCAGATAAACTCTTGTCTCAAGCCAATTACGTGCTCATCAAAATTGAGCAAGGTTTGTTACATATCCCAGTGTTAGCATACTGAGAAATTCCAGAGTAAGTGTGTCTTGTCAGAATTTTTCCAGTCATAATCTCTTTTTAAAACGTAGCCTGAGGAGTGTTGTGATTATATATATATATATTAAAAAAAAAAAAGAAAAGGAAAGAAAAGAAAAGAAAAGAAAAGAAAAGAAAAGAAAAGAAAAGAAAAGAAAAGAAAAGAAAAGAAAAGGACTCTGGGTTTGGGAACAAACTCACCTACATAAGGCAGTCAGTGTCACCTAGGTCCGTGTCACATTCGTTGGTGGTGCGAAGTCTCACGAACTGCTTCCCTCTGTGACATTTTCACCTTCTTGAATTTGTATCTTTGTCTTCTTTGAGCTGTAAGGTCCCTGGGGTATTAATGACCTGGCACTATACAATTTTATCATGCCTTAAAAAGTGGAGCCACATTTAGAATACAGAATATTAAATGTTCCTAACGTATTAACATATGCAAATAACAAAGTCAGGCATATAAGTTAGACAGCAAGAATTTTCCAAATAAAGTATACACGTAAAGTAAGTTATATACATACACATATATATGTATGTATATGCAAAACTATATAAATATTTGCAAAGCCAGAGATATGAAAGCACATTCATCAGTAACATCTTCACAGCTGTGTGTATATGTATATGTATACGTATATGAGTGCTTTGGTGTCTGCAAGTTATTTTCACATTTTCACAGTACTTTATACTGTGATCATATTTATTATTCTTCACTGACTCCAGAGTAACTGTGTTAATTTATAAATCAAAAAGCAGGTTTTAACACTGGAATGTTGTGGATGTTTTGGTGTTTCTTAGTGAATAGTTGATTTTTCCTTTGTTTTGTTTTTCCCAGTTGGCAGCCCTGCAAGCTCATATCAGGATCTGATCAGGAGATGTTAATGAAGCAGTTATTGTGATTCTGTTATGTTTATATGCCAATGAAATTAAGCAAAATTTAGTTTCTTGCTAACATAGAAAAGATGCATTTCTTATTCATTTTAGTAGTTTTTATGCTAAAGAAATATAATCATCAAAGTTGGTTGGTTTTGTGTTCATTTCACTAATCTTATTGTTTTGGGGGTACATGTAACTCAGTCAAGACCACAACAAATTATTTTTCTTAATTGTGATGGATTTGCTGAGACTAAATTTTTTGAAGTTGAAGATAGTCTGATAAACTCTTCTGTGTGCTGTAACTTGGCTAAACTAATGTTGAATAACTTTTAGGTTTGACCTTGTACATGGTAAAATAACGTAATGGATTTTAATAAAACACAAGGTGATAAAAGGATTGAATTTATAGTTTCATCTACTCTTCTGTTAATACATTGTTAGGGTGTACATTGTAATTGTAGATGCTAGGAATTGGTTATTAGAGATACACTATGTGGATCAATATTCCATCAATAATTCAAGCTGTAATTTAGAAGTATATCTATATTCAGTACATTACTATTCTTTGCTTCTTTTGTTCAAAAATATCTTAAGATTCGCAGCAAGATATTTTTATTTATTTATTTGGAAGATCATAAATTTATCTTGAACAAACTACAATTCTTTATGAGTCAAATAGACAGTCACTAGAATCCCATTGTGTAATTTGATCTTTAAACTGAACAAAGCTCCTATTTCACTAGATAGTAGGAATATGAGATCTTGTAATCTACAGTGCCAAAGATCTGGTAGAATCAACGAGGGACTGAAAGTCTCTTACATTTGCAGCATAGGAAAGAAAAAAACCCTGCTTTTTTTTTTTTTTTTTTTTTTTTCTGTTCCTGGCTACGAACTAGTGTTCAGATAACCTGTGCACATCTGGTCTAGTTTCTTTAAGACCTCCTTCATCATCCCATTACTAAACAACCACAACAAAACTAAGAACTGTACAGACTCTGCCAGAAAGGAACCACATAATCCTTTTATTTGATTCAGTCTTTCTTTTTCAGTTGCTTTTCCCATCCCTCTCCATTATGTCCCTTCCCTTGTCACACAGCTAGCCTTCATTATTGTGGCATAATTTGTTCAAGAGGAGGAGGAGGAGGAGGAGTGTTCTGCTCCAAAGATTGCCAGGCTGAGGCTGACTCTGTTTTCTTGTGATAAGGAGTTACACTCTCTGTATTCCTCCACTAAGCCATTTCTGATTCAAAGTTGTGCCTTGTCTTCCCTCTGTCTAGATGGCTCACAAAGGAGTGAATTCTTGGTACCGCAGCCTTGGAGATTAAAACAGGCACACTGAATTGGGTTTGAACCTTTTTAATTGAGAAGCAGTGGAGCATGTGTGAAATACTCTGTGCTTTGCTTCTGGTTACGTGTTGCACTCTGCAGTTTGTATGCTATGTTCAAGTCAATATCCAGTATTGAAGTTCAGTTTTACAACCTGAAATGTAGTTAGGAAATAAATGGCAAGGAGACCGGTACTGGTAGCCATTTTTCAGAGGGATGGGCACAGTGTCCTGGGAAACTGAAAGCAAGAGAAGACATCGCTCTACCAGTTTGACTTACAGCTGAGTCAAGTCCAGTGATAAATGTCTGAGAGATTTTAAGAAAACTCAGAGTTCAACTCACAGTTCCTAAATTCTATGGTTCTTTGGGTGAACAATTTAATTTTTCAATTGTTTTTTCCTCCTTGCCTGTTCAAAACATCTGCCTTGGAGAAATGTCAGCATTAAGGGCAGGCAAATAAAACAAGCGCCTTCCATTTAATATCTCTGCTCAATTCCAGCCATTCTAAAAGGTGCGAGGTTTCTGAGTCTAAAAGTAATTTTTTATCCAAAATGTTAGATTTTGAAAGATTCTCTTGGGGTTCTTTTATCTCCTAGGAACAAACATCCTTTACCTGCTTTTAGCGTTCCTTCAAAATGCAACAATTTCTTAATAAATTTCTTCAGAACTGCTAAAGTCAGAAGTGTTTGGACATGAATTAGAAGAGAGAAAGAAAGAGAGAGGAGAAAAAAACAAAACTCAGTGGTTTCTCTCTGGGTCTTTTTTATGACCGTGAAAGTTCATAGATGAAAAAGATTATGTGAATGATATGAAAAGTTTCTACACAAAGGGAATGTACTGATAGTATGAAAGGGATCAGTCCCTGTAGGAAATTAGCTCCTATCCTGAAATAATGTTGATTAAATCCTTTCTTTCTTTTCATCTAGTCTTGGTCTTTTTGTACAAGTTCTCAAGGAAAAGAACATCTATTCTGCTGAGGTATTTAATCAACCTCAAAAGCAATTTTATGGCTCTGTGTACTTTTTAATGCTATAAACTCAATCCTTTAAATAATAATAAGTCAGAGACACACTTGCTAAATACTCGCTAAATAACATCTTGAAATTAGTATGGTTGACAGCTGTAACTGTGGGAAATTCAGTATTTCCTGCTTCATGGTAAGATATCTCTCTGGTTTCAATTCCAAGTATAGTAACAACCTGGTCACGGAGTATGGCTGGAGTAACAGAGCATAATATGGTTTCTGTCTACCTTGCCACCTTGCCTGAAACTAGGTAATTCCTTGTGATAGACCTCAAACCTGAGGCAGCTGTGGGGTTTGTTACGCAAACTGCAGCAAATCAGCAGCATCCTGTGCTCTCTCCTGGGAGGAGTTTGGTGTCGATGGTACATCTCTTCCTTCTCCCAGTTTGAGTATATTTTCTAACACACTCTGCTTACATGTCCTTTCTTCGAAGTTTGTCTATGTTCACCCACTAGCTATTACCTAAACCACCACAGTATCCTGCCCCAGACCTAACTTATGTGGTTTCACCTTAGCTCCTCAGTGACTAGTTGGGTTAGACCTTTATCAAATACAGTATTCATAGAACTAAGGTAAAACCAAGTTTGACAATACTCACCTCACCACTAGGCAGTTGTCACAGCTAAACCAATCCAAACCATCTCAACCCAAGACAAGCACAGACAGCTCCCTAGGCTCTCTCCTGTTAGGTCAATACAAAGCCTTTGGCCTTTCACTAGTAGTGGGTGGTGGTGGGGAAGTGTTTACTGAGCTACACAACAAGCAAGCATCTATGTTTTCAGTATTGAAGCTACCACTGTTTCAATTTCTGCTGCAGATTTTATCCAGAGCTGCTGCCGTTTTGCTGAGCTTAGTAGCTTGACACCTGCCTTATGCCTCTGTAGATAACTTTACACCATCTGTTCCCATCAAAATCATCTGATGGTGTCTGAGGCAGTCTCACCATGCAGAGGCATGGTCCGTGCGAGCAGTGCACAGTGGTGGTTGCATGAAAGCACAGGAAAGGCGATTCCAGAAAAGCATCCCATTTTTCTTATGTTTGTTTGCACTGCTGGCTGTCTTCAGCCCCGCTACAAGTTCACCTGAAAGAAGCACCCGCAAAAATCTGCAGCTGCTCCTAACTGGTTTGCAACTAACCCATGTCCGGTGTAGCACTGATTTACAGGTCCCAGTCTAAGGCACTGCACTAGCCTTCATCCTCCTATGGACTGGGTGGGAGCTGGGGCAGCAGCTAAGAGCTCTGAGCCGTGCTGCAGCAGATGCTGGGAAAAGAAGCTCAGTTCTAACTGACTCAAATGTCTGGTTTAATGAATCTTGTGCTAATTATGAAAATCCTTTAAAAAGGACTGGGTTTAGGGCCTATGTGGAGAATGTCATAGATGAATCTCTGTAATATCAATAAATCTTGTGAGAAGTTTTTTGAAAAATCCGCTAGAGGTGACAAAGGCTGTAGTTTATATATATCACCATGAAATGGTGAGAAACAAAATCACAGTTTGAAACAGTGCGAGTGCCTGCTCTAGAGGTTAGTGCTTGTAAAGTTGGAAAATCCTAATACACATTAGGAAATAAGTTTGCAAGACTTCCAAATTGTTCCACCATTGTTCAAGTAACCAAGTAACTTAAATAGAAACCTTTTGTTTGGAGCAGAATAGTTTACAGACAATTTCGTTTTGAATAAGAATGTATGTCTACGCTGTTATGAATCCTATTAGAAGGGTCTGCACTGAGTTTTAGAAACAATATCACAGTAATCCCACTTAAATTGACAATTAAAGCGTTTTTTGCTTATGGCTGGCTTCAGACACACTGCAATTTACTAAGTAATAGGAAAAATGTCATTTACTATATGCAAATTTCTTTTAGCATAAATTAAATATTAGTATTCTTTGCCAATTTAGGTTTACAACTATGGGAAAGACCATTAGTGAAATTTTCTTAGAGCACTACAATCTTGCACATATTTCTGAAACTATTCTATACAGTGTCAGAATTACAACACAAGAACCTATGCACAGCTTTCCAATATGCTATAAAAATAAACATGGACTGATTTGATGTAGCATTGAGTAAATTAGGGAAGACGTGAGAGTAACAGAGCTACATCAACTTACGAGTTTACAGCGGCAATGAGACTCATGCCTTTGCAATGTAGAAAAGCATAGAGGAGTGTAAAATATATCTGCTTCTCTTAAAAACATTTCCACTGTGGAAGGATAGTTCTTTGTGAAAACAGCCTTATGCATCTGGAAGTCATATAACCATTGCTTCCTAAATTCACTGTTTCTAGGATCCAGAGTTTCTGATCAGGCACTTATGCGTTCCTTAGCGTGAGCCCAAAGATGGTAAATCCCATATTGAATTATAGAGGATTGCAGTATAGAAGCAGAGTGGTTAAACTTAAGCTATTTCTGTTTTCCAGAGTCACACGAAGAACAATTCTTTCTGACATGTAGGGACTATGAGTTACCTATTCTAGAAATGAGTATAATATCAATGTTAAAATTACCACGAAAGAAATCAAAAAAGGGTCACTGTTAGGAACTTGGCTCACAAAAAAAGATATTGTACAGTAATTTTCTGTTCTCATTGTAGGAGTTAAATCTGAGCCTTTCCCGAAAATCTAATGGAAATGGCATTTCCATGGCCTTGTATGGCTTTTGCTTCAGAGCAATTTAGAGAAAATCTGAGCTGAAAACTCTGAATGAGCAATTTATGTTATACGTGAACTTTTTTTTCACCTTCTGCAGTTTTTTTCTTCCTATGAAACAAACCAAAAGTTTGTATTACCTCCTGGAGAAGATATTTTGGGGGGATTATTTAGGCATCTACCAATACTTTTCAAATAAAAAAAAACCCTTAACACATTTTGTAAACTCTCTTACTAATATATCAGTACATCATTGTCATGAGTAGAGTTTTGTAAGAAATGTGAACTGTTTTCTCAAAGAAAGCTGCAAACCCGTCAACTTATATGACCCAATTGCTATAGTATAGTTAAGTTAATCATAACAGTTATTCATAGAGTTGTTATTTTTCTGGACTACATTAAAATCTATGCATAGATTTCACTTTACCAAATCTAAATATTTTTCTGAAGCAGCTAATTTAGGAAGGCAAATTGAATTCTGCCTTCAGTCAGTGATGACATATGAGCACTACCTGAAGAAGATGCCACACTGAAGGCTCTCCAGTGAAGTTTCTTATTTTCAAATTGTTCATTGTAGCTGTAACCATGAAACTTTTTAACAGCCTACAGTACAGTAATGTTTTGCTGTAAGAAATTGAGTTGCTGTGTCTACAGAGTTCATTCTATTACCATGTGCAGACATTAATTTGTTTTTCAGAAGTTATATGCCATATCATCATAGCATTGCGTGTGTGTTAATTAGTCTTGCCTGATTTAACTTTGTGCTGTTAGTAAGTCAGGTATATGTCCAGTGACTCCAGTTCAAACCCATTCAGAGTTAAGTGAAGGACCTGTCCTACCTCACTGCATCCCATGGGGAAGAAATACCCTGGAAGTTCTTGTAGACACCAGAAAGTCATCTCCAAAGACGGAAGCATTAAGCAGCTCATTAGATTTGCACTGTGCTCGCTGAGTATTTCTCTCTATAATAGCAGGATGCTGAGGTATACCACAGGGTATACTTTCACCTACACAGCTGTTGAACAGGTTTGTTACTTCCCTGCAGATATGAGAGTGACAGTGCAGGTGCTAATAAGGCCTGTGGGTTTGAGCAGGATAACTCTTGGCTCATCTGCTGCAACCTGACAGCTGAAATTGCTCCGTTTCAGGCCCTAACAGAGATGCACGTTGCCAAGAGAGCGCTCTGGTGCCATTTATCTGCCAATCTGCTTGGAGACCGTGCTGTTGTTTTCCAAACCGCACGGAGAGCATAAAACCCACCATGTTGGTATTCTAGTCAGGTTCTGCTCATTACAAAACAGCACTGAGGGTAGTTGGCACTTCAAAAGAGGTGACCCAAAGCAGTTTACCTGTAACTCATTGTGCGTTCTTGGTGGATGAGAAAAATAGCAAGCTCCTAAGCGCCATGAGAGGGTGAACTCTTGCAAATAGGACAAATTGATTTTGTACTGGAGCATTCCTACTGGGAGGTGCTGGCTTTGATTGCTCCATGATTTGCTGTGACTTTTCTATTGCTTACATATCACAGGCTCTCAGTTTTGAGGTTTACGGTTTAAATCCAAAAGTCTAGATTCTGTTTTCCTGTTCTGTCACTTAGTTCTATTTTACTCTGTAAGTATTTCTCCTGACTTCTTTAGCTCTTGGGACAATGACACCATTCCCCAGGATGATTAGGACCACCAGGATCTGGCTTTTCTTTCTTTACAAAGAACAGGATGTGTTTGGGTTCATGCATTCTATTTGGGGAATTTTCTGATCTCTGTTTGCCAATAATAATTATGAGATGTCTAATATTTAGGGCACAGGGCTATGTTCAGCAAAATTCAATGTTTGCTACTAAAATTCTGAAAGATTCCCAGATGTTTTTGGCAAAGGAACCCAAGTTAAGTTCAGTGGTGCTATGTCAGGACAACACATATCTGAACACCTGGCTTAGTGAAGATAAATATTTTGAATGAGATTTATCTCAGCCAACTTTCACCATTTAAAATGTGTGTGTCCAGTTAAAGCTAGAGGACTAAGAATATTCAGAAAGAAATTCATATCTGATTTCTTAGAAACCCATTCTGCAGGGTGTAACTCACACTGGCCATGCTTGTCTTGTTCTTGACTATGTAAGGTACTGAAAACCTGCTTAATGCAGATGACAATCTTGTAGCTTCAGAAACCAGAGTGAAATAAATATTGCCACCTTCCTCCTCCTTCAGCCTTTACAAGCATGTCAGGGTAACCCAACTTCAAGAGACAAAATAATAGCATCAGTCCCAGGTGGAGTGTTGGCTGAAAAAACAGCAGGTGCAAAAATAAAACTAAAATACCCGCCTTCTTTATGCTTTCATCTTCGTGATTCAGACTATCAACACATTTGCCAGCAATATGTCCTAATAAAAGTATGTTTTCAGATAAAAAATTGTACAGAGGTAGGGAAGATAAAAAATAAAAAAAAAATCAAGTGCAAAATAAGAGATGGAACTTTTTCAGGATTATAGTATTCAGAAGCATTTTTTTTTCTCACTTTGTTTTCTTTGTGGCATGTAAAAAACATGAGGCTTCCCTGTGTCAATGAAGATGACATATTGATTGTGAAATACTGTAATTTACACTCACCCTTCTGGTCCACAATGCATTGTATAAGCGGGTATTTGCACTGCTATTTTATTATAAATTCAGGCTAAAATGAAACAGTGTTAATCTTTAGCCCATTAAGTGTAAGGCTTCACACCAATTTGGGGAAAAATAAGTAGGAAACTGAAACCTTCTCGAGAGCTAGAAAGATGAGGAAACTTGAAGTGTTAACACTTCCTCTATTAGGTCTTTGGTGGTTTTAGTACAGAATAAACTATTTCAGTATTTTTAATACTTCGGTATGTATTTCAGTCATCTGCTGTGGGATACCAATAAAGACAGGCTCCTTTCTGGTCCCTTCCTCCCTTCTCCTTCTCTCCCACTCTCTCTCTCCTTCATCTTCCTCTCTCTTCCTCCCTGTTTCTCTCTCTTTGCTTCTCACAGTGCTGGAACATTACAGGCAGATGTTTCTATGACTGTATTTATAGTTTTATGGTTTCCCTTTGACACTTATTTTCATTAAAAATGAGCAATCATAAAGTATCTAATTTTCAACTTTCTTTTCCCAAAAAATGACAATATATTTCATGATAATGTTCAGATTAGGAGACTTCTACTCTGACATTAGGTCTGTTACGATGAATTTATAATGAAAAAATGACCACTATTACATGGTCATTTGAGAATTTGAATGGATCTATGTTGGCAGACCTTCTCTATGGTATGGAATAAGATTACCGTAAGACCTGGCTGTCAAATCTGACTGCAGGACTAACATGGTAAAGTACACCATTTAGGGCAAAGGAAGCCAGATTCTTAGGATGGTGTAAATTATCATGGCTCCACTGAAGTCAGACGATAGGCAGTACCTGGAAATCTAAACACACATTATTTATAGAAATGCAAGTAATTTTCGTTATTGGGTTGTTTTGTTGTTTTTTTCCTTTTTGATTAGCCAAAAGAAGGAGGAATCTGAACTATAGTAAAAAAATAAGTTAAAAGATGCTTTCAGTGTCTTTCAGGTTATTAAAGAGGGCCGCTGGCACTTTATAATTTATTAACTTTTTATATGTAAAGAACAGTAATGTGGGACTTCCGGTTTTTCACTAAGATTCATTTGTGTGATATATTACATATACTCAGGATGGGACTATAACACTCAAGGGAAGTTCCCAGAAATTTTGTCTACTAGTTGGACTGAACTCCACCTATTCTGCAAAGTATGTTATTCAGGTGACATGATATTTCCTGTTATTTTAAACAAAAGATGGTTTTAATCAGGTTGCTCATCAAAGCCATAGATGAAAATCAGCTGTGTAGCTCTACACAATATTTTTAACTCACTTTTGCTGAGTTAAAGGGTGGAAGGCTTCCTTCCCAGATGTTTTATTCCTGGCAACTTCATCAAAATACAATACACCAAGCAAGAGATTTAATTTAGACTTAATAATTTGAGTCTTTAGAGCTAAAAAATGTGTGCTATAGACAGGACTCAGTTCTCCTTAACTCCTACAGTACCTGAAATTTTTGGAACAGATGAGAATGTGTCTGCCCATAGCAGCCGGTATCTTCTCCAAATTACAAAAGAAAGCAACCCTCCTTCCCTTGTCTGCCTACAAACCTTCCCACGTTGACAGTAGACATTTTCTGGATCCAGTATGTCATCGTGGCCCAGACAGAATGACAGTAGCCAAACACCTGAAAAAGTCAGTTTTCAGTGCCACAAAAGAGTGTGCCTTCACTTGCTGATGTACTGCCTCTAACACAAGCCAATTTCCAAAGCTGGCAGAGAAATCAGACTCCAAATATGTATATTTTAAATTTGGAGGGTGAAAGAAAGAACTAAATAAGTGTCATAATCCTGGTAGGAAGCCTCTGAAGAAAAAGTTGTGCAGACCTTCAAGTGTTATACATGTAATGTGAAGGCAGTGCAGATGATTCTGTTTTCTCTGAGACTCTGGAAAGCAGCGAGTAATAGGAAAATTGATAGATTAAAAAATTCCTTAGCCGAAGAGATCATCACATCCATCTGTTTAGCCCTCCCTTTCTTCACGCACACAGACACTAGGTTAAAATGCAGTTTTAAGCCAGATACTATAATTTCATTTTTAGAGTGTTAAGTGGTAGGGGAAGAGTCCACCACTTTTCCAATAAACTTTGCTAGCACTTATTTATTACCTCTACCTAGTATGGTATATTCTTTCAAGTTTCAATTTGTCTCATTTAGAAAGAGAAAAAAAAAAACCAAACAAAAAACCCCAGACACTGGAATATCTTATGTGTTGTCAGCAGAGCTGAAAAGTATACTAGCACAAATCTTGGCTATGGATAAATTTAGACATGAAATTGGAACCAGTTTTCCAACTATCGGAGGGGTGATATTTCTCTACTTTTCATATATCCAAGGATCATACTGTTTCCTGAGTGTTTCTGGTGAAGCATGATGACCTAAAATGCATCTCTGAGTCACTGCTTTTGAAAACAGAGTTCTATAGTGTAGACACAGCTTTTGTTATTCCCACATATATTTTCTTGATTAATAAAATATTTTGTTGGACTGCAAAACACACTATGACAGTAACTTCTCTTCCTCGTTATTTTTCTATCCCAACAATATTTAAAAACTGGTCCATAAAGACAGTACTTTTTCTTAGCTGCTGGTAAATACATGAAATGGTTTTGTATTAGCCACCAGACAGGGAGTCCCATGAGAAAAAGCCTGACAAATCGACATTTCCCCCTAAGTACTTGGTACAGACACTTGCTCTGTTGTCGTTGTCCACTTCTGCTCAGAAAAGCACTTACGCACCTGTTTCAGTTCTGTTGACTTCAAGGAGAAGGATCCATGCTCAGACTCAGTTCACAGCTGCTCAGTTGTTGATTCCTGGAAAATGACTGAGACATGGAACAAAACAAGTTATTTGGAAGCGCCTAAAGGAAAAAAAAAAAAAAAAAAGAAGAAGAAAAGAAAAAAGAAGAAAACACCACCACAACAACAAAAAGAAGCAAGGAGAGGACAAACAGTCAGTATGGATTTGTCAAGAAAAAATACTGTAAAAACTGTCTATTCCTTTCTGTGATAGGGCAACAGGTCTTATACATAGGGCAGAAACTGTGGATGTTGTCTCTCTTGACCATAGTGAGTCATTTGACACTGTTTCACATGATGTTCTCATGAAGTAGTCACAGATAAACCAGTAATTCTACAAGAAAATTAGCTGAGCATTATTTGGGAAAACAAAAAAAAAAAAAAAAGAAAAAAAAAAGCTTATAGATCTGGAAAATTAGACTGCTGCAGAAAAATTCAGCTGCAGTCAGGAAATGGCTGTTATTTATAGAAAGGACCTTCATACAAAATAAGAGAATTGTAAAAAGGAAAGGACTTGCCTTATGCATAACGGCTCTGAAGTATGGTCCCCTCCTCTCCATCTTCTGTACTCAGTATCAGGTTAGAAACTGAGGAAACCACATAGAGTCACAGTGCGCAATTAAGTGATGTTAAGTTTAATTCAGAAGAAATTTAAGGTCTGTAACGGTTCCTCATAATACTTAAAACATGTAGCAAGTCTAAGATTCCTTCTATTTAACCTTAACCATCTAACAGTGGGTTCTGACTCAATAGTTTTCCTGACTTTGCTTAGCATCATATTTGTATAACTGAGCATGACCCTTGAGCTAGGACCAGGCCACTTTGCCTGTTTCTGGAGCTGTACAATTTGCTCATTACTACTTTGAACTTGGAAACCTTAGCAAATCTGATGTCTAAATTAGGTAGTGTAATAGGCAATCTGAATTCAGGCTGCTTAGCATTTGGAAAACTGAGCCTTACTGTAAGGAAATGGGACAAAACCATTCTGGGGCTTTTGGGAACCAGTCCCATAAGACTTAAGTAGAGCTAGTCAAAATATTGCCATTGGTGATTCTCAGAAAGGAATTGATTTCTGAAGATAGATCTGAAAAAAGTCCCCACTGTATTAGGAAAGCAAAAGGACTCTAAAAGAAGATTAGAAAGTGAGTCAGAGAACATGCTAAGACAGTACTATAGTAATCATTTGCATTTTCAAAGTACTGCTGAAAAATATTAATAGGCTAAAATGACACATAAAATTCTGCAGTGAAAATTGTGGTAAACCTGGAACATCATTAGTGATATTCTTTTTAGTCCTCTGACCAAAATATGTTAGGTTTTACCCACAAAGAACCCCTAGACCAGACGATGCCCAAAGTATGTTACTAAGTGTGTGTGCATGTAAAAGAACAGAACAATAAAGCAGAGCTTTAGAGAAGAGGTGAAGAGAATGCTTACTTAATCAGTAAAAACAGCCTGAAATATTTAATATCTGATTGAAATCTGGACAGTCTAGTAAGGTTAATGCCTCTGCTCTTTAAGAAGTGACATGATTTTCTTAATGCCCTCAAGTGGTCTGGATTGTGATTTTGTAACTGTTCAGAAGGCAGCACTTCCAGGAGTAGAATGACCCCTATGACCATGCCCGCGGCAGTGATTAAATGCTCAAGACAGAAGAAAAGTTCTTGCTACTGAACTGGCGACACTATGACTTGCAGCACCTGGATTTACTTTGTAGGTGTCCTGTTTGACTACCGACCAAGTCTGACCTTGCTTGTCCTATAAGACTCTAAGATCATAACCCAAGGTAGTATGGCTGCAGGCCATCAGTATTAACACCCAGAGGATTTGGCCATCTGTCCAGTTTTTCTTTGGATGTGTTTTCTCTTTCAAAAATTCCATCCCTTTTTATTTACTAAGATACATGATTTCAGTTGACTTTTAGAGAGACCAACTATGGAAGGATTAAGTAACCTTCCTGTGATTCTTTCAGCTGTAGAAAACATTTGGGTTTCATATTAAAAAGAGTCATGCTTTCTTAAGTTGCAAGGGACAGAACTGAGATCAGAAGTATTTAACTTCATAGCAAACTTTATCTTTTCTGTAAATTCACACCTACTCTGCATTTTTGACTGCAGCAGTTCTGGCTCTACCCAAGTTGTGAGCTGTCCTAATTTCCTAAGATTGTTTTTGGAGCTTTTAGTTCTGTTATTCACAGATGTGGTCTTTAAACAAGCTACTTTGAGATGCATTGCTAAATATTCCCCATGAAAAACAATAACACATTCTCGTAAAAAACAGAGACTTAGTTTTCATTCCTTCTGCTTTCTAATTAACCTCTAAGGGCTCAGAGCACACACACAAAATTGATTCCTCTTTATAAAAAGATAAGCATTTTTTTACACATATTGACTTGGAAACTTAATAACTAGACCAGGCACACTTAGTAGATTATACAGGTCATTTTCATGCCTATTAAGTGTCATTCTGTTGTACGAAAATTGACTTTCCTAGATCTCCTCATTTTATAGCTATGCACTGTTACATTACAGAAAGACCAGGTTAAATTAAATGTTTTACTTTTTTCTCCAAATGCCAAAGTTAGATAGTTTTCTCCTAGAAGCAGATACATAATAAAAATATGCAATATCAATGTATTATCTTTCTTGGAATATTTCCTTTGAATCACTTCTCACAAATCCTACAAAATTTCCGACTGTAATGGACTCTGATCACTGTTTATTGAGATAATCATGACTCAAAATTACCTTGTGTTCCTTTCGTGTGTTTGTAATACTAATCTTGCTTCAGTGGTGATTCATATGTTTAGACTGAAGCAAGCTAGGACATTTGTGCATGTGTAGGATTCAACGGCATAACATGGAGTTTGTTAGCAAATGTCAATATTATCCATTTCCTACCAAGAGAGGCCCTAAGAATTGGACGTGGACTGTGTTTGAGCCCTGCCAAAAGCAAATGGATGTGGTAATGGATGTGCTTTCCCCCAGTTTGGTGGCCGTTTTGCCTAATGGGAGGGGAGGATAGCAGTTACTCTTCTGTGCACAAATACCAGGGGCCTAGATGAGCTTTCCACCAAGAGTCTAGACATCTCCAGCTTATAATAAAGATATTTTTGTAATCACCAACATTTTATTGATTGTTAATAATTGTAACCTGTTCATGTCCCTGGCCTCCCAGTCTTTTTTAAATGATATTTGCTTTTTCTACAAGGCTATTCCAATTATTGTTCCCCTTCCCCTTCAACGATTCTTTATATCCTTTTCACTCTCCTTCTCCTCCTCCCATCCTTCAATAAAATACAACATGTAAGGATTTTCTTTGCAAGACCAAAGAGGGAATTAAAATGCTGTGTGAATCGCTGAAGCATAACACAAAGAGCTACAGTTACCAGCTCCCTTTGGGGAGTGGGAGAGGAGGAGACAGGAAGGCTTGGTGTATTTTATAACAAAGTGTATTTCTGAAGTCACAACAAATTCACTTTGTTATGGGGCCTGCAGGTCTATGGACAGTTTTTGTTAGTTAAAGTCTGTCAGCAATATAGACTCAAAGTAACTATTATTTTTCCAGTACTATCTATTTTTCCTTTTTTTTTTTTTCCCTCCTAGTTCATTCTGGTTTTCCCTTTCTGGAGCATAAATAATTAAGCCCTTCAACTTAGACCTTTATACAGTTGGCATACTGCTCTCTAAACTACCTTCAGAGGGACATGAAATTCATGCTAAATTTCTTCTACAGACTAACAGTAAAGATTTGGGGGGGTTGTTGTGGTTTGGGGGTGGGGTGGTTGTTTGTTTTTATTTTGTTTTGCAGGTCTTTTGGGGGGTATGTAAATATTTTTAATTTTTATTACTATTAAGACAATGATTTAAATAAATAAAAATATAACTATGCCTTTTGGGCTTGCTTAGAAATAGCAGGGAGGGGCAGGTAAGGAAGAAAATGAAATGTTTCAGTCTTAAAATGACCTGGAATTGTCTGGAAATTGGAAAAAGACCTGGAAAGAGGGTAGGATCCAATAGACTTTATAGATGGATAACTCCATTCTGGTGTTCC
Source organism: Aviceda cuculoides (assembly GCA_035590195.1). NCBI lineage: Eukaryota > Metazoa > Chordata > Aves > Accipitriformes > Accipitridae > Aviceda > Aviceda cuculoides. Next base: position 21,315,825 of record JAVJGG010000027.1, read on the forward strand.
TGTAGGAGCCATAGGGCTTTATGGTCTCCAAATCCCCTGAAGGTAATTAGAGCCAGATGACTTTGCTGGCCCTTGGTTCAGCCAAAACCAAAGGAAAAAAGGAAGGGTTTTGAAAGTGAATAAATGGCAGATATTTCTGAAACTTTATTTACTACATTTGATGCTTATTTTATTTCACTAACTGTGGAGAGCAGGATGAATTCCTTTTGTGCTTATTACTGGTGTCAGCCAAGAGGAACTGTTGCATCAGCAGATTAAACCCAACATAAAAGTGAAATGAGTGAAAAATCTGGGCATGCATGAAGCTGGGCAAAACCCAGGAGCATAGGGCTGCTCCTGGCTATCCCTCTGACACCCACAGGCTGATCATTCTGTAAAACATAAAATTTGTTTTAGTACTGTGGTCCTCTAAAACATTTAATCTCTTCATTTACATGCAATTGTTCATAGTTGCCAGTCATAGATAATTCATAGCTGATAGCTCATTAAAATATGTTAACTAAAATAACTACCACCAACTATTCATAGCTGAACAATTGATCATACCGCTGATCAGATTTGGTTTAGATTTTTGTTGTTGCATTCAGATAGCAATTAACAGTGGCCACTACAGTGATGCGGTTTTCTTCCTTTGGCAATCTGCATCCCCTCATGCCATTACGTCCATGCCTGCTGTTGGAAAATTACATTTACTGATAGTTTAGATACTTGTCTCAATGCAGAGGTGCCTGGGCAAAATGTTGTCTGCTGGGGTGCAAAAGTGATTTCTAAAATCCCTTCTGACCTTAAATACTGTGCAACTAATAAACACTTTGAGATTACACTGTGTGTTGTCTTCGTCATGGATGTCTTTCAAACTAGAATCAGTCAATTTAACTTGAAAGTTGCACCTGATTTCCAAAAACAAATACTAGACTAATTTTGGAAGGAGGGATGTATGCTTCTGATGCACCCCCCCTCTTTTTCTACCTATGATCAGGAACTTCCTTATAAAAAGGTCTTGTAGCATTCCCTGGATCAGTCCTCTGATGGCTTCAAAAACGAAGAAAAACAAACAACCCCAAAACAAAAAAACAAATACAAGCAAAACAAAACACCCCTCCCCAAATTTTATAATGAAATATTTAGTTTACATTATGTTTTGTGTTTCTAATTACTTAATTATTTTCAAGGTCTTTGCCGTGTGTCATTAGCACAGTGTGTATCAGTAGTTTGCAATGGATAGAGCACAGTGAAGAAAACAAAGTTCCACAATCTCTACCTGAACAGGACTGCTAAGGCTTCTGCCTATGAATTATTCTAATGTCACCTGTTTGTTGAAGTTGGTACCAGCCTTTGGAACACTGACCTCCTTGTTCATTTGCAAGCTGCCAAGCTTGTTCTTATATTGAATTATTAATCACATACAGAAGTGTCTTGGATACAAATTCATAATGTCTGTAGTACAAGATGCTGAGTTAGGATCTGTGGATTCTTTGGGTTAATGGTGAAGAACATTAGGCACATTTTTAGGGAATGAGAAAAATTTAGAGTGGAAGGTATATGTGTACTGATGGAGGGCCCTGTATAGCCAGTGAACCCTCCCAGCCATAAAGAGTTAATATTTTTCTGGTGAAGGCAGGGTGAGTATACAGATAAATTCTTAATAAAAGTGTATTTAAATGGGTAGGGCTTAGCTAAAACAAGTAAATTTCACCTGGTCACTAGATGAACAGTCAGATTTGTGCAAATGAAAGAGTAGATTTTGATGCCATGATGAAAGGGAAGCTAGAGTAGGCTCTTCAGTCACAGAAGTCATTTAAGACAGTACGACACATGGTACAACAGGTTATACCTGCTTATTCATTTCTGTATACCATTTGCAGTATGACATCAATATTTCCCGTATTGCCCATATGCAAAGTGAGTTATGAAAACATTTGGCTCTCTCTTATAAAACATTTATAAACCTTTCTGTGGGGAAGTCATGTTTTACTTGGGATTCATTGATTTACAGAACATAATGTTCTGCATGTACTTGTATACCCTGGTGAATCTTTTTTACTGACTATAACTATATTAGACTTGTTAAAAATTAAGTAAATTCTGTGACGGTAGAATTCAGTTTTCAGTGTACGGTTAGACCTGAGTCAGACCTTGCTAAGTCAATGGGAACTTCTAAAATTCTTTCAGGTTATTTGGTTTAAACTCTTCTTCCGTAATTAATAAAGCTCCCTACTGCATAAAGGATCTCACTGTTATTTTAATTTTTAGAACAAATTTATTCAACTGCAAGATCTGAATAGATGATGTGTTTCTTTCCCTGCCTCGTACCAGACCCCTTGTCCTCTAATTATCCACACAGCAAGCTTTTCCCTGATTGGCTGCCATGGTCACTTCTGCAGTAAGCCAGCTCATTCATTCCGTAAAGACACCAGACTCAGCCAGTTCAAGGATCCTCTCCAGCTAAACAATCTGGATGAGGACTTTCACTCCCTTCACAGAGAAGTCCCCCAGCTCTATCCCACCAGGCCATGGACACTTAAATATTCAACATGCTTTGCTAGCATGAGAGAGTAATGAACCACACCTTCAGCATCATGCTAAAAAACATCGATGAAGCAAACGCAAGAGTGCCATCTCATTGCTCTGAGGGCTTTGAACAGAATTTTAAAAAATATATTTTCTGTTAGGCTACAAACCTCTAATATGAAGTTAAAAGGATCCAAGTGCTAAAGTATGTGGGGCAACTTTTCTCCACAGAAACCTTATCTAGGGTGACATTGATTCAGGGTAGGCTGTTTCAATGGCCCAGTGCTCTCTCACTGGCAGGGGCCGTGAGACAGTAAAGAATCTGTTTGTCCATTATTATATGCCTTCACCCAGCCTTGAAAAATTACATTCCAGTCTTAGCTGGCTTTTCTCAATGTGGGTCTGATAATAATTAGCATTAAGATTTTTCTGAAAAATGATATATATCATATGTATGTAGATAATGCACTCATGAAGTACATGAAGATGTTTATTCTTAACTAAATTTTCAAGTTTTTGTAAGAATAGTTAATAGAAAAGAGGCAAAGGATTCTGTCAATGGGAAGTTGGAAATGGATTTGGAAGCTGACTTTCTTGGCAAATTCCCTCACTTAAAGCTTTCTAGTGTTTGGCATTTGACACCTATCAATATGAATCTGACGGCTCACTCTAATGGTTCTTTCATTTAGCTGAAGTGTATCTTAAATCAGAGCTTAAGGTTTGTTTTGTCTGGGCTTGGGGAATACAGTGATGTAGGGATGCAGCTGCCAGGTATGCTTTACAAGGGCCAATATTTCCTTGGGAAGAAATAAGGGAAAGGAAGAAATTGGAGTTTCTTGGCATTGTGAATTGGAAGCTCTGATCGCTGCGTAACTGTATGGAAAATGATTTTCAGAACTTGAACATATCTCTGAAGGCATGCTGTTATCTTCCAAAGGAGGACCCTGAGGCCATTCAGTTGCTTCAGCTTTTAAAAACTGAGCTGGTTTTAAAGCTATATTTCCAAGTGTACAGGAGCTGAGTGTGGTTGAAACAGTATGTATGATATTACCCTGAGAATTGAATTAATTCCCTCCATTCTCCTGCATATTTCCTGTTTGGCCTTGGATGTGTTAACATTTTTGTTCTCCCATTTATGAAAGTGGAATAATGGTGGTGTCATCATAGGAAGCTTGGTTATGCTAAATGGGGTTTTATTGCTTTATAATAAAACCTAGAGTTATATAATCAGCAATAAGAAGGGAGAAAAAGTATTGCAAAGAATGATAGAATAAATTAAATTGGGGGGAATCTTGGGGGGTCATATGGCCCAATTCCCTGTGCAAAGCAAGGCTAACTTCAAAGTTATCTTATGTTGCTTCGGCCCGTGTGTTAAATGAGAACTGTCTAACCAGTGCATGGATAAAGGCAAGGCTTCTGGGGAAAAGTAGCTGAGATCACATAAACTAAGACTGCTGTGACTTATATGTACAAAGAGGCAAAATTTATAGTATCACAGCAAATGGCAATTTCTGAGTGCTTGACTTGGTGGATTTAATGGTATTCTTTTAACACATCTTTAGCATAATTTTAATTGTTTGGTAGTTGTGTTGTGGTAAAGGTGTTATAATAATACAATGATTCTTTATGAAAAGTGATTAGTAGTAATTCATATAATTAGTAGGATTGAGTTTACACCCTTTAATTTATACTTGTGCTTTCTTAGAAGCTTTCTTTCTGTCTTCACAAACTGACTCTGTTAGGGTCATTATCAAAAAGATATAGTAGTATATCTCTTACACTTTTCAGTAGTCTAATTACAGTGGCTGCCTGTATTATAAAGTGTAGGAGATCTGCTGGGAATCTGTTGAGTTTCAGACACCTTTATAGCATACTGCATACCAAACAGCTCCTGGTTATGGTAGTTCATAGCGATATACTTCTGCTGTGCTGACCTACTCATTAACAGCTCCTAAACTTCTGTGAATAGCTATAGAGTACTCCTTACCTTTTAATACCTTGGAGTGTTATATCAGAGTGCTGCACAGTGTAACAGTAAGCCAACATGACTGTCCCAGAAGAATAGAATATCTTCTTGCTCGCCAGTTGTTCTGAAATATGTGGATGTAAAGGCAAATAAGAAGCTTAATATGTTATTTGCATCCTGAATATGTGTAAAATGCTCTAAACTATGTCAAAACAACTTGACATGTATGCAGAATATACCTTTGACCTCCTTCATCTCCAAAACACACTAATGTTTTGGAATACAGAAACCCTTTTTTGCCATGTATAAATATGGACATAGCCAGCCAATCAGTCACCGAATGCAACATGTAATGATCTCATTAAGGATTATACTGTAGAATTATTTGGACCATTCTTAAAAGACTGTCCTTTAAGGGTCTTTATCTTTCCTCCTAAGAAAATGTACTCCAAATTGTTCCAGTAAAATTGCAGAAAGAACTGAAAACATGAGGCAATCTGCATACCAAACACTAGCCTTACCCTCCAATAATAATAAAGCTATTAAAAATATAACAACGATTCAGGAGGCAAGTGTCATCCTCCCTCCTTCCAGCTTATGGTTGTGTGTGACTGGGAATGATCATAGCCTTATGAAAGAGCAGGTTATCTTAATGAAGCAAGCAAACAAAACAAAACAAAACACCCCAAACAAAACACAAAGCCATGAAAAGATAAGCAAATGAGAGCTTTGAGTTAGTAACATCTTCCCCTGGGCAAGAGCTAATCTAGGTTGCAGAGAGATTCTGGTTTCCATCATTAATAGGTTTAACAACACTAAATACACTGCAGGATTTGGGTCCCTGAATACATATGTGCAGTTAACAGCTAAATTTCATTGAAACCCACAGACTGAAGACACCTCAGTCAGCCCTGTGAAACTAAACTAAAGGGGAGAAGTTCAGCTTTGTCCTAAGGGACCAGATCAGTTCCGTAGAGTCAAATGCATTCCTTCCCAGCACAAAACAAATAGCAAAATATACCTTCTGCAGAATATGAACAATTGGTGGAGTTTACTGAAGTGACTTGTGATAGCATGCTTTCTGCTATCATGGTATCAGCAGCTGTTTTGCTCTTTATTACAAAAATTGGTGTATTTGGACAAAACCAAAGCCATAAACTGACAGAAGACTAAGAAGAACAGTTTGCCAAAAGACTCGTGTCTAGTAGCCAGAGGATTGTGTGCTACATTCACAGACAATACCCAACAAACTCCAGAATAAAGATGGTGTAATATATATGTATATATATACACACACAAATTTAATATACAACCAAATCTGTTGGGAATTAATGCAATGGGAATTAAACACTTAAACTTATTGCCTTTGTGTGTCCGGCTTAAGAACTCCCAGTGATGTGTATTTCCGTGAATTTCATAATGCAACAAAAATTATGATCATAGCCTATATATAAAACTTCTAAGCACATCACCAGAGCAGTGAGGTGATGTTACTGCAGTGAAAAATGCTTAGGACTCGTGTGAAGACATGCAAACTATGCTTTTAAATCTGATATAGGCAATAAGCAGCCTGGGAATGGTTCTACTCAGTAGCTATATAGTGAAGCAGGGACAAATAAATAGAGAGAATAGCTTTAATCACTTGACCCCTCAGCACTGGGCATCTCTGTGGTGTTCAGCAGGTCTTGTCTCACCTTGGATATAAAAGATTGGTATCTGGTGTAGCCTGGTTGTTGAGTTCCCTATATATCAGCAAAAGAAACAGTCACATCCAGAAAACACTTCATCCCATTCACCTCAAATACCAATCTCAGAATGAAATTAATAACTTGCTGGAGCTGTTTTTAACTTTGTCTTCACTTTAATGGGAGCCTCAGTGACTATCCTGGACAGGACGCTGAACTTCAGACAGCTGACATCAGATAAGCTGGATAATTATCTGTATTTTTCCTAAATAATGATCAAAGAGTCAGACATCAAATTGAACCCTCCTTCCAGTCATGCAGTTTGTTTCAAAGAGTGGCTAATAGTTAAGGCTTTGGCGGAGGGTGCAAGAGTCCTAAACCAGGTTTTTCTGTGTTTATCAGCCCCATGGAGAGGGCTCCTGCTAACACTGAGAAAGCAGTCTAAGACCTGAAACCTAAAACTACATCCCTGATTTTAAAAAATAAAAAAAAAATAAAAAAATTTGTTTTTTCATTCTTTTTTACAATAAGTGTAACAATGTTCTTAGACCCTTATTGGACTGAAATCTCCTTTTGATCTTTGTAAACAGAGCTTCTGGGAAAACAGACCAAACTTGAACTCTGATTTTCTTACTACAGTTTTAGTCAATGTCTCAGCTAAAATACATATCCTTTATATTTGCCCTTAGAAGTTTTTATTTTACTATATTTCTAGACTGTTAAAGAATAATTTTGCCTTTAAAGATGGGTTTATACCTTGCATTTCAAATATATGACTTTGTTCAGTTGCATATCTGCAAATTCTCATCTTGATCAACCTGTAGCATGATTCAGAAATTATAGTCAGTCATGTCTGTCAGGAGGTCTGTCTCTTTATTCTAGGCTGGGCACTGTAACTTCTGAGTGACTCTTCTGAGACCTGGGTTTCCACAGCTCACTTTGAGGCTCAAAGGTACTTTTTTTGTTAAAATGTAAAGGGAAGAACTAAGTTGTAGAATGAATGTAGATGTGCATATTTGCCCGCTCCAGTATAAGGTCACTGGAGCCATAGCCAAGAAGGTCTTCTGTAGAAAGAATTTTTTTTAAAGAGGTGCTTTGAGGAACACTCTGAGCCCATGGATAATGCTACCTTCTCTTCTCCCAGAACAATTAACTCTGAGCTGTAGAAAGTAGCTGTTTCCAAACTTCCTTCAGGCCTGCTCTATCAGTCTCTTTCAGTATTTCCTAAATCTTTGTCTCTGTGATGCATCTCTAGAGTTCTTCAGAAATTAGTAATTCCTTTGAAAATCTAGGAGTGATGCAGTAGGCTGCAAGGGAGAAAAATGAATTGCAAGAAGCAGAAGGTGAGGGATAAGAATAAAACCCTCAATTTTATAAATCTCAAAAGTCTGCTTTGTCTTAACTTGTTTGAATTTTCCTTTTTTTTTCCTTTTTTTGTTTGCACATGGCTCCACTTCCTATATTTCCCTTATTAAGGTTAGAAGATGAATGAGCTCAAGAGAAAATTAATTGAAAGCATTGTGGTTTCCCTAGTTTCATGCACTGATCTTTGGGCCTGTAGCAAAATCCTGCACCATGCTTCTTCCCTGCAGTTCATGGAAACATTTCTAGGACCATAAAGCAAACCCCTTTGAGGTCAGTGGTCACTTTATTTCCATGCACCATGCCTTGGGGAGTCCCTACCAACCCAACTATATCCCACAGCCTTGGCTTTGATTTTGTGTAGTCCATTGTTCTTTTTTAAACGTGCATACAAAATTCAGGTTATAAAAAAAAGTCCAATCTCACTGCTTTGAGGTAGCACAACTCATCAGGTAATTTATAAAATAAACACTGATTGATAAAAATAATAAATAAACTAAAGATAATTGGTCTCTGTTTCTATCTTATTTGAACCATAAAATCCAATTTACCATTTGCAATTTCAAATTAAACTGGGGAAATGAGACTGTATGCAATCATAACTGCTCATGTTCTGTGGCCAGCATGCAGCCTGAAACTCTATTTTCTTATCTAAAATATGACTGGTGTCTAAGAAAGACCCTTTGACAGCTGTCACTGAAAATTAAAAGTCCTTGACAACCATGTCCCTGTTTATTCCAGCAGCAGTGACATGGTTCAAAGAAGATTAGGTCCAGTAAATATGACTTGAAAGTATGACAACTTTGTTAGGATTTCTTCAGATGTCTTAACAGAGGTGCACCAGTGACCTTTTGCCACGAGGACACAATATATTATTTTGTGTGTGCTTGATACGGTTTATTTCAAGTTTGAATGAGTTCAGAATAAATCTGTCTGAACGCCTCGATGCGAAACTCCTCTGTGAACTGTAATGAATGTTGTTCACTGTCATAAGCTAAGCCAACAGGCTTGAAAACCATGAGGTAATGCATGTTTAGTGACTGTATGAAACTTTGCACTTTGAAAAAGGCTTTATAACAGGATCTTACAGTAAAAATCAAGGGTGTCTCAAGGGTCCCCTGCCTTAATTATAGCCTCCTTCTTTTTTCTTTTTTTTTTTTTTTTTTTTTTTTTAATCCCCAAAGAACACGGCAAACAGTATCCAATTAAGTACTGCAAAATCTACAGATTGGATATTTTGAGCACCAGGCTGTAAGTGTGGCTTTGCAGAGTTCCATGAGCACAAAGAAAAGACATTGTGCCCTTACTCAGAGCGGATGGATAATTTGCTGCAATAGCAGTGTGCTGCCTTAAGCATAGTTTTGCGTTGACTACACACTTTCTGGTCACATCAGTGAAAAGCCTGAACTAGTCTCTGCCTGCTCACAAAAGCTAATGCGGACACGTTCATGGAGATGTGGCTGAAGGCAGGGACAAGCCATGTGACAAAGCAGGGCAAGTTTCTTGTAGCTTATTGAACAGCAAGGGGAAGTGAGAATTGATGGTTCTGTTCTAACAATGTAAAAGAATCTGCATTAGTGAAATATTTCATTTGTGGGTTTTTTTGTTGTTGTTGTTTGGTTTGGTTTTTTTGTTTGTTTTTGGTTTTTGTTTATTGTTTTGGGGTTTTTTTTAATACAGTGACATCAAAACTGGCATAATAGATTTAAGCCTTACATTTCAAATCCCTCAATTTTCCAGAAAGGAAAATAATTATTATTTTTTTTTTTTTAACCTCAACTCACCCTCATCTTTATTGTCATTCCAGCTCTCCATTGTTATGAAGTTTCTGAAGATGCCTCATGAGTTTGTGCCATCCAAAATACCATCACAATGGGCACTGTTTTTAAGAGTAAACAGTAGAGATGCATTTCTGAAAATTGCCAGGTATAGAATGTATGAGAATCTTAAACTACTTACAATAAATCAAAGTAAATCAGAACAGCGCTTTTCTCTTTGCTATTGTATATAGTTTAGTTTTAGTTATGTGTTTTAACTGTCAGCCAGTAACTCTGAGTGCTGCAAAACTAAACACATATAGTAGTATGCAGACCATTTCCTTGAAATTCACACTGGTAAGTAAAGTTGCTTTATAAGGCAAGAGATATTGTTATATCTACTTTTAACTTTGTAAAGAATGTGGTTAAATTTCAGGGAGATTGTATTGAAAGCCTTCTTCAGACTTTCCTGAAGTATTTTAGAAAAAGCAGTTTAGCAAATGCCTCTCACTTTTTCATAATGAGGCTATAAGAACATGAGAGGACATTTGAAATAGAGATAGGACAGGAGTGTATTCAGCTATTACATTTGAGCTCAGATTAAAAAAGAAATTGTTCAAGTACAACAGTGAATCATATGTCTTTCTGGAAACCAGGTTTCTGCTTAGAGGCATTCATCACATGCTTAGGGTTCCTTATAATCAAAATGATGAAGAAAGTAGATTCTCACTAAAGTATATGGAAATGTAATATCCCCAAAATACTGTATTAATTTTTTTCCACCCTATATTTTCCTATGACATTTTCAGTACATACATTGACTGGAGGCAATAATTTCTCATAGACTTAAGAGTTATTGTAAGAATATGTGAGTCTGCCAGACCATGATATTGACCTTAAAATATATGGCTATTAGAGTATTCTGGCTTTAAAAGTTTAGTTAACTTCATAACTGTTGGCAGCCTGAAAAGAAACACACAGATTTTTCTCTCTCCCTCACAAACACCCTCCTTAGACTCTCACTTGTTTATTGTTGGAATAAACTCTCATCTTCACAAACCTTTACATAAAAATCTCTTTAATAATTTCTTTACTGGTGTCACTGCTTTTGGTTCTCTGGCCTTAGATTTGCTTCTGCATTGTGCAGCAGGTAGCACAATGGTTTCAGACCAACAACAGCCATTATTTTTTGGAATAATGTACAGACAGGATTTTCATCGCTCCCAGTATGTGTATCTTCTCAGCAGGGTACAGGGTTTCTGCTGTGGAACCACTATTATTAGATATTTTCAAGACTTGGCTAGATGGAAACATGCTTGCCCAGTCTAGTGTTGGGAATAGCCCTGCTTCTATCTGGAGGCTGGACTAGGTGTTCCTCAGCTGCCTGTTTTAACCAGCTCTTCAATGGCTGTTGTCTGTTTTGCTTTTGGCTTTTATCATTGTTGGTTAGTATGCTGGTTTTGGCTGGGGTAAATTTAATTTTCTTCACAGTAGCTGGTATGGGGCCATGGTTTGGATTTGGGCTGAAAACAGTGCTGATAACAGCGGGATGTTTTCGCTCCTGCTGAGCAGGGCTTACCCAGA